>JARFIW010001441.1:0-565000 GCA_036346225.1 Platerodrilus igneus | reverse complement strand
TCTTTCTCTCTCTATTTCTATCTCTATTTTTCTATCTCTATCTCTCCATCTTTTCATCTCTCCATCTCTCCATCTCTCTAACGCTCAATCTCTCTATCTCTATCTCTCTATCTTTCTATCTCTCTATCTCTCTATCTCTCTATAACTGTATCTCTCTACCTCTGTATCTCTTTATCCCTCTATCTTTCTTTCCCTATTATAGAAAATTTTTTCTGTATTTACAGGCTTGTAACTTAGTTGTAATGGAGCATTTCTAATACATCCATTCTTAGTTTCTTATATAATCGAAGAAAGATGTTGACTTTTTAGTGAAAAAACAATAACCAAAAAAATACTGTTTGAACACTAAATAATAGATATACTATCTCTACGATTTTATTGGTATAAAATAATTAATGTAAGTCAACTCTTCATTATTAAAGACTGGAAATTACTTCACCTCAATTAGAGTCAATAGTTGTTAACGAATCGTCGAAAATCTTTAATAATGAAGAGTTGACTTTCCTTGATCGAGGCCTAAAATTTGGAGTAGATCATTTGAAAACTCCTTTGGAAGATATTATTGCTGGCATTGAAAAATCCATTTCAAAATTAGATGACCATTCAAAAACTTTATTAGAAACGCGTGCAAAATTCAACTTTCGAACAACTTACGCACTTGCGCAAGGAATGCCTCAGAACAAACAAGGAAAGATCATCTGATTATTAAAGATTTACGACAAAAGAATTGTTATTATTTAAAGGCTGATAAGGGGAATAGGTTGGTTATTCTGGATAAACAAGACTATGTTGATAGAGTAGAGACCTTGCTGTCTGAGGGTCCTTACAGACCAATAGTCAAAAAACGTAAAAATGAAGTTCCTTTAAATAAAATGATTAAATCAACAGAGTCTGTTTTGAAAGAATGTCCAAACCTAATTTCGCCCACACTAAAATTGAAATTAACAATTTCAAATCCTGAAATGCCAAAACTTTACTGTTTACCAAAGATTCACAAAATAATAAATCGATGAGACCAATAGTTTCAGGTATCAACTCACCGACTTACTATTTATCACGATGGCTGTCAAATGAATTTAAGAATTTAAAGTTTAATAGTTTGTCTGTACAAAACTCTTTAGAGTTCATTAATAAAATTAAAAATATCACATTAGAAGAGAACGAAATCTTAATTTCATTTGATGTCAGTTCATTATTCCTAGTGTTCCAATACCACGTACTTTAATATATTTAAAGGATGTTCTTATAGATAGTGATATTGATGATGATAAAGTTGAGGACTATATCAAGCTTGTTTCGCATTGCATGTCCCAGAACTGTTTTCAATTCAACAACAAGTTGTACGAACAACATGAAGGCACAGCAATGGGAAATAGCTTATCACCTTTCATAGCAAATTTATTTATGTCTCGTTTTGAAACCGAGTTAAAAGAAAACTCCAAATACTTCCCAAGAATATGGTTAAGGTACGTGGATGATATTTTTGCAGTTTTTGACACTTCTAAATCAAATGTTGATGATTTTCTTAAAGAAATGAATTCAAAATTTCAAAGCATAAAATTTACGTATGAACTAGAGAATAATGGACAATTACCCTTTTAGATACATTAGTAATTAGAAATGGTAATAAATTAGAATTTGACATTTATAGAAAAGAAACCAATGTAAATCGCTTTATTTTGTCTTCCTCTAATCATAGCATACAACATAAGTTGGCTTCATTTAACTTTTAATTAATAGATTATTGAATTTCCTTTAAATAAAAACAGATTTAATAAGGAATTTGCTCTTATTAAACAAATAGCGAATTACAATGGTTTCTCTTCTGATATTATAGATAATATTTTTAGAAAGTGTAAAAATAGGATCAACATCCGTAAATCAACGACTTTGCAATCAACCACCTCTAACGATAATGTTAAATATGTTAAACTTCCGTTTCACAAAACCACAAAGGGTCTTGATAAAATATTCAAACAGTGTAATTTCAAAATTGCTTTCACTAATACTAATAAAATTAAAGATTTGCTAGGTAATCCAAAAGACAAGAGGGAAAAATTGCAAAAGTCGGGGATTTATGAAATTAGTTGTGCAGGGCCAGGTTGTTTTCAAAAATATATTGGTCAGACCAAGAGGAATATAACAACAAGATTTAAAGAACACATTGCTCACTTCAAATATGGTAAATATGAAAGGTCTCAGGTCGCCAAACATATATTTGAAACCAGCCACCCCGTTAAACTAGAAAATGTTAAATTGTTAAAAGCGGTACCAACGTTTTCTTCCTTAAATGCCTATGAATCAATTAAAATTGTTAAACATAAAGGACCCCTCTTAAACACCGATAAAGGGCCAATAGAGTCATCTGCTTTGCTTTCCCTATTGGTCAACAACCAATGAGAAAGCAAGATTAAACTGCTTCCGCTTCAGTAGATTTAGAATTAGTATAAATTAAGTAGATTTAAGTTATAATGTCACAATTCACTTGTTTGTTGTTGAGAACACCAGCCTGCGGGTGAGGAGAATATCCTCGATAGTGTTTAAAGCAACAATATAGTAAATTATAGGTTGGGAAGGTTCACTTCAGCCTAAGTGGTGAGGAGAATATCCTCTGAAGTGTTCCAGAACAACAACATTTTTTTTTCTTTTCTTTTTCTACTGATGATGACCACATAGTGGTCGAAATACGTATCTAGTAATTCAAATATTTTTTGTGGTTAAGGGTTTTTATTTAATTTTATTTAAATCGTGCCACAGTGTTCCTATAGATTATTAGGGCATAAAGTTAAAGAGTACTTACAATTTAGTGATAGAATAATTATGGTTAGATTGAGTACAAAACCCACAGACACTGTTTTAGTACAGGTTTACATGCCAACAACTCAGTACGAGGATGAGGAAGTAGAAAAGGTATACGAGAATATAAATAGTATAGTGAGAAAAGTAAAAGGAGATGAGAATTTAATAGTTATGGGCGATTTTAATGCGTCAGTGGGAGAAGGTAGTGAGGGAAAAATGCTAGGAAAATTTGGGTATGGTAGACGAAATGATAGAGGAGAAATATTAGTTGAGTTTTGCCAGAAACATAGATTAGTAACTGTAAACACCCTATTTGAACAACATGTTAGGAGAAGATATACCTGGAAAGTCCCAGGTGATAGGGCTAGATACCAAATAGAATACTTATATTTTAGTTAAACAAAGATTTAGAAACCAAGTTAAAAACTGTCGTAGTTATCCAGGGGCTGACATAGATAGCGATCATAACTTAGTTAAAATGAAGTGTAAACTAAAATTCAAAAAATTGAGAAAGGTTAAAAGAGAGGATGGGATCTAGGTAAGCTTAATGATAGTAGGGTAAAAGAGGAATATAAACAAGTATTAGATAATAAGAGCAAAGAGATAGCTGTAGGAGGGAACGTAGAAAATAGATGGAAAGAAATAAAACTGACTGTACATGATACAGCAACACAGACTATAGGTAAGAAAAAAATAGAAGCGAGAAAACCGTGGGTAACAAAGGAGATATTAGATTTAATAGAAAATAGAAGAAAGCTTAAACCTTTCAGAGAAGTGGATAGTGAAACTAAGCAAAAATATAATACGGTTAGAAATAAGATAGTACATGAGTGTAGAAAAGCTAGAAATAAATGGATGGAGGAGAATTGTAAGGGAATACAAGATGATTTGAGAGTAGGTAAGACAGACAGGGCTTACAGGGCAGTTAAAAAGTTTTTTGGGGAAGATAGGAAAAAATATAATGGTATTAGAGACGAGAATAATGAGCTTCTAATAAATAAAGTTGAGATAGCAGATAGATGGCAAAGATATTTAGAAGATTTATATAAGGGAAACGATATGGATGAGTTAGAAAGCGACCAAGAAGAGGATGTAGAAATAGGGTTCTCAATATTAAGAGAGGAATTTGATAGAGCTGTTTGGAATCTTAAACTAAATAAAGCGCCAGGGATAGACGATATTCCCGCAGAATTAATAAAATATGCAAGTCAGAAAACTTTAGACAGATTATGTGAACTAGTAAATGTAATATATGACACAGGTGAGGTTCCAATAGATTTCGAAAAAAATATTATTATTCCAATCCCAAAAAAGTCAGGAGCTGATAAGTGTGAGAATTTTAGAACGGTTAGTCTAACTTCTCATGCTTCCAAAATACTAACGATAATAATCAAAAATAGAGTAGAAGCTTTGACTGAGAATTATTTAGGCGAAGACCAATATGGTTTTCGTAAAGACAGAGGGACTAGAGAACCGATACTAATGATTAGGGTAATTATCGAAAAAAGCTTACAAAAAAATAAAAAGACTCATTTTGCGTTTGTAGATTTAGAAAAAGCATTTGATAGGGTTAATTGGACTGTTATGTTCAGGGTTTTGCAAAAAATAGGAATCTCTCATAGGGATAGAAAAATTATTTACAGTCTATATAAAAACCAAAGCGTAGTAATTAGATTTGATGAAATAGAAAAGGAAGCTAAAATTAGAAATGGTGTTAGACAGGGTTGTATACTGTCTCCCTTGATTTTTAATGTTTATGTTGAGGAAGCTTTAAACTTAGCTAGAGAGAGAGAAAAGAGATAGGTATTAGTGTACAGGGACAGAAAATAGACATGTTACGTTTTGCAGATGATATAGCCATTATAGCAGAGTCTAGAAAAGAGTTAGGAGAGTTTTAAATATTTTAGATGAGATACTACGGAGTAACTATAGTATGAGAATTAACTCAGTAAAGACTAAGATAATGACAAGTGAGTTACAGCCTAGTTCTAAACCAAAATTAAAAATAGGTAATACCGAGTTAGAAGATGTAGATGAATTTTGCTATTTAGGTAGTATAATTACAAAGGATGGACGTAGCAGAAGGGATATAGTAGCTAGAATAGCTCAAGCTAGAAAAATGTTTTTAAAAAAGAAAACTTACTAATAGCTAATAGTATTAGTTTAGATAATAGAAAAAGTTTCTTAAAGTCGTACGTATGGAGCGTTCTACTATACGGTAGTGAGACTTGGACAATTAAAGAAGTAGATAAGAAAAAGATAAAAGCTTTTGAAACTTGGTGTTATAGGAGAATGTTAAAGATTAGTTGGACAGATAGAGTAACAAACGAGGAAGTTTATAGAAGGATAGGTGAGGATCCCTGTATGTGGAAACAATTGAAGGTCAGGAGAGATAGAATGATAGGGCACCAGTTAAGACGTGAGGGACTATTTAGCAAAGTCTTAGATTATAGACTACCAAATCAAAATAGAGTAGGAAGGCCTAGACAAAGCTATATTAGTCAAATTATTAGAGATTTAGGTTGTGAAAGGTATGTAGACCTTTTTAGACTAGCTCAGAATAGAAAAGAATTTAGAGCTGCGTCAAACCGACTTTAAGTAAGTTCGAAAATAAAACAAAAAAAAATAAAAATCAGTTAACTAAATGTCACCAGGACATAACTCACAATTAGTTAGCGGTCTGGCATGTTGGTAGCGTTTCGTTGCTTAAGCCTTACCATAATATATAATTTAATAAACGTCACCATGACATAACTCACAATTAGGTAGCGGTCTGGCATGTTGGTAGCGATTCGTTGCTTAAGCCTTACCATAACATATAATTTAATAAACGTCACCATGACATAACTCACAATTAGGTAGCGGTCTAGCATGTTGGTAGCGTTTCGTTGCTTAAGCCTTACCATAACATATAATTTAATAAACGTCACCATGACATAACTCACAATTAGGTAGCGGTCTGGCATGTTGGTAGCGTTTCGTTGCTTAAGCCTTACCATAACATATAATTTAATAAACGTCACCATGACATAACTCACAATTAGGTAGCGGTCTGGCATGTTGGTAGCGTTTCGTTGCTTAAGCCTTACCATAATATATAATTTAATAAACGTCACCATGACATAACTCACAATTAGGTAGCGGTCTGGCATGTTGGTAGCGATTCGTTGCTTAAGCCTTACCATAATATATAATTTAATAAACGTCACCATGACATAACTCACAATTAGATAGCGGTCTGGCATGTGGGTAGCATTTCGTTGCTTAAGCCTTACCATAACATATAATTTAATAAACGTCACCATGACATAACTCACAATTAGGTAGCGGTCTGGCATGTTGGTAGCGTTTCGTTGCTTAAGCCTTACCATAACATATAATTTAATAAACGTCACCATGACATAACTCACAATTAGGTAGCGGTCTGGCATGTTGGTAGCGTTTCGTTGCTTAAGCCTTACCATAACATATAATTTAATAAATGTCACCATGACATAACACAATTAGGTAGCGGTCTAACATGTTGGCAGCGATTCGTTGCTTAAGCCTTACCATAACATATAGTTTAACACTTTTCCTTTTTGAAGCGGATAACCAGGTTATATTTCATTTCCTTATAAATGGTAATCATGTAAACATGTTAGAGTTCTTTAACAACCATGAGGTTGCTAATATCTATGTAGTCAGCTGGATAGGAAAATGATAAAAGGATATAGGAAGACCTAGACCAAACTATATTTATTCAAATTATTAGAAATTTAGGTTGTGAAGGGTATGTAGAGCTTTTTAGATTAGCACAGAATAGAAAAGAAGTTAGAGCTGCGTCAAACCGACCTTAAGTAAGGTCGAAAACAAAATGATGATGAGCAAGTTTTTGTCAAAAGAATTAAAGGCTATTATGAAAATGAGATAGACGACAAGTTTTTTTTGTAGTCTAACATATTAAAAATACTAACTATTAAAAGTTTGCCATAACTTGTTATAGTTATTTTCCTTTTATATAAAAGGTTGATTATATAGTAGCATCAACAATGTAATATCACTGCTATAGTTCACCCCTCCCTCGGTCTACAGCTAATTAAAGTTTTATCATAACTAAAATCTTAAATTTCAGATTATGTGCAAGTTTCGAAAATTCACTTATAATTTTGATTTCAAAGTTATATGTCTACCAATAAATGATATTTAAATAAAAAAATTTTATACTAACAGCACGATTAATTAAAGCTTCCATACTTCGTTCACCTACAAAAAACCTTCTGGACATCGTTCTCAAGTCGATGCAATTTTCAAGCGTTGGTGCACTTTTAACTCCACGAAAATCTCTTGCAAGTCTACGAATATCACTGTAATATACAATTATTGCATCATGTCATCAAATTAAAAGGACGTATGTACTCACTCTTTAATATTAAATCCAGTAAGTCTAACATTAGGAAGAGATAATAATTCTGTCAATGCTTTAGGCAACTTTTTCAAACCATACACATGTAGTAATATAGAGTCTTGTAATGTAAAAGAGATGTGAAGTACGGCTATTTTACCACTACCCGTTACACAATTAGATGATCTTTCCATACCAAAACCTATAACTACCACATCTTGCCGCTGCTTCAGAATCAATCTAAAAGGGATAAATTAGTCATAATATTCGTATTCGAACAACTTTACAGCAATTTGCCACATATAAAAGCACAATCCACAAAACGCGGGTGATAGCTAATTTTTCCAGTAAATTCGAGCAAAGTTAGGGATTTGTGTGAAGTTAGCGGTGACTTTATCCAGCGATGACTTTTGTAAGACTGACATACATAAGATGACGTGAAGAAAGAATCAGCGGAAAGGCATCGCTGAGCTGTCAAATTATAAATTACGCTCTAACTAAACGAATACAATGCACACTGCATCAGCTTATTTAAAATATATTTAACAATTGTGCGTAATTAATAAAAGAGATTCTTTACAAACTTGAAATAATTTTAATATCAACCCAATATCCAGGGATAAGAGTAGTTTTGATAGCATAAAATGAGCAAAATATCTTATTTACTTTTCTCCTTAATTTTGGCGAAGTTCTTAAAGTGCAAACGATCGCTGTAAATTGGTCATATTAAACACCACCGAAGGCATCTAAATACAAATTTTCAAGCCCGTATCGAGGGAGGAAAATAGTTTTGAGTACATAAAATGAGCAAAATATTCTTGTTTCCGTTTTTTCTTAATTTTGGCGAAGTTCTTAAAGTGCAAACGATCGCTGTAAATTGGTCATATTAAACACCACCGAAGGCATCTAAATACAAATTTTCAAGCCCGTATCGAGGGAGGAAAATAGTTTTGAGCACATACAATGAGCAAAATATTCTTACTTCCTTTTTTTCTTAATTTTGGCGAAGTTCTTAAAGTGCAAACGATCGCTATAAATTGGTCATATTAAACACCACCGAAGGCATCTAAATACAAATTTTCAAGCCCGTATCGAGGGAGGAAAATAGTTTTGAGTACATACAATGAGCAAAATATTCTTATTTCCTTTTTTTTTTAATTTTGGCGAAGTTCTTAAAGTGCAAACGATCGCTGTAAATTGGTCATATTAAACACCACCGAAGGCATCTAAATACAAATTTTCAAGCCAGTATCGACGGAGGAAAATAGTTTTGAGTACATACAATGAGCAAAATATTCTTATTTCCTTTTTTTCTTAATTTTGGCGAAGTTCTTAAAGTGCAAACCATCGCTATAAATTGGTCATATTAAACACCACCGAAGGCATCTAAATACAAATTTTCAAGCCCGTATCGAGGGAGGAAAATAGTTTTGAGTACATAAAATGAGCAAAATATTCTTGTTTCCGTTTTTTCTTAATTTTGGCGAAGTTCTTAAAGTGTAAACGATCGCTGTAAATTGGTCATATTAAACACCACCGAAGGCATCTAAATACAAATTTTCAAGCCCGTATCGAGGGAGGAAAATAGTTTTGAGTACATACAATGAGCAAAATATTCTTATTTCCTTTTTTTTTAATTTTGGCGAAGTTCTTAAAGTGCAAACGATCGCTGTAAATTGGTCATATTAAACACCACCGAAGGCATCTAAATACAAATTTTCAAGCCAGTATCGAGGGAGGAAAATAGTTTTGAGTACATACAATGAGCAAAATATTCTTATTTCCTTTTTTTTTAATTTTGGCGAAGTTCTTAAAGTGCAAACGATCGCTGTAAATTGGTCATATTAAACACCACCGAAGGCATCTAAATACAAATTTTCAAGCCAGTATCGAGGAGGAAAATAGTTTTGAGTACATACAATGAGCAAAATATTCTTATTTCCTTTTTTTCTTAATTTTGGCGAAGTTCTTAAAGTGCAAACGATCGCTATAAATTGGTCATATTAAACACCACCGAAGGCATCTAAATACAAATTTTCAAGCACGTATCGAGGGAGGAAAATAGTTTTGAGTACATACAATGAGCAAAATATTCTTTTTCCTTTTTTTCTTAATTTTGGCGAAGTTCTTAAAGTGCAAACGATCGCTATAAATTGGTCATATTAAACACCACCGAAGGCATCTAAATACAAATTTTCAAGCCCGTATCGAGGGAGGAAAATAGTTTTGAGTACATACAATGAGCAAAATATTCTTATTTCCTTTTTTTTTAAATTTTGGCGAAGTTCTTAAAGTGCAAACGATCGGTATAAATTGGTCATATTAAACACCACCGAAGGCATCTAAATACAAATTTTCAAGCCCGTATCGTTGGAGGAAAATAGTTTTGAGTACATACAATGAGCAAAATATTCTTATTTCCTTTTTTTAATTTTGGCGAAGTTCTTAAAGTGCAAACGATCGCTGTAAATTGGTCATATTAAACACCACCGAAGGCATCTAAATACAAATTTTCAAGCCAGTATCGAGGGAGGAAAATAGTTTTGAGTACATACAATGAGCAAAATATTCTTATTTCCTTTTTTTCTTAATTTTGGCGAAGTTCTTAAAGTGCAAACGATCGCTATAAATTGGTCATATTAAACACCACCGAAGGCATCTAAATACAAATTTTCAAGCACGTATCGAGGGAGGAAAATAGTTTTGAGTACATACAATGAGCAAAATATTCTTATTTCCTTTTTCTTAATTTTGGCGAAGTTTTTTTTTTTTTTTTTTTTTTTTTTTTTTTTTTTTTTTTTTTTTTTTTTTTTTTTTTTTTTTTTTTTTTTTTTTTTTTTTTTTTTTTTTTTTTTTTTTTTTTTTTTTTTTTTTTTTTTTTTTTTTTTTTTTTTTTTTTTTTTTTTTTTTTTTTTTTTTTTTTTTTTTTTTTTTTTTTTTTTTTTTTTTTTTTTTTTTTTTTTTTTTTTTTTTTTTTTTTTTTTTTTTTTTTTTTTTTTTTTTTTTTTTTTTTTTTTTTTTTTTTTTTTTTTTTTTTTTTTTTTTTTTTTTTTTTTTTTTTTTTTTTTTTTTTTTTTTTTTTTTTTTTTTTTTTTTTTTTTTTTTTTTTTTTTTTTTTTTTTTTTTTTTTTTTTTTTTTTTTTTTTTTTTTTTTTTTTTTTTTTTTTTTTTTTTTTTTTTTTTTTTTTTTTTTTTTTTTTTTTTTTTTTTTTTTTTTTTTTTTTTTTTTTTTTTTTTTTTTTTTTTTTTTTTCCCCCCCCCCCCCCCCCCCCCCCCCCCCCCCCCCCCCCCCCCCCCCCCCCCCCCCCCCCCCCCCCCCCCCCCCCCCCCCCCCCCCCCCCCCCCCCCCCCCCCCCCCCCCCCCCCCCCCCCCCCCCCCCCCCCCCCCCCCCCCCCCCCCCCCCCCCCCCCCCCCCCCCCCCCCCCCCCCCCCCCCCCCCCCCCCCCCCCCCCCCCCCCCCCCCCCCCCCCCCCCCCCCCCCCCCCCCCCCCCCCCCCCCCCCCCCCCCCGAAGTTCTTAAAGTGCAAACGATCGCTGTAAATTGGTCATATTAAACACCACCGAAGGCATCTAAATACAAATTTTCAAGCCCGTATCGAGGGAGGAAAATAGTTTTGAGCTACATACAATGAGCAAAATATTCTTATTTCCTTTTTTTCTTAATTTTGGCGAAGTTCTTAAAGTGCAAACGATCGCTATAAATTGGTCATATTAAACACCACCGAAGGCATCTAAATACAAATTTTCAAGCACGTATCGAGGGAGGAAAATAGTTTTGAGTACATACAATGAGCAAAATATTCTTATTTCCTTTTTTTAATTTTGGCGAAGTTCTTAAAGTGCAAACGATCGCTGTAAATTGGTCATATTAAACACCACCGAAGGCATCTAAATACAAATTTTCAAGCCAGTATCGAGGGAGGAAAATAGTTTTGAGTACATACAATGGCAAAATATTCTTATTTCTTTTTAATTTTGGCGAATCTTAAAGTGAAACGATCCTATAAATTGGCATATTAAACACCACCGAAGGCATCTAAATACAAATTTTCAAGCACGTATCGAGGGAGGAAAATATTTTAGATAGCAATGAGAAAATTTTCTTTTTCTTTTTTAATTTTAAGTTAAACACGAGAAATTGGCATATAAACACCACGATCAGAAAAAAATTTTCAAGCCCATCGAGAGGAAAATATTTTAGTACATACAATAAATTTTGGAATCTTTTTTAATTTTGCGATTTTAAATTGGCAATTACACCAAGGCATTTAAACACTTTTAAGGCATCTAACGAGGAAAAATTTTCAAGCCTATAGGAGGAAAATTTAGTCTTTGAGTACATAAATGAGCAAAATTTTTAATTCTTTTTTTTATTTGGCGAATTCTTAAAGCAAACGATCTGTAAATTGGTCATATAACCCACCGAAGGCAAAATAAAATTTTCAAGCCCGTATCAGGAGGAAAATATTTTTAATAAATTTTGTACTTCTTTATTTTGCGATTGCTTAAATTGGTCAAAGTAACAAAACTGAAGCATTAAAACCACTTTTGAATCTAAAAGATTTAAGATTAGAGAAAATTTTCAAAATTCTATTCTTTTTAAATTTTGCATTTCTTATATGCAAAGTTCTTAAATTGGTAAATTACGCAAATTGGTCATTAAAACATCGAAGCATCTAATCAGTATCAACCGTTTGAAAAAATAGCTTAGTACTACATATAAAATATTTTTCATTTTTAAATACATTCTTAAATTGGTCTTAAACCAAGGCATTAAATACAATAAGCACTATCGAAAAAATTTAGAAAAGGAAAATATGATTTCTTAATTTGGCATTCTTAATTAACGATCTTAAATTGGTAATTAAACGAAGCATTAAATACAATTTTAAGCCCATCAGAGAAAATTTTAACATCAAGAGGAAAATATTTTATTATAAATTGAATTCTTATTCAAATGCTATAAATTGGTCATATTAAACACCACCGAAGGCATCTAAATACAAATTTTCAAGCACGTATCGAGGAGGAAAATAGTTTTGAGTCATACAATGAGCAAAATTTTCTATTTCCTTTTTTTTTAATTTTGGCGAAGTTCTTAAAGTGCAAACGATCGCTGTAAATTGGTCATATTAAACACCACCGAAGGCATCTAAATACAAATTTTCAAGCCCGTATCGAGGAGGAAAATAGTTTTGAGACATACAATGAGCAAAATATTCTTTTTCCTTTTTCTTAATTTTGGCGAAGTTCTTAAAGTGCAAACGATCGCTGTAAATTGGTCATATTAAACACCACCGAAGGCATCTAAATACAAATTTTCAAGCCCGTATCGAGGAGGAAAATAGTTTTGAGACATACAATGAGCAAAATATTCTTTTCCTTTTTCTTAATTTTGGCGAAGTTCTTAAAGTGCAAACGATCGCTGTAAATTGGTCATATTAAACACCACCGAAGGCATCTAAATACAAATTTTCAAGCCCGTATCGAGGGAGGAAAATAGTTTTGAGCACATACAATGAGCAAAATATTCTTACTTCCTTTTTCTTAATTTTGGCGAAGTTCTTAAAGTGCAAACGATCGCTATAAATTGGTCATATTAAACACCACCGAAGGCATCTAAATACAAATTTTCAAGCCCGTATCGAGGAGGAAAATAGTTTTGAGTACATAAAATGAGCAAAATATTCTTATTTCCTTTTTTTAATTTTGGCGAAGTTCTTAAAGTGCAAACGATCGCTGTAAATTGGTCATATTAAACACCACCGAAGGCATCTAAATACAAATTTTCAAGCCCGTATCGAGGGAGGAAAATAGTTTTGAGTACATACAATGAGCAAAATATTCTTACTTCCTTTTTTTCTTAATTTTGGCGAAGTTCTTAAAGTGCAAACGATCGCTTAAATTGGTCATATTAAACACCACCGAAGGCATCTTAATACAAATTTTCAAGGCCGTATCGAGGGAGGAAAATAGTTTTGAGTACATACAATGAGCAAAATATTCTTATTTCCTTTTTTTAATTTTGGCGAAGTTCTTAAAGTGCAAACGATCGCTGTAAATTGGTCATATTAAACACCACCGAAGGCATCTAAATACAAATTTTCAAGCCCGTATCGAGGGAGGAAAATAGTTTTGAGACATACAATGAGCAAAATATTCTTTTTCCTTTTTCTTAATTTTGGCGAAGTTCTTAAAGTGCAAACGATCGCTATAAATTGGTCATATTAAACACCACCGAAGGCATCTAAATACAAATTTTCAAGCCCGTATCGAGGAGGAAAATAGTTTTGAGTACATACAATGAGCAAAATATTCTTATTTCCTTTTTCTTAATTTTGGCGAAGTTCTTAAAGTGCAAACGATCGCTGTAAATTGGTCATATTAAACACCACCGAAGGCATCTAAATACAAATTTTCAAGCCCGTATCGAGGAGGAAAATAGTTTTGAGTACATACAATGAGCAAAATATTCTTATTTCCTTTTTCTTAATTTTGGCGAAGTTCTTAAAGTGCAAACGATCGCTATAAATTGGTCATATTAAACACCACCGAAGGCATCTAAATACAAATTTTCAAGCCCGTATCGAGGGAGGAAAATAGTTTTGAGTACATACAATGAGCAAAATATTCTTATTTCCTTTTTTTTTAAATTTTGGCGAAGTTCTTAAAGTGCAAACGATCGCTGTAAATTGGTCATATTAAACACCACCGAAGGCATCTAAATACAAATTTTCAAGCCCGTATCGAGGAGAAAATAGTTTTGAGTACATACAATGAGCAAAATATTCTTATTTCCTTTTTTTTTAATTTTGGCGAAGTTCTTAAAGTGCAAACGATCGCTGTAAATTGGTCATATTAAACACCACCGAAGGCATCTAAATACAAATTTTCAAGCCCGTATCGAGGAGGGAAAATAGTTTTGAGTACATACAATGAGCAAAATATTCTTATTTCCTTTTTTTAATTTTGGCGAAGTTCTTAAAGTGCAAACGATCGCTGTAAATTGGTCATATTAAACACCACCGAAGGCATCTAAATACAAATTTTCAAGCCCGTATCGAGGGAGGAAAATAGTTTTGAGCACATACAATGAGCAAAATATTCTTACTTCCTTTTTTTCTTAATTTTGGCAAGTTTTAAAGTGCAAACGATCGCTGTAAATTGGTCATATTAAACACCACCGAAGGCATCTAAATACAAATTTTCAAGCCCGTATCGAGGGAGGAAAATAGTTTTGAGCTACATACAATGAGCAAAATATTCTTATTTCCTTTTTTTAATTTTGGCGAAGTTCTTAAAGTGCAAACGATCGCTATAAATTGGTCATATTAAACACCACCGAAGGCATCTAAATACAAATTTTCAAGCCCGTATCGAGGAGGAAAATAGTTTTGAGTACATACAATGAGCAAAATATTCTTATTTCCTTTTTTATTAATTTTGGCGAAGTTCTTAAAGTGCAAACGATCGCTTAAATTGGTCATATTAAACACCACCGAAGGCATCTAAATACAAATTTTCAAGCCCGTATCGAGGAGGAAAATAGTTTTGAGTACATACAATGAGCAAAATATTCTTATTTCCTTTTTTTTAATTTTGGCGAAGTTCTTAAAGTGCAAACGATCGCTGTAAATTGGTCATATTAAACACCACCAAGGCATCTAAATACAAATTTTCAAGCCCGTATCGAGGGAGGAAAATAGTTTTGAGTACATACAATGAGCAAAATATTCTTATTTCCTTTTTTTTTAATTTTGGCGAAGTTCTTAAAGTGCAAACGATCGCTATAAATTGGTCATATTAAACACCACCGAAGGCATCTAAATACAAATTTTCAAGCCCGTATCGAGGGAGAAGTTTTAGTTACAATGAGCAAAATATTCTTCTTCCTTTTTTCCTTAATTTTGAATTCTTAAAGTGCTAAACGATCGTATAAATTGGTCATATTAAGCGATCGTTTGCACTCAAGCACTAAATCAAATTTTAAAAGGGAAATAAATAGTTTTGTTACTATGACAAAACTATTTCTCTATTTCCTTTTTTTAATTTTGGCGAAGTTCTTAAATGCAAACGATCGCTATAAATTGGTCATATTAAACACCCCGAAGGCATTAAACAAAAAGGTAAATAAGAATAGTTTGCTTATTTTATGTCTCAAAACTATTTTCCTCCTGATACGGGCTTGAAAATTTGTATTTAGATGCCTTCGGTGTGTGTAATATGATCAATTTATAGCGATCGTTGCACTTTAAGAACTTCGCCAAAATTAAAAAAGGAAATAAGAATAGTTTGCTTATTTTATGTACTCAAAACTATTTTCCTCCTCGATACGGGCTTAAAATTTGTATTTAGATGCCTTCTTGTGTTAATATGACCAATTTATGACGATCGTTTGCACTTAATGCACTTCGCCAAAATTTAAAAAAAGGAAATAAGAATAGTTTGTATTTTATGTACTCAAAACTATTTTCCTCCTCGATACGGGCTTGAAAATTTGTATTTAGATGCCTTCGGTGGTGTGAATATGACCAATTTATAGCGATCGTTTGCACTTAAAACTTCGCCAAAATTAAAAAGGAAATAAGAATAGTTTGCTTATTTTATGTACTCAAAACTATTTTCCTCCTCGATACGGGCTTGAAAATTTGTATTTAGATGCCTTCGGTGGTGTGTAATTGACCAATTTATAGCGATCGTTTGCATTTAAAACTTCCAATAAAAAAGGAAATAAGAATTAGTTTGCTATTTTATTGCTCAAAACTATTTTCCTCCCTCGATACGGGCTTGAAAATTTGTATTTAGATGCCTTCGGTGGTGTTAATAGACCAATTTATAGCGATCGTTTTAAGAACTGCCAAAATTAAAAAAGGAAATAAGAATAGTTTGTATTTTATGTACTCAAAACTATTTTCCTCCTCGATACGGGCTTGAAAATTTGTATTTAGATGCCTTCGGTGGTGTTAATATGACCAATTTATAGCGATCGTTTGCACTTTAAAATTCGCAAAATTTAAAAAAGGAAATATCGAAGTTTGCTTATTTTATGTCTCAAAACTATTTTTCTCTCGATAGGTTAAAATTGTATTAATGCTTTGTGTGTATAAAATCCTCGACCAATTTATTGGATCGTTTGACTTTAAGAACTTGCCAAAATTAAAAAAGGAAATAAGATAGTTTGCTTATTTTATGTCTCAAAACTATTTTCTCCTCGATACGGGCTAAAATTTGTATTTAGATGCCTTCGTGTGTAATATGACCAATTTATAGCGATCGTTTGCACTTAAGACTTGCCAAAATTAAAAAAAGGAAATAAGAATAGTTTGCTTATTTTATGTACTCAAAACTATTTTCCTTCGATACGGGCTTGAAAATTTGTATTTAGATGCCTTCGGTGGTGTTAATATGACCAATTTATAGCGATCGTTTGCACTTTAAGAACTTCGCCAAAATTAAAAAAGGAAATAAGAATAGTTTGCTTATTTTAGTTCAAAACTATTTTCCTCCTCGATACGGGCTTGAAAATTTGTATTTAGATGCCTTCGGTGGTGTTTAATATGACCAATTTATAGCGATCGTTTGCACTTTAAGACTTCGCCAAAATTAAAAAGGAAATAAGAATAGTTTGCTTATTTTATGTACTCAAAACTATTTTCCTCCCTCGATACGGGCTTGAAAATTTGTATTTAGATGCCTTCGGTGGTGTTTAATATGACCAATTTATAGCGATCGTTTGCACTTTAAGAACTTCGCCAAAATTAAAAAGGAAATAAGAATAGTTTGCTTATTTTATGTACTCAAAACTATTTTCTCCCTCGATACGGGCTTGAAAATTTGTATTTAGATGCCTTCGGTGGTGTTTAATATGACCAATTTATAGCGATCGTTTGACTTAAGAACTTCGCCAAAATTTAAAAAAGGAAATAAGAATAGTTTGCTTATTTTATGTCTCAAAACTATTTTCCCCTCGATACGGGCTTGAAAATTTGTATTTAGATGCCTTCGGTGGTGTGTAATATGACCAATTTATAGCGATCGTTTGCACTTAAGCTTCGCCAAAATTTAAAAAAAGGAAATAAGAATAGTTTGCTTATTTTATGTGCTCAAAACTATTTTCCTCCTCGATACGGGCTTGAAAATTTGTATTTAGATGCCTTCGGTGGTGTGTAATATGACCAATTTATAGCGATCGTTTGCACTTTAAGAACTTCGCCAAAATTTTAAAAAAAAGAAAATAATAATAGTTTGCTTATTTTATGTACTCAAAACTATTTTCCTCCCTCGATACGGGCTTGAAAATTTGTATTTAGATGCCTTCGTGTGTGTATGACCAATTTATAGCGATCGTTTGCACTTTAAGAACTTCGCCAAAATTAAAAAAAGGAAATAAGAATAGTTTGCTTATTTTATGTCTCAAAACTATTTTCCTCCTCGATACGGGCTTGAAAATTTGTATTTAGATGCCTTCGTGTGTTAATATGACCAATTTATAGCGATCGTTTGCACTTAAGAACTTCGCCAAAATTAAAAAAGGAAATAAGAATAGTTTGCTTATTTTATGTCTCAAAACTATTTTCTCCCTCGATACGGAAAGCTTGAATTTTAATCTTCGTATGTTAGATGCCTTCGGTGTTTGATGTTCAAAGATAAGAGTTGCTATTTTTGATCACTTCCTACTATTTTATAGGCTTCGATCGCATTTGCACGTTTAAGAACTTCGCCAAAATTTAAAAAGGAAATAAGAATGTTTGCTATTTTATGTACTCAAAACTATTTTCTCCTCGATACGGGCTTGAAAATTTGTATTTAGATGCCTTCGTGTGTTAATATGACCAATTTATAGCGATCGTTTGCACTTTAAGAACTTCGCCAAAATTTAAAAAAGGAAATAAGAATAGTTTGCTTATTTTATGTAGCTCAAAACTATTTTCCTCCTCGATACGGGCTTGAAAATTTGTATTTAGATGCCTTCGGTGGTGTGTAATATGACCAATTTATAGCGATCGTTTGCACTTTAAGCACTTCGCCAAAATTTAAAAAAAAAGGAAATAAGATTAGTTTGCTCATTGTATGTGCTCAAAACTATTTTTCTCCCTCGATACGGGCTTGAAAATTTGTATTTAGATGCCTTCGGTGGTGTTTAATATGACCAATTTATAGCGATCGTTTGCACTTTAAGAACTTCGCCAAAATTTAAAAAAAAAGGAAATAAGAATAGTTTGCTTATTTTATGTACTCAAAACTATTTTCCTCCCTCGATACGGGCTTGAAAATTTGTATTTAGATGCCTTCGGTGGTGTTTAATATGACCAATTTATAGCGATCGTTTGCACTTTAAGAACTTCGCCAAAATTTAAAGGAAATAAGAATAGTTTGCTCATTTTATGTGCTCAAAACTATTTTCCTCCTCGATACGGGCTTGAAAATTTGTATTTAGATGCCTTCGGTGGTGAATATGACCAATTTATAGCGATCGTTTGCACTTTAAGAACTTCGCCAAAATTTAAAAAAAGGAAATAAGAATAGTTTGCTCATTGTATGTGCTCAAAACTATTTTCCTCCCTCGATACGGGCTTGAAAATTTGTATTTAGATGCCTTCGGTGGTGTGTAATATGACCAATTTATAGCGATCGTTTGCACTTTAAGAACTTCGCCAAAATTAAAAAAAAAAGGAAATAAGAATAGTTTGCTTATTTTATGTACTCAAAACTATTTTCCTCCCTCGATACGGGCTTGAAAATTTGTATTTAGATGCCTTCGGTGGTGTGTAATATGACCAATTTATAGCGATCGTTTGCACTTTAAGAACTTCGCCAAAATTAAAAAAAGGAAATAAGAATAGTTTGCTTATTTATGTGCTCAAAACTATTTTCCTCCTCGATACGGGCTTGAAAATTTGTATTTAGATGCCTTCGGTGGTGTGTAATATGACCAATTTATAGCGATCGTTTGCACTTTAAGAACTTCGCCAAAATTTAAAAAAAAGGAAATAAGAATAGTTTGCTTATTTTATGTACTCAAAACTATTTTCCTCCCTCGATACGGGCTTGAAAATTTGTATTTAGATGCCTTCGGTGGTGTAATATGACCAATTTATAGCGATCGTTTGCACTTTAAGAACTTCGCCAAAATTAAAAAAAGGAAATAAGAATGTTTGCTATTTTATGTCTCAAACTATTTTCCTCCTCGATACGGGCTTGAAAATTTTATGCCTCGGTGTAATATGACCATTTATGCGATCGTTTGCACTTAAGACTTCGCCAAAATTAAAAAGGAAATAAGAATAGTTTGCTCATTTATGTCTCAAAACTATTTTCCTCCTCGATACGGGCTTGTGTATTTAGATGCCTTCGGTGGTGTTATGACCAATTTATAGCGATCGTTTGCACTAAGAACTTCGCCAAAATTAAAAGGAAATAAGAATAGTTTGCTTATTTTATGTACTCAAACTATTTTCTCCTCGATACGGGCTTGAAAATTGTTAGATGCCTTCGTGGTGATATGACCAATTTATAGCGATCGTTTGCACTAAGAACTTCGCCAAAATTTAAAAAGGAAATAAGAATAGTTTGCTCATTGTATGTGCTCAAAACTATTTTCCTCCTCGATACGGGCTTGAAAATTTGTATTTAGATGCCTTCGGTGTGTAAATGACCAATTTATAGCGATCGTTTGCACTTTAAGAACTTAAAATTAAAAAGAAATAAGAATGTTTGCTCATTTTATGCTCAAAACTATTTTCTCCTCGATACGGGCTTGAAATTTGTTAGATGCGTGGTGTTATGACCAATTTATAGCGATCGTTTGCACTAGAGCCAAAATTAAAAGGAAATAAGTTGCTATTTATGCTCAAATATTTTCTCCTCGATACGGCTTTTTGTATTTAGATGCCTTCGTGTGTTGACCAATTTATAGCGATCGTTTGCACTTTAAGAACTTGCCAAAAAAAAATAAGAATGTTTGCTTTATGCTCAAACTATTTTCTCCTCGATACGGCGATTGTTTAGATGCCTTCGGTTTATGACCAATTTACGATCGTTTGCACAAACTTCGCCAAAATTAAAAAAAAGAATGTTTGCTTTATGTCTCAAAACTATTTTCTCCTCGATACGGGCTTGAAAATTGTTTAGCTTCGTGTTATGATCGTTTGCCTCGCCAAAAAAAAAGATAGTTGCTCTTGTCAAAACTTTCTCCTCGATGCTGATTTAGATGCCTCGTGTGTTTTATGCCAATTTAGCGATCGTTTGCACTGAACAGGAAATGAATAGTTTGCTTTTTTGCTCAAACTATTTTCCTCCTCGATACGGGCTTGGTTAGATGCCTTCGTGTGATGACCAATTTATAGCGATCGTTTGCAGAACTTCGCCAAATAAGGAAATAAGAATAGTTTGCTTGTTAAAACTATTTTTCCTCGATACGGGCTTGAAAATTTGTATTTAGATGCCTTCGGTGGTGTTTGACCAATTTATAGCGATCGTTTAAAGAACTTCGCCAAAATTTAAAAAAAAAATAAGAATAGTTTGCTATTTATGCTCAAAACTATTTTTCCCTCGATACGGGCTTGAAAATTTGTATTTAGATGCCTTGGTTGAAAACCAATTTATAGCGATCGTTTGCAAAAAGGGGAAATAAGAATAGTTTGCTTTTTAATGTCTCAAAACTACCCCGATGGGCCCTTCGGTGGTGTTAATAGCCAATTTTGCACTTTGCACTTTAAGAACTTCGCCAAAATTAAAAAAAAGGAAATAAGAATAGTTTGCTCATTGTATGTGCTCAAAACTATTTTCCTCCCTCGATACGGGCTTGAAAATTTGTATTTAGATGCCTTCGGTGGTGTGTAATATGACCAATTTATAGCGATCGTTTGCACTTTAAGAACTTCGCCAAAATTAAAAAAGGAAATAAGAATAGTTTGCTCATTGTATGTGCTCAAAACTATTTTCCTCCCTCGATACGGGCTTGAAAATTTGTATTTAGATGCCTTCGGTGGTGTGTAATATGACCAATTTATAGCGATCGTTTGCACTTTAAGAACTTCGCCAAAATTTAAAAAAAAAGGAAATAAGAATATTTTGCTCATTTTATCCTATCATAACTACTCTTATTCCTGGCTATGGGGTATGACTACTTAGGTGTGATATTAAAATTATTCTAAGTTTGTAAAGAATCTCTTTTATTAATTACGCACAATTGTTAAAACACTATGTGCACGTGAATTTGAATGTTTCTAATCTTTTGTTTATATGATCTGTGCCACTGATAGTAACAATAGATTCTGCTGTTTTACTTTTGTCTTGTGTTGTTTTTGTTAGTTTTTGCTTTCTCCTGGGCTGGATTTTTCTTACTTCACGTTGTATTTGAATTAGGAACTGTGTTTTTCAGAACTAATATTACTCTTAGTGTGTATTGTTTACTACAATGCCGGGTCGTCATTTGCATACTCTGGAAAAACAACCTGTTACTAAGATAATTTAATTCTTTGAAGGAGTATGTAATAACAATGGAACATCTATAGCGGTAGCTGTAGTGCCAGAGAGTTACTGAATTCCTAATTACATAGTATTTTGTAGCATATAGCAGCTGCTTTACAAATTAATATTTTGACAATGAGTGTCCAAGCAATGAAAACTGATAAACCCTTTATACCTGATAAGAAAAGAGCTCATACGAAACTTGTCACTGAAGCAGATAATTTTACATTTCCAGTTTGTAATGTACCACAATCGTAAGTGAATGTTGTGTGATGAAAATTATTCGTTTAGATATTAAAGTACATGATTTTTGTTCTACTCTGTGGCATAAGTCGAAGGATGTGAATTCTAATGGTGGTAAAAGATCTGTAAGTGCACTTTTATATACCATGAGATTCGAGTGGAAGCAAAATAATCCACGAAGAGATCTCTTAAATATGCCTGATGTTATTCTTAAAGTAATACTGTACTGTACTGTAACAATTCCTAAAATGCAAATTTTGGTAGCAAACACATATATAGATGAAACATGTTTTTTTCAAAATGGTTCTGTGCTGGGTTGGCTTGATTTAAATTCGAGGAGTGATCCGCTAATTGAAAACTGTACACTGAAATCCTTTTCACATCCTCGAGTCCTATAGTAGGGGATAAAGAATACTACTATAGTAAGCCTGCTTATCGTAAAAGGCGATTAAAAGGCGCAGCAAGGGGCAGCAGCCTTGCTGGCTAAAAGATATTGGAGGAGGGTCGATTGGTCTCGGGCGATCCTCAATAATTTACAAGCTTGTTGGGGGTTGGCCGTGACGGATACGGCTTTCTGCTAAAATCTTTAAAAACTGCGTTGTGGAAAGATATGGGAGCCTACCACAATATTTCCCAGGTGTGCGTGGCCTAAAACACGAAATACATATGATGGAGAGCTCACAAGTAAAATTCTTGTCCGGAGGTAAAATACTCCCTCATTCGGATCTCCGGGAGGGGGTACTTGGGGCTCGTCATCGTAAGAATATAAAACAACAGTTCGATTTAGTGATAGGGACTTGGAATGTAAGGTCATTACTTAGAGTAGATAAGTTAACGAATTTATTAGTCGAAATGAGAAAGGAAAAGCTGGAAATTTTAGGTATTAGTGAGGTGAGATGGCCAGATAGTAATGACTTTTGGAAAGATAATTATAGAATAATTACAACTTCTTCAACTAATGGACAGGCAGGGGTAGGAATAGTGTTAGGTAAAAGATTAGGGCATAAAGTTAAAGAGTACTTACAATTTAGTGATAGAATAATTATGGTTAGATTGAGTACAAAACCCACAGACACTGTTTTAGTACAGGTTTACATGCCAACAACTCAGTACGAGGATGAGGAAGTAGAAAAGGTATACGAGGATATAAATAGTATAGTGAGAAAAGTAAAGGAGATGAGAATTTAATAGTTATGGGCGATTTTAATGCGTCAGTGGGAGAAGGTAGTGAGGGAAAAATGGTAGGAAAATTTGGGTATGGCAGACGAAATGATAGAGGAGAAAGATTAGTTGAGTTTTGCCAGGAACATAGATTAGTAACTGTAAACACCCTATTCGAACAACATGTTAGGAGAAGATATACCTGGAAAGCGCCAGGTGATAGGGCTAGATACCAAATAGATTATATTTTAGTTAAACAAAGATTTAGAAACCAAGTTAAAACTGTTGTAGTTATCCAGGGGCTGACATAGATAGCGATCATAACTTAGTTAAAATGAAGTGTAAACTAAAATTCAAAAATTGAGAAAAGTTAAAAGAGAGGGATGGGATCTAGGTAAGCTTAATGATAGTAGGGTAAAAGAGGAATATAAACAAGTATTAGATAATAAGAGCAAAGAGATAGCTGTAGGAGGAATGTAGAAAATAGATGGAAAGAAATAAAACTGACTGTACATGATACAGCAACACAGACTATAGGTAAGAAAAAGTAGAAGCGAGAAAACCCTGGGTAACAAAGGAGATATTAGATTTAATAGAGAATAGAAGAAAGCTTAAACCTTTCAGAGAAGTGGATAGTGAAAGTAAGCAAAAATATAATACAGTTAGAAATAAGATAGTACATGAGTGTAGAAAAGCTAGAAATAAATGGATGGAGGAGAATTGTAAGGGAATACAAGATGATTTGAGAGTAGGTAAGACAGACAGGGCTTACAGGGCAGTTAAAAAGTTTTTTGGGGAAGATAGGAAAAAATATAATGGTATTAGAGACGAGAATAATGAGCTTCTAATAAATAAAGTAGAGGTAACAGATAGATGGAAAAGATATTTAGAAGATTTATATAAGGGAGACGATATAGATGAGTTAGAGAACGACCAAGAAGAGGATGTAGAAATAGGGTTCTCAATATTAAAAGAGGAATTTGATAGAGCTGTTCGGAATCTTAAACTAAATAAAGCGCCAGGGATAGACGATATTCCCGCAGAATTAATAAAATATGCTAGTCAGAAAACTTTAGATAGATTATATGAACTAATAAAAGTAATATATGACACAGGTGAGGTTCCAATAGATTTCGAAAAAAATATTATTATCCCAATCCCAAAAAAGTCAGGAGCTGATAGGTGTGAGAATTTTAGAACGGTTAGTTTAACTTCTCATGCTTCCAAAATACTAACAACAATAATTAAAAATAGAGTAGAAGCTTTGACTGAGAATTATTTAGGCGAAGACCAATATGGTTTTCGTAAAGACAGAGGGACTAGAGAACCGATACTAATGATTAGGGTAATTATCGAAAAAGGTTACAAAAATAAAAGACTCATTTTGCGTTTGTAGATTTAGAAAAGCATTTGATAGGGTTAATTGGATTGTTATGTTCAGGGTTTTGCAAAAATAGGAATCTCTCATAGGGATAGAAAAATTATTTACAGTCTATATAAAACCAAAGCGTAGTAATTAGATTGGATGAAATAGAAAAGGAAGCTAAGATTAGAAATGGTGTTAGACAGGGTTGTATACTGTCTCCCTTGATTTTTAATGTTTATATTGAGGAAGCTTTAAACTTAGCTAGAGAGAGAAAAGAGATAGGTATTAGTGTACAGGGACAGAAAGTAGACATGTTACGTTTTGCAGATGATATAGCCATTATAGCAGAGTCTAGAAAAGAGTTAGGAGAGTTTTAAATATTTTAGATGAGATACTACGGAGTAACTATAGTATGAGAATTAACTCAGTAAAGACAAAGATAATGACAAGTGAGTTACAGCCTAGTTCTAAACCAAAATTAAAATAGGTAATACCGAGTTAGAGGAGGTAGATGAATTTTGCTATTTAGGTAGTATAATTACAAAGGATGGACGTAGCAGAAGGGATATAGTAGCTAGAATAGCTCAAGCTAGAAAAATGTTTTAAAAAGAAAAACTTACTAATAGCTAATAGTATTAGTTTAGATAATAGAAAAGTTTCTTAAAGTCGTACGTATGGAGCGTTCTACTATATGGTAGTGAGACTTGGACAATTAAAGAAGTAGATAAGAAAAGATAGAAGCTTTTGAAACTTGGTGTTATAGGAGAATGTTAAAGATTAGTTGGACAGATAGAATAACAAACGAGGAAGTTTATAGAAGGATAGGTGAGGAACCCTGTATGTGGAAACAATTAAAGGTCAGGAGAGATAGAATGATAGGGCACCAGTTAAGACATGAGGGACTATTTAGTAAAGTCTTAGATTATAGACTACCAAATAAAAATAGAGTAGGAAGGCCTAGACAAAGCTATATTAGTCAAATTATTAGAGATCTAGGTTGTGAAGGGTATGCAGACCTTTTTAGACTAGCTCAGAATAGAAAAGAATTTAGAGCTGCGTCAAACCGACTTTAAGTAAGTTCGAAAACAAAACAAAAAAAATAAAATCAGGTAACTAAATGTCACCATGACATAACTCACAATTAGTTAGCGGTCTGGCATGTTGGTAGCGTTTCGTTGCTTAAGCCTTACCATAACATATAATTTAACACTTTTCCTTTTTGAAGCGGATAACCAGGTTATATTTCATTTCCTGATAAATGGTAATTATGTGACCATGTTAGAGTTCTTTAACAAACATCAGGTTGCTAATATCTATGTAGAGCCAGGTGGATAGGAAAAGATAGAAGGATATAGGAAGACCTAGACCAAACTATATTAGTCAAATTATTAGAAATTTAGGTTGTGAAGGGTATTTAGAGCTTTTTAGATTAGCACAGAATAGAAAAGAAGTTAGAGCTGCGTCAAACCGACCTTAAGTAAGGTCGAAAACAAAATGATGATGATGAATTGTTAAATATATTTGAAATATATTGATGCAGTGTGCATTGTGTTCGTTTCATTAGAGCGTATTTTATAATTTGACAGCTCAGCGATGCCTTTCCGCTGATTCTTTCTTCACGTCATCTTATGCATGTCAGTCTTACAAAAGTCATCGCTGGGAAAAGTCATCGCTAACTTCACACAAATAAGTTAAGGGTATTTCTACTTTCGCTTTTTTCGACAGTCTTAACCTAAAAATATAATATATTCAGTTCATTTCTTAGTACGACTACTTATACATACGACTTAGGCAGTAGCTGAACGAAGTTGCATAGGCATTTTCGTTAGGTATAAATGTGTCCTTTAATATATTTCACTAAATGATTTTACAATGCGGATTCAAGTGGTAAGGCAAGGATTAACACCAACCAAACAATAAAAATCAGTTGAGGGACGCCATTTGAAATTGACTATAGTGGAAGAGCCATCTATGAATGACAAATGTATTTTGATGATTGACACTAGAAATTCATATTCCTATATGCTGAGTACCAAGCTGATATAACCTATTAACATATAATGTTCAATTACGATTCATTATTTATTGAACATAGATAATAAATAAAGACAACTTTCCTATTTTATAAATGAAGCTAAAAACGGTTGTGCTTTTTACATTTTAATTAGAATTAGAATTTTCGACCTGTCCTGTTACGCCTTTAGTATCTAAAAAATATTAACTATTTCTTAACTACTTAATTCAGACGATATCCACATAGTCGATTAAGCACACACTGCTTTTTCAAAATTTAAACTTATACAAAATTTTATTTACATCATAATACTTCAAATAGAAAATATTTCAATTATAAACAAAATTTAACTCTAACAATTAGTTTTAAGTTATATACATGCAATGTATCGGTCCTACATTTAAGAGAAATACATTTAGAAGTGTAGACTAACTCAACAAACTCTACATATAATTAAACCTTTAAAATTGAAAATACTATTTGAAACCTCCAACTAATTTTTATTATAAAAGATATTTCAAAATTTGAAAAATATTACAAACTTTGAAGTGTGACTTGCAAGTGCAGGATATCTAATTGGCATTAGATTTGGTTAGAAAACTGAGATCTCTCTTAGACAGAACAGGTACAGATATGAATCGACGCCCAATTGGTTAGTGCGCAAAGTACAAATTAGAAAGTCACATGTCTGGTTCCAATCCAAGACTTTGTATTTTCCTTCATTTAATTTCTAGCTTAACCTGAAATATTTATTTAAATTTTGAACAATAATTTAATTACAGTTTCGACTTAATCACTTTTGTAGTATGTATATATGTAGTATATATATATATATATATATATATATATATATATATATATAATAAAGATATCTTTGGAAAATGAAAAAATAGGAGAAATAGAACAGGATACGTTCTAAGACATTTCTGGGGAATAATACGGGATATACTACAAATAGACAAATAGAGATAGGAAAAGAGAGGTAGAGGTAGACCGAGATCAGACTTTAGCACACAGATAGTGATAGATGCAGACTGCGCAAATTTCAGAGAAATGTGTTGGTTGGTCAGACTAGGAAACAATGAGGGTACGCGTCTAACCAGCACTAGGACTGAAGACGTAATGATGATGATAATATATATATATATATATATATATATATATATATATATATATATATACAACGTCCAAACATTGAAAACGCTCATCAAGCAAAAACATTGGCCACAATGCATTGTGGTCGATGCCAAACGACCATATACCGAAATGCGATAATTTTTCGCGTTGTGGCCGTTATTCTTGACCACTACTCATTGTGGACAGTGCTCTAATGGCCACGACGCGAGTTAAGGTTCGGGCCTTGGGAGCTGCCTTTTTAAAAACCAGTTCCAAAACTTAACAAATTTATTTTATTTACATAGAAATTAAATGTGGAATTTTAACAAGTTAATTAATATTATTCTAAATTCAAAATTAATTAATAAATGTACTATTTTGAGTAGTCTAGCAACAGCAATGCTAAAGCGGATTACTTGACTGACTCACTTGAGTAGCTTGAACAACGAAGTATAGAGTTCAAAGACTGACTGCCGAGTCCTTGAGCTCCCGGGCTTTTTATAATGTTTCTATCTCCTCGCATGGCTGTGGGAACTTGCAGATCTCATGTCTGCTTATTCTTAATACTATTCATAATTACAATGTTGTAATCTTAATTTCTAAGTAATCACGGTACCTGATTGTCTGTGACCTGACATCTGCAGTGTCACTATCTTTTGCGATACAAAGTAGCGCATTCATTCTCATGAACGTTAATAAACTTTACAAATTGTCCTTGTATTTACTCTGTTGCACTTCACTTAACATTTCATTACACTTTCTAATAATTTCCTAATTATTCTATTTTATATCATATACATCAATTGGGGGATACATAACTCGCGTTGTGGAAGATTGAAAACGCTCCTAAACCGATTTATCTTGTCTGGTCTAGTCAGTGTGCTTACTACAGTCTAACAGTAAAGTCCTGTATTGCGTCTATTAGGAACATCGAGTAAAATATTGAAGTGTAAATTAAATATGATTATTGTTGACAAAAAGCATCGAAATGAGACAGACGTTTAATGAAAAACTTAGAAATATCGTTGATAATAGAAACGATCGAAGTGAGTATTTTACGAATGAACGCTATAATGAGATCGTAAATGAGGTAAAAGAAGCAAAACTTCTGAAAGACAACAAATTGCTGTTGTCATCCAAACAATATAGAAGGCTGAAGAGATATGATATCATATCAATTGGAGCATTAGAAAAATTAGTTGAAAAACCTCAGGAAAGTTCGTGTGAAAATTTTAGATATTACTGTAAAAGGGAGGACCTTTTTGACATTATTGAAGCTGCCCACATAGCAACTGGGCATAAAAGAACTTGAGGTACGTATTCAAACAGTATTTTCATAAAGGAATACAATGTAAAGTGTTCCACTTGGAGGGGTGATTTAATGTGGAAAAATAAGAATAGTAGGTTATTACAATAAGACAGTCAAAATCGTAATATTTTCTTACCAGTTTTTTATTTTGACAGGTATTGTAAAATAGATGGCGTCGTTTTAAAGCTATCTTTATCCTACTGACTAAAACTCTCGGTTTAATAATTGTAAATATGTAAAATAATTTTAAATTATTTGTATATTATAATTACCTGTTAAAATAAAAAAATGTTACCATTTTCACTTTTTTTTAGTACATCTTACACTTATTTTTTAATGTAGAATCACCCCCTCCGAATTTCTGAACACGTTGTATAACCGCATTGCTAGAAAACTTATCGCTATCGCAATAGCATCCAACAATATTGAGACTATACTTATGGCTATTATTGTGTTGTTCCATACATTAATGTCCAATGACCGTTATATTTAATTACATGTTACAATAATTATTGTTAGTTTAGTCTAAATTTGTAGTTCGATCAACTATTTCTATCGAGCTGTTAACAATTCCCAGTTTTATAAAGTAGCACTTATAGCAGTTTCTTTTCTCAATTTTAGTTATGGAGAATGAAGTTAACAAAAAATACTGCAATGTCACTAGGGCAGCTATTCAGATCTATTTGTCTCTATGCGAGCAGTGCCAGGGAAAGAAGAAAACGAAGAAGAAAGGATTAGTCGTTGCCCCAATTCTATCAAAACACATGAATGCCAAATGCCAAGTGGACTTGATAGACATGCAGAGCGAACCAGACCGAGACTATCATTTCATATGCAACTATCAGGATCATTTAACTAAATTTACAATTATTAAACCATTTAAAACGAAAACAGCAGAAAAAGTAGCATACAATATAATCGACATTTTTTGCATTTTTGGTGTTCCATTTATACTACAAAGCGACAATGGAAGAGAATTTTCCAATAATATAATCGAAGCTTTAAAGGATCTGTGGTCAGGCCTTAAACTTGTGCACGGAAAAACCTCGGCATTCACAAAGCCAGGGTTCGGTGGAACGATCCAATCAAGACGTAAGAGACATGTTGGTAGCATGTATGCTTGATAATAATACCAAACAATGGTCAGAAGGTTTGCGGTTTATTCAGAGCAAAAAAAATTGTGCCCTACATGAAAGAATAAAAAAAGTCCTTACGAAGCCATGTTTGGTGGCAAACAAAGAATTGGACTTGCAGATTCTTCTCTGGAAAAAGAAACATACGAAATTTTAGAAACGGAAAAAGATTTGAAAAAAATCATGGTAGAGATGGCACATGGAACAAACCACAAAGACGAGGAAAACATCAGTGCAGTATCTAGTGCCGCAGTGTGTTCTATATGCGAAGATTATGGAATTCTTCAAAAGTTTAAAAGTACACACGACATGCGGTATTGAACCTGAAGATCAAGTCATATGCAGCATATGCAATAGACTGAAAGCAATCAGAGAGCAGCGTGTAGAAGCTAAAGAAGGACTGGCAAAACATGCTAAAAAAATGTTAGCTTTGTCTCAAGAAAAATTACCTTCTGCTGATTGTGTTCAAAATGTAGTAGTTAAAGTTTCGGACGTCGGCAGAAGGTGTCTTGCTCCTAGAAATGTTCTAGCCATAGTTCTAAGCGTTAATGAGTCCGGTCTGTATAGGTTAGGAACCAAAGAAATAGTACTGGAAAGACTTTATAGCCGTAATGAATTTACCTTTGCTGATTCCAGTTTTATAAACCCATCCGATGTCCCGAGCTCTTCATTAAATTTGAGTTCATCTGGTCAAACAAGGATTTTTCAGGTGCCATTGTAAACGTTACTGCAACTCTAAAAAGTGCAAATGAAACAAAAGTGAGGTATTGTGTAATTCTAAATGCCACAACAGTGCTTGCAAGAATAAATAATTGTTTTTGCATTTGGAGTAGTGCACTATACCTATACTTCAGTTAGTTATTATAATAATCTTTTAGGTTCGTTTATTAAAGTTTCATGTAGAAATATGCATCTTTTTTTTTAATTTTTAGTTGCTATTTTTCCTAATCATGCTAATCAGTAATCACACAAACACGATTGCTTTATGAGCATAATGAATCATCCATTCACAGTGCGTTGTGGCCGTTAGAGCATTGTCCACAACGCATAGTGGTCAAAGAAAATGGCCACAACGCGAAAAATTATCGCATTTCGATGTATGGTCGTTCTCCACCGACTACAACGTGTTGTGGCCAATTTTTTTGCTCAATGAGCGTTTTCGATGTTTGGGCGTAACATATACACCTATTTCACATATCTTATGAAGCCCACTATGTACTGCAGACTAGACGAAGCACGGGTCCAGGGAAGCGGTAATGCAATTTAATTTTTACTCAGGCACATCCTTTCAGGGTATATTAGAATAAATGTATATAATTATTACAGCTAAGCACCTTTACAAAGTCCAATGTTGCCATTTAAAATGGTTTTATTTCTCCTGCTAGATATCTTTATTTACTTTACATTTCAGACTATTATTTATTGCGGCTTTGGTTCTACAACCATGTTGTGGAAAATATTATAAAAGAGGTCTGGTGATTAAAATTGTATATGGTGTATGTATTTAAAATTACATTTATTGTCAACTTTGTAAAAATGTAGCTTTGTAACTCAATACTGTTTTGCTAATCAAAGTCGAACACCTGTTCGTCTCTTCGTATTTTAATGCCATTAAATGTACGCTATTCAAAACAGCGTTCCTTATTTTAATCAAGTGAATTTAAAAGTATATTTTGTTGCCACGCATATGTTAAAATTACAACAACAGACCCAAAAGCTCAAACTATGCACTAAATGAATTCTTCGGTTTCTAATTTATCACAGGTTAATCAACTAAATCCTAGGTTCTTTTAAGTTCATTCGCATATTTGTACTCGAAAGCTTTTACTTTGGTCCTTCGCCCAGTATGTTGGATATTTAGACTTCGATCATTTCTGTTATCACACTGAAACTGCAGATATGCAAAATTCAATTCCTTTGGCCATTTCTAAATTTAGCAGGGTAATCGTGGAAAGGGATGTTACAGTTAATATTGCGATTTGTAAAATTCCATATCTAACGGCCATGTTCATATTCTGGACGAAGCATCTGCTTATAATTTGTTTTAATACTAAACCAAGTTTTAATGCTGTTGAATGAACAAAAGTTTAGAAACAGAACCAAAGGTTCCGTTTTTAATGTTGTGAATATCTTTTATACCTATATGACATTAATATAGTTCCGCTTGCAGTTTGTTGCCAGCATTGTTAAAAATAATTATAATTTAAAATCAGATGATAATAATTATAACGTTAGTCTAGATTTTAAAATAGCTAAGATCGTGGCTATAATGTATATCCACATTTCTGCCTGAAATGGTTTAAAAGTTTTTGTAAGAGTTTTTGTGCAAAGAACACTAGGGCATTGATAGATAAAGCAATGACTTTGGATGAAAGTCTGTTGTATATTATCCCCCTTTACATCGACTTCACCCTCAAATTGATTAATATTTAAGCAGTCTCCTTTGACTTCAATACTTTCCCCATTATCCCATTTTATACATTCCCCTTTTACATCTATTACCTTTCCTTCGGCATTTATTATTAATCCCAACTTATCAAATATGTCCATACCAAATATTACATCTACTCTTAACCCCGGCACTATTACGAATTCATTCTCAAAGTTCATCTTACCCACTTCACATTCCAGAATTATTATCTTATTCACACTTGCAAATCTCTTGCTATTTGGTGTTATTAAATTAAACTTCCTAATAGGCATCATTCTCCCCATTAACTTTTCCCGTTTAACAAAATCTTCAGACACTAACGACGCTTCTGCTCCCGTATCAATGAGTGTTCCACCTCTACTATCTCCAATTTTCAATTTAATTATCGGTAATAAGCTTTTATTCATATCATTTTCCATTTCACATTTTATATATTCGTGCTGGTGTTCGTATCCATTAATAGTTAAGGGCTTACTTGGCTTGTCCTCATTCAAAAATCCTGATTCGACGTAGATGGTCTTGCCTGACTCGTAACTTCTGCATAGGTACGGTTCGTTCTTATTGGTTGTGCTGATTGTTCCCGATGTCGTGCTTGTGGCGTACACTGATTTATGTTCCTGTTGTGGTTCGTTTGTTCTATTTCTCTTCCTGGCGTGTCTCTTGTGTTCCAATTCTTTCTAAAATTATTATCGTTGCAGTTATTGTAATTATTTCGATAAAAATTTCCCCTATTATTTGATCTATTATTTTCTGTGCTTCTTTGCATTCTAACTATGTTTTCTCGCTGACTTTGTATCACCCTACCTTCCACCACTCGACTCTGCCCTAACTCATCACAACGTTGTAAATATTCCAAGAAGATCTCCCTATTTAAAATATTTTGCATCATCACATAATGTCTTATCTCTTCTCCAAAATTTCCCGCTAAGTACTTTATGGTTTGTGTTTCTTCCATCAGAGAATCTAATTGCTTCGCTATACTGAATTTTTGTATGGCATATAACTCTCGTGTCATCCCTAAGTTCTGATTAAATTTTCCTGTAATTAAATTATCTCGCGCCTTGTATTGTTGATTGTCCCCCAAAATTTTCTTAAAAATCTACTTTCAAATTCCTGAAATGTCCCATCTCATTTTCTATAAAGTCATACCATATTTCCGCGCTTCCTTTCAACATTGACCTAACGAAATTTAGATTGTACCTTTCATCTATTGATCCCTGTATTAATTTTCTTATGTTATTCAAAAATATTTTCGGATTCACCTTGTTGTCTCCGTAAAATTTGGAATATTGCTCAACTGATATTTCTGGTCTATTTATCTTAGTGTATTGCCCCTGATTCCTACCAGCATTTTCGAATTCTGATTTTAAATTACCTAATTCTCTATTTATATCAATAAGTCCTATTTCATAATTTCCCTGAATTTCCCGCATCTTTTTACCTAAATCTGTAATCCGATCATTAGCTTCCTTTTCACAGGTTTCCTGATCAAATTTAACTTTCCAAACCTCGTCCCTAACTTTATCCACATCGTCCATCATTCTAATGAATTTATTTTCAAATTGTACCTGCATTTCCGCGATTGTTTGATTCGTTTCTTTTAATCCGTCGCTTATAATTTTTATTTCGGCACCTAACTTTTCTCCAATTTCATTAATCTGCATCTTGATGGCCTCTTCGATTTTGTCCATTTTCCTCGTTAACGCTAATAAAATTGACATTTCCGATTGTTGCGATATGTTGTTCTTCACTTTGACTTCGGGTCAATTGTTGTCCTTGCATTTCCATAGATACATCCTGTAAAATTACGCTTTCTTGGGACCCTATTTCTACCCCTTTGTTCCTTAACGCTTCTCTGGTTTCCTTTATTCGTTTATCCATTTTTAAATTTTAAATATTCCAAATTCTTTCAGATTTTAAATTTCCTAACCCTTATTAAATTTTATTCGTGCCTCTACAAATTTTTAATTTCTAAATCACTTTTTGTAGTGTTCTAGCCTCTATGATTTTTAATTTTTATTTTTAAATTTCTTTTTGTGATGTTCGTGCCCCTACGATTTGGGTCGCCATAAATTTGCTGTGAAATTTACCCCACGATTGGGCATACCATAAATTTGCTGTGATATCCCTCTTGAACAATCGATTTTAGGATTAATGAGCCCCTACAATGGGCGTCATAAATTTGCTGTGATTTTTGCCCCACTGATTCCGTTATTATTTTAAGCCCCAATGTTATGAAATTTTAGATTAGGATTTTTACCCCGACTAATTTACTAAATGTCAAATAAAGCAATTCTATAATACACAATATAATAGTTGATAATATTTACAACACTCAAAAATTTCCTTTTTGTACAGAATATCTACATATACCAGATTTATGTTTTTCTGAAAGCCAGCAAAAATATCTTTTACTTATTCAGGGACCTTCGAACGTTCCAAGATATCTATTACATTTTCATAAATCTTTAAGTGATCCTTTTTGATGACTCTTTAGAAATATACAATGTGACAAATATTAAATCAAAACAGTTTTCAATAATAAAGTGTATTAAGATTGCTAACCTGGAATGGGTTCTGTAGTTCCATCCTAGTCTATGATCTGCATCCCCTTTCTGTCTTCGGTTTGCTTATTGATATGCCTGCCCCATATAAGAATCGCCTACCATAAATCGATTCCAATTAAAATCGTACCAAATCGGAATATGTCCAAATTAGAATACTTTCATTTTTAAATTATCTCCAAAATTAGAATATGTTCAAAGTTAGAAGTCCCAAATTAAAGTCGTGTCAAATATCCCAAATTACATGTCGGAATTAAAAACCATGTCGGAATCAAAATACAAATTAAATGTCGGTATTAAAAGCCCTGTTCTATTAATATTAAAAATGAATTTAATTAAGTCGTTTTACTTACGTCTATTTATAGATTGGGTAATTTTCATGGCACAAACTCTCGTACTTTTAATTCTGATTTATTTTGGTTTATACTTCACTGGTTACGTAAGCTTTTAACACCTTTGAACATAGTCGTTGCTCAGTTTGAATATAGACTAACCTGTCGCTTAGTCACTATCGTATATATAAGCCGTATCCGCAATTAATTTCATTGGCTTGTTGACGTTTTAGGGCGATACTTCTACCTTATCTCGCATTCCTCGGAATTTTCACCAATTATTTAGTTTAAATCTTTTGATGCATGCCTTGTTTGTCACGTACGTCTCCCGCATATCGTGGTATTATTCGAGAATTTCCAACTTTTGACTTTTATTAACTCACGTATTCGAATGTTTGTTAAATTTTATCGTCTAAATTGAATCGCCTGGTGCTTATTTATTTCTACAGAATATTGGTTTTCTGAACAAATGTTTTCTTCCTGTCACGTAACGATTTTCTAATAATGAATTATTTAGAATGCATGTACGATGATATTTTTGACGCAATTGTTAAATATTTGTAATGACAATTTATCTATGCTTCCCAGTGATTTAATTTTGATGCAATTTGTTGCGTCTTAATCTTATCATTACTTGTAAACTACACTTAGACATCTTTATGTTCTCATGCATTTAATCTCGTGTATTTTATATACAGTGTCCTCTCAATTAACAATATGTAGAGTGACTGTTTTCCTCTTATGATTTCTGGAATTATGTGCTTTTCTTAAGGTAGAAGTTGTTTACATTTATTCTACAACCCCCATGACTTAACCTACGCCTAAAGTACCCTATTATCATAGCAATATATATGTGTGTGTGTGTGCGTGCGTGCGTGCGTGCGTGTTGGTGTGTGTGTGTATGTGTGTGTGTTGTGTGTGTGTGTGTTGTGTGTGTGTTTGTGTAAGATAAGAGTCACGAGAGGTCATGGAAATCCAAATTCCATAAATAAAAAACATCCATATAGAAGGAAAACGAAAAAATTGAAATTTTCAAATATTTACTGGTTCCACACCCTGTATAAAGTAAGAATACTTCTTTGCCATTAGAAGACAAAGCCCTTTTTAATTATGTGGTTAAATCTCCTTGTATTACATTAGTGATAGACTGTGAAAAGATCGTAAAATGAATATACAACTTTAAAACTTGTGCAAATTAATCATTAAAAGATACCGTAGAAACGAGTTTTCATTACTAGGAATTAAAATACAAAGCTATTTAATATATCAGCATTTATTAACAAAGCTCTCATTAATTAAAGTACTAAATACATTTTCTGTGTGTAAAATATGCGTTAGAACACATCCTTTTTTTACAATTATTAAAAATACAAATTTTATTGCTTTTGCAAAGTATAAACAAGCCCAATCTTTCAGCCACATGCATAAATAGTTACTCTTAAGGAAGACCTTGTGAAAGTAAAATGATTCTATACTTAGTAAAAACGAGTTTCAATCTTTAAGATATAAAGCCTTTCATTTTCATTTATTATAAAAATACACCTTCCATGCATAAAATATTCGCTTTATTTATCATAAAAATACAATATCGATCTATTGCATTTACAAAGCATAGGAACGCATATAGAACCTAAATTCCAAAATTTTTGTGATTAATAAAGGAAATTACGCCATTATTAAAAACCATTAAATAGGTAATTATTGAATAAACGCCGGTTCGAGCAACTCGCGAGAACATTAAAATGTCATAAAAGATAGATAAGAATTATTAATAATTTCTGTGTCACAATAAGAAAGAGAAACAGTAGATTAATTCCATACATTAGAAATAGATCAACGTCTAGCTATACTCGTAAATCAAACCTAGCAATGGTTTGACACCATGAAATTCGTGGAAATATTGTATCACCAGGATATGTTATGTTCCAAATGAATCATGAAGAATCTCGAACGATGGCGAATTGAGATAATTTTTGTATATAAGCGAAAGTAATCCACATTCATGGACTCATTCGGTCCTAAACCAAGCAATATGTAACGTTACGTTTGAAATATAAAAGTTACCAATTGCAATTATTTGATGAAATATCATTTGTTTTGTAAAAATACAATGAAGATCGAATGTTCTTCGATACAAGAGCTACTCTAAAGTTAATTAATTAAAAATAGAAGATGCATTTTAAAAATTAATATTCTAAATGGAGATTTATGAGAATATGAATAATCTTGCACACTGAAATTTTAACATCAATGTAAAATGGAATCAGGAGGTATTTAATATCATTAATTATGTTTGAGATGAGATTATAAGCTCTCTTTGAGAATAGCCATAAGTATAAAATTTTGGATTTCTTTGTTCGTTAATTGTTAAAGATATTTGAGTATTTTGAATTTAAAGTAGAATAAGTTCTCATTTTATTTTTTGTAAGAAAAATTACAGCAAATTTTGAGGGTCAAAGTTTGAGGTATTTTGACCTTTACTAAATAGTCTATCTGTCAAGGATTAGTGACCAAGCACCCTTACAAGCATGGTAATAAAGGATGGGTAAATTATCTACCTATTAATTAAAAAAGATTGTGCATCTGTTAGCAAAGAATAGGTAAGAATTTTAATTATTTTCTGTATGAACTGTAACTGTGAATTGTTTTATAAACCGTTTTGTATGAAAGAAAAATGTTTTTGAATGTACAGATGTTTTCTTGAGAATTCTGTTTTATTTTATTTTGTAAGTAAATTCCATAGTATAACTTCCGTTGAGCTAGCCAGACAAAAAAAAAAGATAAGATAATAATTTCATATTTTCTATTACATTTTCAGTAATACAATCAACTTTCCTCCAACAAAGAAAGTGTCACAGCACTCTTTTAGCAGCACTCCAACGTCACACCTATATATATATATATATATATATATATATATATTGCTATGCTATTGGAAGAATTATCATGCCCCTACGTTGGGCTGTTATTTTTATTGCTATGCTCTCTCTAAATTATTGGACGACCATTTTAATATTCACTATAAATAAACAAGATTGTAATTATCTCCTCCTCCGGGTGTCTTATTAGTACTGCTATCAACTTAACTGGACTTTATCTTCAAACAACTTTGTCTACCAATGGCAAAATTCGATACGTTACCGCCTTGCGGGTTATCAATTTCCTATTCAACTTGTGGCTCCGCCTTTGTACTATTTAAATCTTATGACCTCGGCTAGCATTTATTTGGAATTATAAAATTCAGTAAATTTCGATTTTATATAATGAAACCAATATGTTATGTACAGCTTTTGAAATTATTCGAAATACACTTTTCAATCAGTTAATTTTATAAATTTCATTTATTAACAACCATGTACTATTTACTCAAAACCCAAAGTCACCAAAAAAACTTATTATCTTTATCAACAAAGTGTAGAATATTCTAAACCTGTTATCATATTACTCATTCTATACGTATGCAACCTCTTTTGTTGACTTTTTCACAAGCATATCATATTTAGCAAATTCAATATAAAAAAAAAAATAAAAATTTATATAGAAAAACAAAATGTCTTATAACTAAAAATCTGACCTGGTTTTATTTTTTTCACATCGACGCTTCCAATAAAAATGATCTTCCCCAATTCTGAATTCTATTTAAATTATTGCCATTTCACCATGGACCACCATTATTAAATTATACACCCCAATTTATTTCAAATTTCTTCAAACTTAGACTTTTATCATTCTTGCCCCAGACTTAAAATTGTAGTTTGTTTCACCCCATGTACTTCAAAATTGTATTATTCTTCTTTTCCCCTGGACATATAAATTGTATTACTGTATTTTTCCCTGAACATCAGAATCATAGTCTATTTCCCTCAGACCTCGAAGCCCTATTATTTTTATGTTTTAGTTAAAATAAATTCATTAAAAACGTACTTACGTTTAAACGGCAATTATAATCTTCATATTAGCACTCGCTTTATTTCACTTTTATAATTATTACGTATTACTTTGTTTAATGGCAACGCACTTCGGCCTTTGTTGAGTTCAAAACTGACTTTCTTATCAAGGTGCTTGCTAATATATTCTCGAATTCCCACTCCATCCGTGGGTATGGTCTAGAACTCGTCGCTTATTTCTGACCAATCGAATAATTACATTTAGAGCAGTTTCTGATGTAATGCTCCACGATTCCCCATAATCACAACCTGCCCGCAGCTGTCTTTCGTTATCAACATGCTGTATTTTGATAGATTACTTGCCTTTCCATAAACAACTGATGCAACTCGACTTTAAATTTTCATATTTACATGTTGTTCACGCAATTTTTAATCATTTCTCTTATCAAAACAATGGTTAGATATTTGTACGCATTTATATTAGCTACCTGAAGCTCTATTTCTATGTCCGTATTAATCTAATCGTCTGGAACTCTTTTTTTAATGCGTGTCTAATTACACTTTATCATTTATTTATAAATATACGCGTGCTTCCACTGAAAAATATCATTATTTGTTTTACCTAAATTAACTAAACTTTATCTACAGGGTATTTAATATTTACTATCTACTCAATGCATGTATTTCTCATTCCTACGCCAACTATGCGTCTTCCTATGTGTGTCTGCGTCGCTTAAAAACTATTTATACTTTATATACAGGGTGCTGACTACTTACTATCTACAAACTATGTCTATTTCTTAATTATTTCCTAAATAAGTGACGTTTTCTGCTGCCTATTCTAATTACTCATTCCTAAATGACCTTTACTATAAAGTGCACCCTTAAACAACCCCTTATCACAGCAATATATATATATATATATATATATATATACATATTGCTGTGACAACAGCCGGCATTAAGCGTCGAATGGCACCGTGGTGTGGTTATGTGTGTGTCTACTATGCCCAAGGTCCCGGGTTCAAATCCCGACACGGTCCACTTGAAAAATGTTAGGCGAGCATTTGTCACAAAAATACGCTCTCGTTAGGATGAGATAAAATGGAGGTCCCGTGTGTGTGTTGTCATGCACGTTGAAGATCCCTACCTTGCTTGCAACAGCAAGGGTTCGGCAAAATTCAAAATTTCCAGGTAAAAAAAAATTGCTTCCTGGCCAATGTAGTACCTTCGGGTGGAGCATCGGAAAATCAAATGTAGGGCATTAGGCGTCGCTAAAAGAGTGCTGTGATACAGATACAGCAAATTGTAAAATTTGAAATTGTCGAGTTACCTTCCTTTCTCACTTTTCTTTGCCTGGCTAGCTCAACGAAAATAATAAAGTTTACAACATAAAATCAAACAGCAATATCATAAATGATATATATATATATATATATATATATATATATATACAGTCAAAAATATTTTCTCTCATATAAAACCATATAGAACATTTACAGCATAGTTTTTTCAAACATCAAATTATTCCAAACAATTACCTGTTAATTATTGAAATGCCTCTTACCTTATTTAAGTTTAAATTTACAGAACTAAATCTCTTCTCTTATGGATAGTTTACCTGACTTTGATTTCCACGCTTGCAAGGTTTGTTTTGGTCCAAAAATCCTGGATAGAGTCTATACAAAAGGTCAGAGTGTTTCAAACTCTGATTACAAACTTTCCTGGTAAAGATCCTCACAACAGTAAAATGATTAGGATTTATTCTTGCTTAAATTTAAATGACAAATATTGAAATATCAGTTACAAACAATATTTTGAAATACTTGCAAAAATCCACAAAGCGCTTCTCCGATTCGCAATTAACAGTTTTAAATAACTTCCACTTCCATTCTTTAATTAATGCCAAATCCCAGTTTACAAAATCATGCATAAAATCTCCATTTAGAAACCAATATGCATTCTCGGCTTGATTATTTAAGTTAATTTTTAAATAGCTTTTTATCTTGAAAAATTTTCCATGTTTATTACATTTAATAACTTCTATATTTATATGTAAGGTATGTTTAACTTTATAATCAACATTATATTTTAATTATTAATTACAATATGCACATTTCATACTCAAAATATCATTTTCGCAAATCAACAAGCTCGCGACTTAATCAAAGTAACTTATGAATGAACCTCTTTAATAAAAGTTCCTGTTTATATACAAAAACTATTTCTTTTCTAGTACGTTCCAGCTCCGTACGAAGCGTAGTACACCGCAACGATGCAAAATTTTTCGAAATTTCTCATTAACGTCGAAATTATCGTGCTTTATTATCTCGTTAGTGTTGATTTATGTGTGTTGCCCATCTTTCTCTAATACATATAAGGTTACTGATCGCATCACATCTCTCCTACAGTAATTGCGATTGCTAATAAATAATTCTTATCTATTTTTATGGGGTTTTTAATGTTCTGGACGCAACATTTCTTTATTAAAAATTTTTATGCTATATACAGGGTAATTAATTTAAGCTTTAATTGTTTTATTCACAGGTTTTAAACACGCAGAAAGACCCGTATCTTCATAATTGTAATAAAAAAATTGGTTTTCACGGCAAAACGTGTTTTGTTTTAATACACATAAGATTAAAGCGTTATCAAGGTCCGCATTTAACGCATTTTTACATTATTTCTTTACGATTAATTATTGTTACTTATACTGTCTACACGGCTGTATTATCAATATAAATTGGGACTTTTAATTACACAGAAAGTGTATTTTTAGAACAAACGATTGGTTTTGTATTTATCCTAGAGTGATTATTTAAAAACACAGAATTGTGTTTTTTCGCTACTGCACATTAATATGTATTTACAATACACTTATATCATACAGGGTCATTATTTATACATATGGAAATTGCGTTTTTGCTTGGCAAAAATTAAGTGCGTATTATACAGGGTGTAACTATGAGTTTTCAGAAAATTCTATTTTTCAGGTTCTTTTATCTTAGTGGGCATTATTTGTAGAATTTGGGTTTCGATGACCATCATGACCCCCTTATCATGTCAATATATATATATATATATATATATATATATATATATATATATTACTCAAATTTAGACCAGGGTAGAAAATTAATTAATTACATCAAATAATTTTAATCACCGTGTATAAGGAATTTTATTAGATAATACGCGTTATTAAAACCGTGAAGCATAAAAATTCATTCGTTTCATTAAAAATAAGGGATTTAAATTATTTACAAGACGCTTTCTATAAAAAGAAGCAGAATTAAAATGCTCAATTTGTATGTAATTTAATTGTTCCAAGTAAAGAATCAAATAGAAATTACGTGCAAAATTTATATTAATTAACTCAATTTTAAGTAACCGGTATGTACAAATAATAATTAATATTTAATTAGGATTCACTAAAAATTAAAGGGTAGAAGTCAATGCCATTCATTATTATTCTAATTGGAGTTAATTGAACGATTATTAAAGTATAATATGCATAAAAACTTAAAAAAAAACCAATAATATCAAATATGAGACGCGTTGCTAGCATACAAATATATAATAAGCATAAAAGCCTATGGAAATTCCACAGTTGATAAACAAACCGCTAATAGGAAGGTTAAAATAAGTGGAATATCCCAAATCGTAAAAGTGTTAGTTAGAAGTATTACGATTGAACACCTGCGTATTTTTAAAAGTCACGTTCTGCTTAAATTTTGTAGATAACAAATGGTTACAGAGAATGTTGGAAAAACTGTCGCTTAATATTCACGGGAAATGCTAATAAAGTGGGTTATTTAACAGTCCACGTGAATTGTACACAGCCGATAGTAAAGAGTATCGATTTGCACCACTAAGGCCAAGTTAGAAAAGGAAAGAGAAAATGCGTCAAGCAGAGACACTAATAATTAAAGGCGTGAGTCGAGCAGCGTCATGAGAGCTACGATTGGTTGTAATCAGATGCAGATATGAGAGGTGTAAACGTAACGATTTCGATACAAAATTAATTAGTTATTCTCGGACGTGGCTGCGTGCCGTGTGAAAAATTTCTCAGATTTTCAATTGGCGCGTGTGCAAATTTAATAGAATCGCATGCCCGACTGTCGAGAAGGGAACCGAGAATGCGAAATTCTGAAAACTGGCCGTTGTGGGGACAAAAGCGACGAACAGGCTAGCCATTATATATACCCGGACTTTAAACAGTTTCGCTCTCTTAGATTTACGATTTTGATTTAATACTTTAAACAGTTTGCTTTTATATTTTGGTGATTATTGAATACTTTAAAACAGTTTGCTCTTTACGTGCTACGATGAAAGTTATTTAGTGCATTTAGAAAAGAAGATACAAGGTAATAAAGTCTAGTTATATTTGCGAGTATTACTGTACCAACTATCGAAATTGTAACGATAAATGAATAAACAAAAGTAGGCAGTTTTGGGTATAGCGTGAAAGAAGTATGAATTTCTTTGCTATTTTTCCGGGGTGTTAATAATCAAATGTTATTCGTAATCGTGAGTGGATCCACAAAACAAGTTCAGATATACATAGATGAGTTCCTGAAAAGCCCTGAAACAATTTTAGATGAATAGTGGTGTAGAGAAAATATTTAAAAGCGACCAGTAATCCGAGGACCTACACATAACCCAGTTGGAATGGTGTGATTAACAAAGGACGATGTACATTGAAGCCACGAGTGCATTAACCTTCAGGCAACTTACGCTTTGTTGTTCGATTTTTGATGTTTTGGTGTGTGTTGAATAACTTTATAATTTGTTTACTTAAAATGGACAGTAGTGAATTTGTACAAACAACAAAATTTTAATTTTAAGGTGAAATTTTCTTGTTTAAGTAGAAAGGAGTATTTAGTATTTATGTTCTTGATTATGATGAAAATTTGGGTCTGTCTTTGAGCTCAATTAGATGAACCTGTTTAATTAACGTAAAGGGGTGGAAGATGCTCCCTTTTATTCAGACTCAGGTCTGCAAATATTGTTAAATTAATTAGTAGGCATCCTACAAGGACTTTAATTCTGGATGCAAATTAAAATGATGACAAATTTAATCTTGAAATTTTATGATACTGAAATTTATGCTACAATTTAATTTTGAAATTTTAATGTATTATAAATATTGATGTAAATAGAGTTAACGTTGATGTTTGTGGTAGGAATGTGTCTGTTTTTTTATGAATGAGGATGAGAGTTTTAACTAGGTAAGCAGCCGAGGCGGAAAGTGTAAAGAGGCGATTATCAGAAGAGGATCACAGCAAATCGTAGCGCCCAAAAGTGAGGCTCGAGTTCAAAATAAAATTTTTGTGATTTTATTCCAGGAAACTGGCGAGGCTTTTTGTACGTGTCACAGCAATATATATAGCTGTGGCACGTCTGTGAATTTGAAATTATCTTACCTTCGTTTTATTTTGCTTTGCCTGGTTAGCTCAATGGAAATTATACTGTGGAATTTACAAAGATGAAATGAAGCACAGCAATTGCAAGAAACATCCATCAAGAACGATCAATCTTCTTAGTATTTTACAAAATAAATTATGCTTCGTTAAACAATTGCATTTCATTACTTTTATGTTTCAAACTACTCAAATGTATACATTTCATTGTAACTCTGCATGGTCGATCTCGTAAACTGAATCAGTCACAAATGTTACATATTTGGCATAGGAAAGAATAAATGACCCATTCTAATACAGTTCATTTTCCAGATCCTTCCTGATTTATTTAGAAGTATTAGTCACTGATGTAAGAATTTACACCAATTTCGTGGATCCAATTAGTTTCAGGCTATGATTTATGTTTATCATAAAACATGCGTTATATCTTTTTCTAATGTACACAGTTAATGTTTGCTCTCTTATTGTACTAAGAAAAGCTATTAAAAGTATTTCTTATCTATTTTATTGCATTTTAATCGCACGAATTTCCCGAACCGGCGTTTAGGCATTGATACAATCAAACAAACACCATTGGGTTCAAATCGTGTATGATTTGGAGTTCGTAGACCATATTTCACATGCACATTCCAACTTATTTTTTACCAAAGTATTATAAGCTGTAATCATGACTCTTATGTTGGTAATGAACTTGAAATTTCATATCAGTAAGCTAAAGCTTTTATTACTAAAATTAGCCATGTTTCTGATACATTCAGCAAAACGAAAATCATGGTTGAAAATTATTCCCAAGTTGTTTATCTTGTGTGACTGGTGTTAGTATTATATTACTAATTGAATAATGGTAGTCTATTTTATTTGCTTTTCTAGTATATGAGATGTATAGTTGAAACCAAATAAAGTTGATTATGACTCATTGTTCGTAATTGTATGCTTCAATACCATAAAAACGCATGTCGAGCAAGCTCCAGAATTCAATGTGGCCTTGGAATATAACGTTCTATCAAATCATCAACATTGACAGCCAAAGGTTAGGTTAGCTTTATCTCGCACTCTGACTTATGAACAAATATTTTCTTTTGATTCAAGAATTTACATAATCCAAAGACTGAATTGCATTATAAATAATTTGAAGAGTTTGAAATGTATTATTAGCACGTAATAATTTTTAATAGGTATCCGCAAAATGTTTTTAAATCACTTTAGAATATGATAATAATTCTCCTGGACCCATTAATAAACAGCCTAGAATTATATGGAGGCCGACTTCATAGCTAAGTTGTGATTCGTTTCCACAAAGTCATATGTTTTTCAATTTGTAAAAATTATCAATAACAAACATTCGTAATAAAATCATATTTGTGGTATCAGACAATACCTAAAACATTCAAAGCTTTTATGTACCAAGCTGGGTATAAAACGTTTTGACCACATTGCTTTAACCATTAATCTTGTGCAAGATGCATTAACTTCCAGTGGCAAATATTGATCAAATAAAAGTAATTTTCACTTGTATACGTAGCTTGGAAGCCACCTCTAAACTGATAGACTATCAAAAACATGGGTAATAATTATAAAGAATTTACAAGATGTTTCCACTTCAACCTACTACATTCTGAAATAATTTTTGGAGTTAGAAATTGCTACTAAAAATACAATAACAATTTTGAATGTAGAGCTGACTCAGCTAAGTGCAGACAAATGGAGTACTATTCATGAGTTAAGTCAAGTTCGCAATAATAATCATATTAGTATAAGTATTAAAAGAGAATTGTAGATGTGGAACATGGCAATATGTTAGCTTTGTCTATATTTTTAGATCCCTTTACAATGTGTTATATAATTTAAAATTATTTCATTTCCTTCCATTGTAAATAAAGACATTGTTATTATTATTAATAAGGATGGTACCAATTACATTAGTTAATAAACTGCGCAAAGAAAACTCCAGTATAAAGTTACCAGAAGCTAAAACCAGTAATGAAGAATAACATCAAGAAGTGGGTGCCTCCATATGGAATACAATAAATCAAGATCATCATTCCCTTAAGTGGGGTCATTACAAAACTTTAAATATATCTTAAACACATTATTGCAAAAAGTAGTGACGATGCTGTGCAGTGCTGGAAAATTATTAAATTTAATTACCCCTTTTTAAGTGAGATAGTAAGAGAAAATGCCGTCTATTTCTTTTCTGTCATGCAAACGCTTATTTTCCAGAGCTGGAAATATATTAAGCAAATGTTACACAAGCTTATCTGTGATAAGAGCTCAGCCATTATTATTCCTGCATTGTATTCAAAAGGATATTAATTAAATAATCAATATTTAGTTACTTTGTTTCTTTAATTATATAATTTAGTGTTTACCATCACTATATACATTTGATGTTTCAACAATTGGTTAAAATATCTTGAATTTGCATATAATTAAACTACTGAAACCTGCAGTATTATAATACCGTAGTGGGACCATACATAGAAACATTAGACATTAAATCAACATTTTGAAATATTTATTGCTTAGGTTCTAGAATACAATATAACCAATATTTACATAAATAATTGCCAGAATAAAGTTTTATATGACCATGTTTCGCTGCAATTTCATTTATTTAGTAAACTTTAGGTTTTGGATTCTCTTTGACTAACGTCAATAATTCTCCCTTTAACATACTAGTTTCAAAAGATACTTTATGTTTCAGCAGGTAGTCTATTAATTCCTGTTTATTAGAGGTTGTATTTGGCATTTTTTCCATTAATTTTGAATGATAAGATGTATTGTCTAATATAATAAGGCTGGGTTGGTTCAGGTTTGGAATTAAAGTTTCTTGAAACCACTTTGTAAACAGTTCAGCATTCATATCGCCATGATAGTCTGCACTTGGTGATTTGGTAGAAAACAAAAAAGATGCGTTTAGAACAAAACCATCTTTGTTTCCCGCATGCAGCACAATCAATCTAAAATACTACCAAAATAAAGAAGACTATTTAAAACAAGTAATCAGAAACTAACCGTTTTCCTTCACCAAATGGTTTTTTTCTTAATACTTTGTTTTGTGTTATCAATCCAACTTTTTTTTGCTGAGCCCCGACTGAAAATTCACGATTCGTCTAAGAAAACAGGATCGTACATTTTCCTTTGTCTGTTTTGTTTAATTCGTATTCTCTCAAAAATTTTACTCGTGCTGCGGCAACATGTTCTAATTCAAATAATCCCCGTCTGCTATCATCATTTTTAAAAGTAAAACCAATGGTAGGTAAAAGCCTTTTCAAACTACTTATACTAAAACTAAATACTCCAGACAAAGCAAGTTCTTGTTGTAAGGTTTATACTGTAACATGCAGTCCTAAAAATTACACATAGGTTATAAAATATATCCCAAATTAATATTATCTTTATTACGTTTAGAATGCGTCGTATATTTTTCTCTTGACACAATATTTAACAAAATCGTCTACATCACAAGATTTTAATTTTGCGCATTTTCGATTCATACCATGAGATTGCAGTAGTTGATTTTCTTTATGTGCTTTGGATACCTTTTTCTTAATACTATTAAGAATTCGAAGTCCTACACCACAGGCTTCAACAGTCCGCTAAAACAATTTAATTAAACCATCTTTTCTACTAAAGTTGATCTAGCATTTGTTCTTACCTGCATTACAGATTCAAATGGAACAAACAACCCTCGATTGTCACGTTCCCTTTCAAAGTAATTTAGAACATTCATAATCACCAAAGGTTATAAAATATATCCCAAATTAATATTATCTTTATTACGTTTAGAATGCGTCGTATATTTTTCTCTTGACACAATCTTTAACAAAATCGTCTACATCACAAGATTTTAATTTTGTGCATTTTCGATTCATACCATGAGATTGCAGTGGTTGATTTTCTTTATGTGCTTCGGATACCTTTTTCTTAATACTAGTAAGAATTCGAAGTCCTACACCACAGGCTTCAACAGTCCGCTAAAACAATTTAATTAAACCATCTTTTCTACTAAAGTTGATCTAGCATTTGTTCTTACCTGCATTACAGATTCAAATGGAACAAACAAACCTCGTTTGTCATGTTCCCTTTCAAAGTAATTTAGAACATTCATAATCACCAAATGTGTTAGTAATTTTAAATGTTTATTACGCAGCATGTTTAGTGTCAATATGAAATGGCAATAGTTTTGAAAAAACTGTTCTACAATACAATTAAGACAAATACAAAATGCTAAATGAATAAAAAAGCTAACTTAACCTTCAAAAGCTCAAAAACATAAATGAATTTACAAACTTTATAAACCAAAATAAGACATACGTTTGCTACTTTTTTATTACAGAATTATGAAGAAACGCCTTTCTATAGCTATCCTGTTCTATGAAGTGAAATTAGTAGACATGAGTAACATACATTATACTATAGTTGTGTTTTCTATCTAAGTATTGCGATGAGTCACACGCAAATTTGTTTGGTTCCAACTATATCTGTATTTGGTGGTATTAAAAGGTAGTCAATTCGTTTCACTCCGGCTAGTCACATAATTTGTCCTTTTGCAGGTATTTACAGTTTTCGACGTGATAAATTATATTGTAAAGGTTTAAATCATCTGCAAAGAGTAGAGGATTTGTATGTTGGATAGTTAAGGGGTCATTTACCCAAATGAGAAATAAAAGTGGCCCCATTACGGCTCGGTGTGGCACACTAGATGTTGGAAAGTAAACTTAGGAAACCACATTATTAATGTTTACTTGATGTGACCTGGACCTTAAGTATAGAGATCAAAAATTTGCTGATTTGCAATCAAACTGAAAAGCTTCTAGCTTAGATAATCCAAAGCTTGCAGTAGCACGTTTTCATGTGGTAGATATCACTTTAATACCGTTTAGAGTCAAGTACAAAAAGTCGATTGCGGTATATTACACCAAACCTAAATCCTAACATCATTTTTCTCTATTTATTAAATAATTATTATGGATAATAATGCAGAAATGTTGCTTCTGTTCAGTAGTGTTAAAGATTTGGAGCACTATCTTGTATTTCGTGCTATAGAAGGGGAAAAAACACAACAGAAGTTGTTATACTCGACTGCGAGTTTTAATTTGAAGGATATACAAGCAGAAAACTGTGTTTCTTTTTCGTTTTGATAAATAAGGCATTGTAAGATTGTATGTTGCTTTGAAATTGCCACATAAATTTGAAACTGCAGACCAGCATATTATAAGTGGTAACAAAAATACCAATTTCAATATAAATAATATAGCTTATACTCCATTCCAGTTAAGAAGGTACTGAAGAAAAAGATAGGACTGAATTTTAGCGATTCTCATTGGTGGATGGATGAGCCAAGTGTACACAAGTATAAATATCCCGTATGTTTGTGTTGGTTGTTTGAACATTTTTATTATAAGACAGATTGTCAATTGGCATTTTGACATTTGTTATTGCCCTTTCATATTTTCGTTTTTGTTATTTATTGTATTTTGTTATTAGTTTGCCTTTGAAATTTTGCTCGGCCTTATTAATTTGTGTTAATTTTATATTTAGTATCAAAACAGTTCTCGTCAGAGCTGTAAAACACCAGTGTTTTCATAATAAGGTAAGCATGTCTCATTAAAGATAAGCATATAATACTAACAATGAATTCTTTTCAGACTTTTATTTAATTATGGATCACCAACCTATTAAAAATCCGAAGGGCAAACATGTTATGAGCGGGCAAAAGCTTATTGCCTATAATATATATTTGAAAAATTCCACAAATGCATCCAAAATGCAATCTGTGAAGCAAACTGCGTTAGAAGTGGGTTTAGGTGTTCGATCAATGTGGAATATTGTAAAAGAAATAGAAACTACTAGTACTGCTTCCTCGCCAAAGACTACAAGAGTGCGTACAACAATCTACGACGAACTTGAAGAATTTGAAAGATGTGCGATTCGACGGCATGTTCATGCATTTTACTTTAGAAATGAATTACCAAATTTAGAGAAAGTATTACATGCAATAAACAATGATGACTCTTTACCAAACTTCAGTCGCACATCACTTTATCGGGTAATGATAAAATTGGGTTTTAAATATGGAAAGCGTAGCCGAAAAACAATTTTAATTGAAAAACCTGAAATTGTGTTGTGGCGAAGAAAATATTTAACTGCAATTAAAAAGTATAGAGCTGAAGGCAAAAGAATTTATTATACTGATGAAACGTGGGTGAATGCTGGACATGTAAAGAACAAGGTATGGCAAGACACCACTGTAAAAACAGCAAAGCAGGCATTAATCGAAGGTTTATCGACTGGTATACGAGATCCCTCTGGCAAGGGCAAGAGATTAATTGTTGCGCACATGGGTAGTGATATGGGATTTGCCAATGGTGCATATTTAAACTTTCAATCTAAAAAACAGGTAGCGTATTAACACTATAAACAACTTAGGACCCTAAGTTCAAATTATCGTTTTAAGAGATTATCACGAAGATATGAACGGTAAAGCGTTTACAACTTGGTTGAAAGGTGTATTACCTCTTCTTGATAATAATAGTGTAATCGTGCTTGATAATGCTCCTTATCACAGCGTCAAAGCCAATAAGGTTCCAAATCAAAGTTGGCTTAAAAAACAAATTTATAATTGGTTAAACGCAAAACACATTGAAATTACCAAAGAGCTATTAAAAGTTGAATTATTAGCCTTAGTAAAGCAGCACTCTCTAGCTCACCCGACACCTTATGTTGTTGACAAAATTGTAAAACGCTCTGGCAGAACTGTATAAAGGTTACCCCCATACCACTGCAATCTAAATCCAATTGAGCTGATTTGGGCTCGAGTAAAGCAGCATGTAGCTACCAACAATACTACTTTTAAAATTAACGACGTGAAGGTGCTTCTGGATGAAGGAATTTCAGCCATAGATAAAGGACATTGGGTTAATTGTATTAGCCATATAATTAAACAAGAAGAAAGAATGTGGAAATTGGATGGCATTGTCGAAGAACTTGTCGGACAAATTGTAATAAATGTTGGATATGAAAGTACAACAGACGACGAAGATACCTCTGGGGATGATATGGACGTAGATTAAATATAAATTTGTGATATCATTGTTTTGATATTTTGTGATGTGTTTAATTAAAAATAGCTTATATATTGTTCTATATTAATATTTTATTTAAACTTTAACCAAACAGGTAGAAAATAAAGTTCAATAATGTTTGATATGTTTTAATACCGTGTTTCTTGGATGTATTTATTCAAAACCTCAATCTTGCAAAAATATAAATACAAATCTGTATAAACATCGATGCATTGCTTTAATTTCAATCATTGTTAACAAACTTACAACCTTTCGAAAAAATGAAACTGACAGAATTTTATTAAAGCATTCTATAACTCCAGGTGAATGTTTGTTTCTACCATAATTGTTAAGTAAAGACTAAGGGGCAAATTCATAAAGCACACTTAAGCCACACTCATACTTAAGTAATGCTCTATCTCAATTTTTGGTATTCGGAAAAATACTAAAAGCTGAGATGGAACATTGATTAAGTATGAGTGTAGCTTAAGTGTGCTTTATGAATTTGCCTCTAAGTTTCGTCCGTTCTTAAACTTAATGTAGTTCCAAGTCCAATTTTATCTTCTGAAATTTAATACCAAATTACAAATACTCCTTGTTATTATTTAGACAACTATCCTAGGAGAAGGATCGAAACATCAATAAAATCATTTTCAAAAAGCAATGTGGTCTTATTCCTTAAGAAGAACACCAAATTGCAATTACTGAATGCAATAATACTTAAAAATTAACTAATAAAGTCAGCCATTTGCATTGTTATTTTTGAAAAACTATCGTCACAAAATAGTAAATATACAACCGACGCCGGCAACTTTTCAAATACAGCAACTAATAAATTTTTGATCTGTGTAAATCTGACTCGAGCACAAGTGCCATCTACTACCTTCTTAACTGGAATGGAGTATAGAATTGTTTTTAGGTATCGGTGGATTGTTTTTATTATTAAGATTTGCATATCCAAATCGACTCAAAGATTTACAAGAACTATTTAGTATGCATTATTCATCTTTGAGTAAACTTTTGTCTCCAATTATTGACTATATATATATATATATATATATATATATATATATATATATATAATGTGGAGAATACTGTTATTCAATATTAAAGAAAATGTTTAGTTTACTGATGAATATCAAAAACAGGGTGCTCCATTAAAAAATTGCATTGGATTTATTGATGGAACTGCTAGGGGTATTTGTCGACCAGTTAATAATCAAAAGGAAGTGTACAGTGGTCACAAAAGATACCACTGCTTAAAATTTCAGTCGATTACTATACCAAATGGAATTATCCTTCACATGAGTAAGCCTTTTCCAGGACGACACCATGATGAATTTATTCTTTAAAAAACCTTAATATTAGAACAGTTACAGTTAAACTGTAATGCATATTGTTTGTATGGAGACGAAGGATACCCACTGAAATTGCACTTGATCAGGCCTTACTCTCACACTGTCTTACAGCCACAGCAAGCAAAGTTTAATAAGGAAATGGCAAAAGTTCGGCAGTGTGTAGAGTGGAGTTTTGGAAAGATCATTCAGCAGTTTGCCTTTGTTGATTTAAAAAAAATAATCAAAAACTTTATCTTCAACCAGTGGAAAAGTTTTATATTGTAGCTACTTTATTTGCAAATGCACATACCTGTTCATATGGTAGTACAACATCAACATATTTTAATATGGAATCACCCAACTTGGAGGATTATTTTCAAGCTAGGGTGCCGTGAATAGTGTAGATTAAATAAATATTACAAATAAACACATTAAAAACATAATATGTACCTATAATGCTTAATTATTATAACCTACACAAGTTAATACATAATATGCCTTAAAATAAAACTAAGGATGTAATTATTTTGAAAACTATTTTTTTTTATTTATTATATCTTTTAAAAGTTGAAGCATTAAGTTATTTCTTTCTAATTCTGTCTATCTTTCTACCTTTTCAAGTCTCCATTTCTCTTTTTCAAACTCCTGCTTCTGCCGTTTATATACAAGCTGTTCCCATTGTAGCTTCAAATTTTCACTGTGCTGTATATTTTAAACAGACAATTGTTCACACTTTATAGCATTCTCTTCCATTGATTTTTCCGCTAAATATTCAAAAACCAAGTCCCGTGGATTTTTTTGCCTTTCGTTCTTTAAGTGTGCTGTTACTGTAACCGCTGGTAGTGGTGATATTCAGTTCAGTCAAATTTTCAAAGCTGCTATCAAATTCAATAGATGTGGAGGATAAATTGCTTTCTGTCAATGCAGCATCTCTGATTTCTTTATCTAAATCGGTCTCTTTCTTTTTATTTTGTACAGCATTTTTATTTCGAGCAACATTCTTATTTTGCAGCAACATATACTCGTAATTGCCCCAAACGGTCATCATTGCTTCACCCCATGGTGTCTGTAGCCTCTGTTTTCCACTTTCTGGTGCTTCTTTATGGTCAAAAACTACTTTATATTTGGCAGCCTGCTCTAGTAAACAATCTTTCAAGAGTCTGAAACTGCAATTCTTGAAACGGCTAAAATAATAAGAAAATTGATTAAAGTAATAAAGGCTATAACTATTTATTGTATTACTTTGGATTATCATAAACAAGAACTTCATGAAGCAATGTCCATACGTTGGATTCCTTTTCGATAGTATTTTCTGCTAAAATATTAAAACATTCCCTGATGCATTTGATGCGTTCATCTTGTGTAAATCGAAAGCGTTTCCTTTTACTGCTTGAACATAGGGATTCAGGTTTAGCATGTGATGTAGATGGTCCAGCATCAACCGTGGGCACTTCATTTTGCATGTTACTGCTATCAGAGTAGGAAACTACGGATGCATCCATTTCCACATAAGCTTTAGTCTTAGCATAAGCTGCTGCACACAATTTGGCGTGCAAATGCTGGATCTACAAAGTATGATTTAATTTATTTTTCATAAATGCTTGTATTATTTCTAACCAGTACGAAATTTTTGGATGTCCTCAACGCTAAGTTGTACGTCATACATTTTATTTGCTTGTGGGCAAAATATTTGAATTGTTTTATATATGGGTGACACGATTTAAAAGTATTTTAACTTTTATTTGTTACGAACGGTTAGCCTATAAATGCACGGCAACGTAAAGAACGCAAGTCAAGTTTAAACTGTCAAATAGAACTACCACCGGATTGGCTCCATTATTTTTTAAAATAGCGTTCCAATACTGGATTATACGGTATGGATATACGGTAAAATAAACAGATTACCTCATACCCCGTATAAAAACGCACTACTGCAAACTCCCTAATAACAACGAGTGTAGTATTATATCAAAAGTTTATCTAAAATTGATTGGAATAAAATTCAATTACAAGCCTTTATCAATGGCTATTGATATCTCAAGAGAAATTCAACAAATTAGTTACTTAATAGAAAACGTTCGATTTGATTATATATTTGGTTGTTAAGTTGTACTCAAAAACTTTAGCTGTGGCTGAAATGCAAACTATTTGTCAGTAATTGGTTATATCACTTTTGCTGCCGTTCTTAAAAATTGAGGTAATATTTTCTCTTTTCCAAATATCTGGAAGTATTAGTTTTTATCACTAAGTTGAACAAAGAGAGTAACTGTGTGATTAGTGCTTCTCCACATCCTTTTATAATGTAAGGTGGAAGACTGTCAAGTCCTATTGAGGTTCTTGGTTTTAATTTTTGTATTGCTTCATATACTTGAGACTTAGATATATCACTATGTTGACATGATTCGATGTCATATTGAAATGTATTTGAAATTGCCGCTTTTTCATTGGAATATATAGAGTTAAACAATTTGGCAAATGCATATACCTTTTGATTCAAAGTTATATATTCTTGGTTATTATATATGAGTATTGTAAGATAAGACAATTCCTTTTTAGGTTCTTTAGGAAATGCCCAAATGGCTGCTAAATTTCTATTACATCAAACACAAAATTCCGTATGTGTGGTTTGTGAACTTCATGAATTAATTCTTTAAGTTAATATCATTACTGAAACCTTTTTTTTTATTTACTATCAATCTGCAGCCCCACATTGGGTGCAAGTGAAATATTATTTTTATTAATTATGGTAATCGCTATTGAACGGAAGTTTCCTGAATATGACAATCTAGAGTGAAATTAGTTGGTAAGTGGTTAAAAGTAAAATGAAACTCCTATTTAGATAAACAGCTAACTTTGGAAGTTACTTCAGTGCTCTGGCATGAGACGAGGTAGTGGACCAATTTTGTATCGTCACTCAAAACATGTTTAGCATGGGCACCATGGCGTTTATACTATAACAATATGAAAACAAAAGTCCTGGGAAACACAAAAACCCCTCGACCTTTAAATAGATTTTGATAATAAAAAAATTGACTTTTACAAACCCTTTATATTCCTGAATATATATATATATATATATATATATATATACATATTTAATTGCTGTACATACCCCTTTTATGGGTCGACCTATTAATTCTGTAATATCACGTGTCCTTACGTTGAGCGACCTATTTATTTTAATTGCTATAATACTAAATTAAATTATTGAACCACCATTTTAATCTTTCCTACAGCTTGTGATTATTTCCTCCTCCAGCTGTTTCTTAACGTTGCTATCAACTGGAGTTTATCATAAACAACTTTATCGACCAATGACAAAATTCAACAAGTTACCGCCTTTGCGGGTTATCTCTGCCCTACTTAATTTGTGGCTCCTCCTCTGTACTATTTCAATCTTAAGACCTCGGCTAGCATATATTTGTAATTATAAAAATTCAGTAAGTTTGGATCCCATTTAATGAAACTAATGCTTTATGTACAGCTTTTACGTTATTTACAATACATTTTCAAATTAATTCACCTTTATAAATTTCATTTATCAACAACCATTTAATTTGTACAAAAAACCAAAGTCACCAAAGAAAACTCATTACCTTTACCAACAAATGTAGAATATTCTAAATCCGTTTTCTTATTATTATTTCAATACGTATTCAACCCTTTGTTGACTTGTTTACAAGCATATAATATTTAGCCAATTTGATATTAAAAATAAAATAAAATTCTTGTAGAAAACAGATGCCTTATAACTAACAATCTGACCTGGTTTTATCTTTTTACGACGACGCTTCCATTAAAATTAATCTTCCCAATTTTCGATTCCATTTAACTTATCACCATTATGGACCAACACCATTAAATTATAATTTTATACTTTAATCATTCTTGCCATAGACTTCAAATTTGTAATTCGTTCACCCCTATACTTCAAGATTATGTTCTTCTTTTCGCCTCGACATTTAAATTGTTTTATTGTAATCTTTCTTAACATCAAGCATTCTGGCCTATTTTCCTCAGACCTCGAAGCCGTTTTAAACGGTAATTTTCATATACACACTCATTTATTTCACTTTGTACCACTTGTTACGTATTATTCAGTATTACTGGCAATGCACTTGGGCCTTCATTGAGTTCAAAACTGACTTTCTTATCGCGGTGCTTGCTAATATAATTTCGAATCCCCACTGCATCCGTGGTGTGGTCTAGAACCTGTCGTTTGCTTCGGACCAATCAAATAATTTCATTTCGAATATTTTCTGATGTAATGCTCTGCGTTCGTTCATAATGCCCACCTGCCTGCAGGTGTCTTCACTTATCAACATGCTGTATTTTGATAGAATAGTCGCCTTTCCATAAACAACTGATGCAATTTTACTTTAAACTTTCATTGTTTACATGCGATTCACGCAATTTTAATCATTTCTCTTATCAAAATGGTTAGATCTTTATACGCATTATATTAGCTACATGAAACTCTATTTTCACATCCGTATTACTTAATCGTCTGAGACTCTTTTCTTAATGCGTGTCTAATTATTCTTTATCATTTATACGCGTGCTTCCACTGAAAAATATTCTTATTCGCTTTACTTATATCAACTGAACACTATCTACAGGGTATTTAATCTTTACCATCCGTTTAATACTCGTATTTCTCATTCCTACGCCAACTATGCGTCTTCCTATGTCTTTCCTGCGTCGCCCAAAACTATTTCTACTTTGTACACAGGGTGTTGCCTACTTACTATCTACTTCTATTTCTTACTTATTTCCTAAAATAACTACAATTTTCTGCTGCCTATTCTAATTACTCATTCTCTAGTGACCTTCACTATGTCGTGCACCCTTAAACAACCCCTTATCACAGCATAATATATATATAATTAAACCAAGACCACTATTTGTGGTTCTCGGCCTAAACACAAATAAATACAACATAACACTTTACTGGAATGTAAATGGTCCATCAAAACTTGTATTTTAAAATATTAATTTGAGGGTCGTAGATCGCTTTGAAATAAGCAACTCTTTTAAATCACAAATTAACTCTATTGGTAAGATTCAATAATTAGTGTATTTACAATAAGGTGGTAACTGGATAATAAAAAGGATATTAATTAATTTCGTAACACAAATTAGGTTCAGGCAAACATTCAAATTATCAAACTGAGTTGATGCTCAAACAGTATTATTGAAATCTAATATTACAAATTTGATTTATTCCTTTCAGATTAGCTTCACATTTTCAATATTCATAAAATAAGTATGTACTCCATTTTTAATAAAAAAAAACAAACTGAACGACTAAAAGTTAGTCTCTTGTTAATAAAAATTTATAGATGTTCACGATCAGTCAAAACATTTTATATCACCCATTAAAAAAAAAGTGAAAAACAATGGTTCTTTTATTCTACAAAACTGGATGTATCACGTTAGAAAAGACGTTATTCTCTACTATACATGCACAACTCTAAAGAACAAAGTGTATCCACATCACTTCCAACAACATAAAAAGAAACAAATCTCTTACCCTTTCCTATACATTCAATATTGAAAGGAATTGACCTACTGACAAGTGAACGACTGACAACACTTGTTTACTGTTTCAGGATAGTTGACCTTAGAAGCAACGCTAATCTCAAACTAGAAGTTTTCTCTTCCAATCTCATCTTACAACAACATTTTTCATTGAATCCAACCATAATTTCACTTCAATTACTGTTTTAATTCGCAAAAATTGTTAATTTACTGGAAGCTAAATCCAGAGCAAGACATCTAGCGATCAATATATGTGGTAGTAGGTTAGTTTAATCCTTGTTTGTTGAACTGAAATATCAAAAGAAATATTAGTCTGATTAATTAATCTATACCGACTATTCAAACTTGAGGATGGAATACCTATCTGTTAGTCACTATGCAACAAAAGATCTAACCTTACGACGTTTCTACATAAATTTTTGGTCCCAATCCATCCTACTCTTTCAACAAATCACATAGATGTGCTGAGATTAGGCGGCTCGTATAAGACTGTGACCCATAAAAAACATTCGGAGCTCAGGTGTAATCCCCATGACGCTAAATGAACTACGTTTGCATTAACAACCTGGATAATCCCAACACATTTTGTTTTAAAACATGCAACATTATCTACGTTAAACTTGACATTCGTGAAGTACATTCAACTTATAAGCACAAGGATGTAAATTCTAAAATGTTTGATGCTAAAATCTGCTATTCTAAATTACATACAGGATGATGCTAAATAACGTATCTTAAAATTTATTTGTTACAGTACCACTGAGTGTTATTAATATTATCTCATTTGCAGATGTACAGCAGTTATGAACAAACTGTAAGCAATAAGCCATAACACGAGCAAGACAAGCGGTTCTAGAGTAACTATAAAAAGAAATTAAGTCTGTTAGTACAATTAAGCAATGGGAAATTTGCTTTATTTGTGGAAAATTATCCGAGTCTAAAAGTAAAATTGGCCAGATAAAATTGGAATGCACTAACCAGTCTGAATAATTTCATCATGGTGATGAATCAATGACTGTATGTGCAGTAAGACCTTGAGAGAGCAAATCTGCCTGATTTCTTTTAGTAGGGATGCGGTTCAAACTATCACCACTTGCAAGTTCGTAAATTTCCGCAACACAATTACAAAACAAATTGTTTTAGAAACGCGGAATAGGTTTTCAACTAACCTAACACAATACTAGAATGTCAAATAGAAGCATTGGAAAGAATCAAGATTAGAAGTATTGCATGTTTGTTCCATTGCCCTAGCAAACATTTAGACACCACACAACTCAAGCCATGGTATAGTACATGATTTCAGTAGAGAAACATTAGCTTAAGCAAACAGAAGGTGGACTAAAAAGTTACCCTTTTCATTTTCAGAACAAAGATATATATATATATATATATATATATATATATATATATATGTATGTATATATATCTAAGTTCTGTACAAGTCCCATAACTTGTAAGCAAAGCATCGCAAAATTCACGCATCAATACGGCAACATGATTACAAATGACCGTATGGCTTGGTATTCTAATATCATTCAAATTGACTGAGTTTTAGCAGAACGATTTCCATCTAATCTGTAACCAAAATGAAAATTATTTGTTCCAGGCTAATTTTTTCAATTCAATAGTTGAAGAATAATGTTTGCTATAATAGTGCAGGTTTTCAATAACCCTAAAGAACCGAACACCTGAGCGAAACAGATAACAGTGAACATTTAGTAATTGAACCACGGTTGGGTTCAGAAATCATGAAAAATAAGTTATCAGGCCAATATGACCAAGATAAACTGATTCTTGGTATATTCATGCAAGTCTAAATTAAGCACATAGGATGAATATCCAGAGAAAAAATTCCACCGAGAATCTGAGCATCATTGGACGCCCATTTGCTCAATGTCACGCCACCAGAAAACAGAATATTATACAAGGTTTTTACAATGCGATGCCTCTTCCAAGAAACGTCTGTAATAAGCACATCGTATGATCCTGTACAAGTTGTTGAGCACTGCCCTTGTAGAATAAGATCTTTGTTTTATCGGTGTTATGGCTTAGATGGTTATTGTCACACCTAGCTTTGATAGTAGTTAGATCTTTTACTATGGCTTGTTCTAGTTTAGCTGTATCAGCTGTATCAAAAAAGACACAGGTGTGGAATCATAAGTTACCATATTCAGCTAGTAAGTTCTGATGGAATCATCATAATTGGATTGCCACAAAATCGTTTGCAGTGACTGTTGATTAGGATCAACTAACACTTGCAAATACATCTTCTGCATGTCCAAAGAAATAGCATATGCATGCTTGCAAAAACATAATCAAATGGACATTAAGTCCTATTGAATGGTTGGATATATCATCTGTGGTGAATTTAATGACCGACTCGAAATGGTCAACAAAAAACCATTAACCACAACAAGCAGTTTTGTAGTTAAGCTTTCTTTGTTTAAAACCCTATGGTGCATAAAAGAATACTCTGGTGCTCTTTTAAGCTGAATAGGTACGATGAATTATCCCTCACAGGCACTTTCTTCACTGATAAATGATTTTATGGATGGAAACTGTTCAATTTTCCAAAAACACTCTAATTGATTGTGAAGTTCATGCACACAATTGCAACGAACTGCATCACGATCTGATAACTAAATATTTACAAATACACTAACCAGTCAAAATAAATTTTCTGTAAGATAGGGAGATTAGTGCCTAGACAAATATGCCCAAAAGATAGGTATACCAATTTGACGAGACTTACTAAAAATCTGGGTCAGTTAACTTTATGCAGTATGTTTTTCAAAATTACTAAGAAATTCTACCTACCATTGCTATATTTTGTTTCCACTCTGTATAATAGTACAATTATTGTTTCATGTTAGGCAAATTGCTTTCTGATATTTCTTATTAAATTTAATTAATCAATTTAATAAAAAACACTTGTCATTTCCAGGTGAATGATCATCCAATATTTCCTGTTCGTAAACTTACAAATCAGTTTTGTTTCCTACTTTAAGAGTTAATGATGCGTGTGTAAAGATATAGATCTTCAGGATAGAAATAAGATTCTTTTAAAAATTAGTACCAATGTGTTAAATTAATAATTCATCAAATCCATGCATAATTATTTAGGAACACACGTAAGGACATATTTAAGGATACATTACAATAACATTTTATGATGTAATTTATTTCAAGCATCCATCTTTTAGTGGAATTATCTAAAATAATGCAATACAAGATTTAGAAAAATTTAATATAGTTCATACTTAACGTTACGAAAATCTGTCTAGAAATGTTTCTTGTAGAGAAGATTGAATTTTGAAAATTGGATAACTATGTTTAGTCTTATTTATCAAAATTCTGAAGATTTATAATCTGATCTGATGTTTATTCTTTAGTTGCTGATGTAAATATGCATGTTTATGGAAGGCCGTTAAGGTTTGTTTTGTGAATTGTGACAGGTGAGTTTAAATCTGGGTATGTATATGCCACTGCAATATATGCTTCCATCTGTTTATGTTAATAGAAAACATTTATTCTGAATTTCAATTGCCATGTTTGTGAATTATAAATTGCATCCTTAGTCAAATAATGTAAGGTTAGAATCGTGTTTATCATGTAGCACAATTGTCTGCAAATTTGTATACTTAAAAATATTCATGTCAATAATAACTAAATTTCACATTTGTTTATAGATTGAAATTCATTTAAGATACTACACAAAGTTTAATAGTGTTAAAAATGTCAATGAAATTTCAAGTTTTATTAACATAATTGAAAATTACTACTATGTAACTTGCAATATTATACTAATCATTTACTAACTTGAAGTTTTTGAATGACGTAAATCAAACTCATCCAAGCCTGAATTATTTGCTAAAGAAATAAATAATCTAATGTCAATCAAATTAATGACCGACACGTTTATAGTGGTCTTTTAAGCGTTTTTATAAAACATTAAAATTTATGAAGATATATGAATGTGAGGTTTATCCAATATTATTTGATTTGTGCTGTTATGACAATATTGAGTTTGAATTATACGTATATAATTTATACTGGTGGATTTATTTGTCAGAGAACTACTACATTTTTAAGCAAAAGCATAACGGTGTTACATGTGATTACAATCTAGTGATGTTTAACGATTTGTCGATAATTTATTGTGAGACATAAAGTTACTTTAATAACATCAATGAGTATCAAGAAAATGCGGTTGGCGCACTATTAATCATTAATTAAATATTTACTATATTTATTTAAGAGACACAAACAGTGATCTCTGGTAATATACTTAAATGTGACTCTGAACAGCCATCTAAGAATAACAGATAATCTACCATATCTTGTTTAGCTTTTTTTTTTGAGAGTTAGGAAGTAGTTTTATTTCATATATAACTATGTATCCCAATTACACTTTAAGTTCACTCAACTACATATAAATTTTATAGTTACACTTACGACAAGCAAAAAATTAAATAGTTATATATTGATACAAACAAGTTCGAAGGTCAGATATCTTAGAGCTTCTCTTTTTTGGATCGAGTTTTAAAAACTCTGCACAATTGTATATTGCAAACCCTTTTGCATAAGCAGCAAGACAAAAAAATATTTCACCTGGCACTGTTGGCAACTTTTGCCCTTGTATGTTTTGGTCCTTACCTAGCCATATGTAGGGTCTGTTTAGACTCCAAGGTCTCTAACAGATCAGATTTATACTGAATAAATTCACAAAAGTCGGCTAGAGTAGGTAGCTCATCCTCCGAATCAGTTCTGTGTCTCATAGTCTTTCAAAATTCTAGGATCTAAAGCCAGTGCATTGAAATAAATAAAATAGAGCCAAAAAGACTTTATTCCGTAGCTATACTCTTTAAGGCATTAAGATGCTTGCAAAGATTATCATGGGTGTTCTCAACTTTTGAAAAGATTCCTTCAACATTTATTCTAATGAAAACATTTGTTTGATTTGGTTATGAACCAATATGCAATTGTTGTTGTACCTCTTGCACAATGTATGACATATGACATGGTAATTTTCCCTGCAGAAATCGATTCATTGTATTGGCTGGGACACAAGCCCATGAACACAATCATAATTAGAAATATTTCTGAATTGAAATGATTTGATCATGCAAACGTAACCATGAAGTGAACAAATCTTTATATTCAAGCCAATCTTCACTGCTTGTAAGTTCTCATTATCTATTTGTATTCTAGTTTTTTATTTATTTTCCTCTACTTTGCATACTAGTACTTTAGTTTTATTTTTGTTAATTTTCATACCGTATCTCTCTGTTAGAACTGTTTCCATTTCATTCAGCTTCTAACTATTCCTTGCAAAATGCTAATACCGCTACGTCATCTGCAAGTCTAAGCATATCAATCTTTTGTCCCTGCATAATAATTCCCAATGTCTTTTTGCATTTGACAGTATTCATTGCCTTTTCGATGTACAAGTTAAAAATTAATGGGGATAGGGCACATTCCTGTCTCATCCCTTTCCTAATATTTATTTCTCTACAATCCTGCTCTAATTCTATTACCGCTGTTTGCTCTTTGAATAAGCTACGTACATTTACTTCTCTACATTCCTGCGCTAATTCTATTACCGCTGTTTGCTCTTTGTATAAGCTATGTACTATCCGTCTATCCCTAAAACTCATTCCAATCTTTTGGAGTATTTCGAACACTTTCTTCCAATTTATATTGTCGAATGCTTTTTCCAGATCTACAAACCCTATATACACGCTTTCCCCTTTTTCTATCGTTTTCTTGATTATCACCCTCAGAGCTAAAATAGCCTCCCATGTTCCCCTGTTTCGCCTAAACCCAAATTTATCTTCTCCTAGAATTTATTCAGCTCCTTTTTCCATTCGTCTATATACAAAACTAGTTAATGTTTTGACACGTGCGCTGTCAAACTTATGGTTTGAAAATTTTCACATCTATCCGCGCCTCTCTATTTTGGTATAATGACAATGATGTTATGTTTGAAATCTTTGGGTATCTCGCCGGTCTCATACGTATAGCTTACAAGTTGATAGAGATGTTCTGTTACTGCTTGTCCAGTGGCTTTAAGAGTTTCTGCTTGCACCTTATCTGTACTCGGCGCCTTACCATTTTTCAGACCCCTTAATGCTAATTCAAACTCATCTCTAAGTATGTATAGAATATCCCAAGTCATCCTTTTGAATGTCTGATTTCTGTTCTAATGTGGTTAGTTCTTCTCCTGCATATAAATTCCATATATATTTTCGCCATCTATCCACTTTCTCTATATTCTATTAGATTCAGGATATCCTTTGTTATCCATGGTTTCTTATTTTCTTTTTGTGTATACCCCAAAACATCCTGGCTGCCATGTCTAAGTTGGGTTTAATGTTACGCCATTCTGTTTCTATTTCCTTAGTATCATAAATTTTCTTGATATCTTTCAGCAATTCATTTGACATTTTTTCAAATCTTCAATGTATATCTTTATCTTTTAGTTTCTCAAAGTCAAAGTGCCTTTTTCCGTTTCTTTTTTCAAATTTTTAAATTTAAGAGCGGCCTTCATAATTACGATGTTCTGGTCAGTGTCTATATCTGCTTCTGGGTAGCTTCTACAGTCCTTTACTTGATTTCTAAACAGTTGTCTAACAAGAATGTAATCCATTTGATATCTTCCTATATCTCCTGGTATCTATCACGTGTATCGTCTTCTAGCATGATGTTGAAATAAAGTGTTTGCAAAGGTTAAATTGTTCTTGTCACAAAATCTTACCAGTGTATTTCCCCTGTCATTTCTCGTGCCTAAACCAAATAAACCTACTACCGCACCTTCTCTACCCTCGCCTACCACTGCATTAAAATAACCCGTATTTATTAAATTTTCATGTCCTTTTACGTATCTTAGTATGTATTCGATATCTTTGCAGATTGCTTTTACCTCTTCCTTGCTGTAGTTAGAAGTGGGCATGTATACTTGCATTATTACTGTATTTACTGTTTAGATTCTAATCCAACATGAGTACTCTTTCGTTTTTTTGTAAGTAGTTTTCTATGTTGTCCTATTTTTTTCGCATAACTGTCCCCACACCCAGATTTCCTTCCTCTGATCCTGTATGAATTATCCTAAAGTCTTCACTCCAAAAATCCTCACCTCTGGCCACCGAACTTGGCTGATCCCTACCATGTCTAATGCTCACTTATCCATTTCAATTTTCTAGTTCTCTAGCTTACTTACTTGCTTCATACTTCTGACATTCCACGCTCCAACTCGCAAAATGTTCCCAGCTCTTCCTTTAAACTTTCCGATCACATTGTCCAAAGTAGTCCCCTCCCGGAGATCCAAATAAGCGACTATTTTAACTCCGGAATCTTTTACCCCAGAGGATGCCATCATTTTAAAACAATTTAAGTACACTGTGTACTTGGGAGGTAATGTGGTGATTTACCGTTGCTTTCCACATTGCAGTAATGTGCCTTAGTATGCCATACCGACCCCATGGCCTCTGCCACTCTAAGTAACAAAAAAGCTGCTGCCCTCTTTCGGGGACCTGTCTTAGTCTGGTTCCTCACTAAAGACCCTGCTACTTTGGTTGGATCTGTAGTTTGGCTTTTTGGGTCACTGGAGCGCAGAAACCATTTCACCCATTCCAGTAATCTAGAATTTCTACAAGGTGCAAGTCCATTAGGAACAGGAATAAACCCTTAGGTAAGCAAAATGAAATTCAATTGTGAAAGTTATACATGAAATGCATAATTATCATGGAGATAAATAAACCAACAAAAGATCATCGCTGTAAACATTCAGTATTGAAACGCTCATAAAGTAATCCATTAAATTTAAGTTTATTGTAATTATTACCCCAGCTGCAAAAACGAGTTTTCTATATTCTAAATGTAGGTCAGTAATGTTAATCTCAACACATATAAAGTGAGGGTTGATGTAGTTAGAAATTCTAATAACTTCTTAACAGCTATATATTTGAAGTATTTCAACAAGTGAAAGCACAATAGGATAGATAATAATGTATTAGAAAAGAATAAACACTTTTACCTGTCTGTAAGTTCAATAAACCAGTTCTAGTTTTAAACCAACAAGCTACAACCTTTCTTTGCTATTTGTATGCTTTTATCTCCTTGTAACATTATCAATAACCACTAAAAAATTAATTAATTTGACCAAAGTGGCCAAAAAGTGTTTGTTATGCACTGGTTCAAATCACATGAATTGTAATAAATAATGAAGCACTGTGGCTTGATTAAAATTAGTAACATAAATTTCCGCCTTGATTAATCTTTGTTAAATATATAAGTAGAAGAAAGGTACACGTTTATCGTTTTCTTGAATGTAAAAGCTTTGCTATTATAAGTAAACATTCACAGTTGATTACACAATAAATCATAACTAATTACAAGTATCTGTAGAACTAAATGCAAGTTACACAAGAGTATAACTTGTGCTCGTTAACATGGACTCGCATATCGAAATCTTAAAAGGAAGGAAGTAGTTGACACAGCAACCCTTGAAAGCTAGTAATGGGGAGTTTAACCCACGTTTTTCAAATTTAAAGTTATACAATTCTAAACACTCGCCATTCTAAATATTTATGGTTCCGGGTTGGGACCGTGTCATTTTCTAAACCGAGGTCGACGTTTCGCCCACTTTTGTAAGGGGCATCAGGACAAGAAAAGAAAATAAGTAATAAGAAAAAAATAAAGATAAGAATGATAATATTAAGTAGACACGTTAAAGTGTAAAGAGTATATAAAGTTACTTCTGAACTAATACTCACCAGCCTATTTAAACCAAAGGGTGTCTTGTGGCAAAGTAACAGTTACTTCTAAACTAGCAGACCCATCAACCCATTTAAGTCAAAAGGTGTCTTGTGGCATAGTAACTGTTACTTTACCACAAGACACTTTTTGGCTTGAATGGGCTGGTGAGTCTGCTAGTTTAGAAGTAACTTTACACACTCTTTACACTTTAACTTGTCTACTTAATATTATCATTCTTATTTTTATAGTTATTATTTTTATTATTTATTTTCATTTCTTGTTCTGATGAAGCCCCTCATAAAGTGGACGAAAATCGACCTTAGTTTATAAAACAACACGGTCCCAATCAGGAATCATAAATATTTATAATGACTCCGGCCGTGAAAGCCTCCGACAATATAACTCACCATTCTGTACTGTATGCAGTGCTTTTTATTATACTGCACATTATTTTTTAATAGTTATGCTTGATAAAAATAACATTTTATGGATATTAACGTGAAACGTTTTTCAGAAAAATTTTATTGTCAAATATAGTTTACAGTATCACTAACTACCATAGTTATAAATCAAGACATTAAGTGCTGTGTAAATAACCATAACCACCAAAGTTTTTATGCCCGCATTACTGACTCTACTACTATTGGGCAACAGCATTAAACTTATAACCCCTGATTTAAAAAAAAACCTTGTAAATGCTCATTAGTGACATATCATAAAGTTGCCAACATCACTAGCCTTAACCAAACTCCCCCAAATTACTAATATAACCTAATTTAAAACACTTTTTGTAAATGTTTTTTGTATAACTATTTACTGTTTGAATTGTCACAAACAAAAATGCGAATTTCTTGCGATGTTGAGAAAACATGTATCTTTACAAAAAGGCATAGTTTCTTTTTTTATCATTGAAAAACTGAAAAGAAACTAATAACTGTAAGAATACATTTGTTTAAGGCACTTCTTTAAACTTTGGTTGGTAGTTGACTATGAGTTAACTTCAGTCAGAAGTTAATAATCCAACTTTATTGTGATAGAATTTAGTACTACCATTGCGTAAATGGTAGCATAGTTATAACTAGGATAGCTACGACCATATAAACGTAGTCAATAATAATTTCAGAACTGTCACAGCACAGAATTCATTTTTAAATAGTTAATGCATCAATTTTCTATTATTACAAAATCACATTTAAAATATTAAATATTCTCGATTAATACCTTAAGTAAATGTTTTTAGTGTCATTAAAAAAAATTTCGAACACTGAGTGGAAGTAAAAGTGGTAGCATATTACAGGTGTAAAAATCATTTAAAGAAAATAAAAACTAAAATTAATACAAAAATAACAACCAAAAGATTGCATTAGTGATATTGAACAATTACTTTATATTAAGACTAAGTCAATAAAAATTACCAAAATTTTAACACATGACTTTCTTGTACTGCTGGAGATTATTTATTAATACGTTTTTTAAAATTAATTTACTACTTGCAGTATACTATTATACCAGTATAAAAATTTGTATTGCTTTTAAGTTTTTACTTAAATAACATAAATTGGAGATTTATTCTAGCAAAATTTAATCAACATGCATAAAAGGACAGAACGGCTATAAAGAACAAAAGGTGTCAAATTCCCCATTTTCCACCAGTCCCGAAAACCTAAAAGCTTTTCCATTTAATAGTAAGATATTTATAAACCGTTCATTTACATTTCCAATGCTCCACCCGTAGGTACTAAATTGGCCAGGAGGCGAGTTTTTTGTTGCCTAGAAATTTAGAATTTTGCCGAACCCTTGCCGTTCCAAGCAAGGTAGGGATCTTTAACGTGCGTGACAACACTCAAACACGGGACCTCCATTTAACCTCTCATCCAAACGAGGGCGTAATTTTTGTGAAAAATGCTCACCTGTCATTTTTCAAGCAGTCGGCCGTGTACCTTGGGATCCGTAGTCTTACGCTTACTACATTGATCCACGGCGACGCCTGTTTATAAACCACAATATCTGACATTAAAAAGTGTATATATTAACACTTCTATTCTATTGATCAAAGAAAATACAAAATTCATTAAAAAATTGGTTGAGACGAGTGTTTATATCAAATTAATGCCGTTAAAGGCACAATCTAAGGGTTACACGCCTTAGCTGTTTAGAACAATTCAAAATTTTTCCTTAATTAGTAGTAAACAATTAAAAGATGGAAATGTTTAAGTTTCTTGGTAACATTGCGTAGACGACTAAAACACTAAAGATCACTATATATTGCAGTTTTGTGAATCAAAAGTTAATTGAACATGGTTTTTGCTAATTAAGAAAACTATTTAAATAAATATAGTAAGCAAATACTTGCAATAAATTAAGTACCTTTTTATTCCACTAACTTACCAGTAAAAAATATCTGCAAATAAAAACTAATTAAGAAATAGCTAAATGATTATAATCGCTTTATATTTTTTATAATATTCAAGTATAAGTTTTATATATTGCACAAATATACTATTAAACATTTAATATAATTACATAAGCAACGACAAATATATCACTACCAATACAAGAACTAACACTATTGTATGCATCGTATATGACTAGCCATGAAAGAATTTGTAGATTAAAATTGACTACCATTGTATTATCACAAATATATAAAACACAAATAGAACAATTGCAATATATATAAATATATATGTATATATAATAAGTTTCAACAGTGATAATAAAAATCTGCTATGCTTATAAAAAATAAATTATTACAATAAACAACTTCCATTAAATGGCTAAAAATTATATTTGCTATGCAAGTATATATTACTCTCATATTATCTACATATTTTCTAAAATTAGATAGTAAAACACAAAGGTGTAATTTTCTCAAAAGCAGCCCAAATATACTACCTAAGTGTACTACTTTAATATTTCTATTTTTAACAGAAATAGAATTCAATAACATAACTATATCATATTTCACTTGATTGTGGTACTGTATACAAATGATAGCTATGCAAGTAAAAAAATATCAGCAATTTCAAGTAGTCACTTAACTGCAACATGATGCACATCAAGGGTTAATAATATATAACAGACCAACTAGCATCCTAAATTTTAAAAAGCAATCTTACTATTATTTTACTATTATCCTAAAAATGATATCTGATAACTTGACAGCGATAAAGTGAATTCAACTAGCATTTTGTATAGAACTCCCTACAACACCACTTGTCATGGACACCATGTTACTCCCGGTTACCTAAGTGTAACGCTACACTTGATGGTGCATCACGACCAGAATTCAACTCATTTGCAATATAATCTTCAGTTTTATGCTCCTCTATTTTAGATATCTTAGCAGGCATACAATCATCATATATTTCAGAACATAAACGTACACGTTTTGGAAAGTTTTTAGATATCTCATGTTTCTCTATAATTCTTCCTTCGTTAAAATTATTACCAATATCAAGATGATTTTTAAAGAATTTTTTCATTTTATCAATAGTATTTCGAACATCATTAATGATATCTTCAGTTTCTAACAATTTTTTTGAACTGATTTCACATTCATCATAATGAAGACATGGAGGTGCATCTTGCTCTTCAGAAGTGCCTTCCTCTTCAAATGCAGTTATTTTAGGTTTTTGATTTGCATTGAATAGTAAGAATTCGTCCAAACTACCAGCATCTTCATTAGTAGCTATAAAAAAGTAGTTCAATTGTTAAATGTAGTTGCAGCAGCTTTTAAACAACTAATAAATTAAATATATTAACCTACAACTTCGACAACAATTTGCAGTCTACCATAATAACATAATAGATTAATAAAAAATTAAAAGAATACAATAAAGAATTACTCCATGCACAAAATTTTGGAATGATTAAACCAACTCTTAAAAATAAACAACTGACACATATTACTGTATATTTAAGGTTATGATCATTATTGTTATCTAAATCTTTGAGGACTCTTAAAAACAATATTTTAATTAACTAAAATTGAAGGAAAACTGGATACTATGGAACAAAAACTGATTACAATAATTTTATGTTAAATAATCTTATGAAAACAAACTAATATATAAGGTTAATTAGGTAATTATCTCTATGAAAGAAAAAGAACTTGTGAACAAATGATATTTCGCATTTAAAATATGCCGCAAAATCTGATGTAGATACCACAAAAACCACTCATGATGCTTGCAGGATGCCGATTGGACAAATGTAATGAGCAAAAAAATTAAAATTCTAGTTATCACTATCATGCTTGTTCCAAAAACTTGAAGCCAAACAAATATTATCAAAACATTTGATAAAAAAATTAATTTGTTGTAAACTTTTTACCAAAAATTGACCAAACACTGCCATTAAAATTATAACTAATAAAAAATTTCATAAAACTCTCATCTATATACAAATAGACAACATAACTGTACACACCGGCCCATTTAAGCTAAATAGTGTCGTGTGAGACACCTTTAGGCTTAAATGGGCTGGTGAATCTGCAAGTTTAGAGGTAACTCTTTCATATTTTTTACCCTTTAACTTGTCTATTTAATATTTTATCATTCTTATCTTTATTATTATTATTATATTTATTTTATTTTATATTTATATTTCATTTTCTTTTCTTGTACTGATGAAGCCCCTTACAGAAGCAGGCGAAACGTAGACCTTAGTTTATAAAATGACATGGCCCCAACCCAGAACCATAAATATTTATAATGACTCCAACCATGAAAGCCTTCGACAATATCACTTGCCATATTACTTTGCTAAACAGGCACCTTTCAGCATTGTGGGGTGAATAAGCCTGTAGATTTAGAAATACCATTCTTTTACACCACTACTTTACGAGAAACACTAATCCAGCTTAATTAGATGTGTGAGTCTATGTATTTTGAAATAATGATTCAAGTCTTGTTCTGACAATTCTTCTACATAAATGGACAAAACATTAATTTCATTAGTTTTTAATATGACATGATCACAAACCTGGAACACATATTATACATCACGCTGTACGGCTGTGAAACGTGTACAGTAGAGGAACCGGACAGGAAAAAGATGGAAGCCTTTGAAATACGGTGCTACAAACGTATGATGAAAATATCATAGACAGACAAGTTAAGAACAATGAGGTACTCCAACTTGTAGGGGGAAGCAGAAATACGTGGAAAATGGTAAAAAATAGGAGAGATAGGATGATAGAACACAAACTAAGGCTTGAGGGAATAATGCGGCATATGTTAGAAGCAGAGAAGAAAAAAAAAGAGATGTAGTTGTAGACCGAGGTTAAAGTATTGTACAGTAATAATGAAAGATGTAGGATGTAGAAATTTCAGGGAAATGTGTAGGTCAGCTCAGAACAAAAAACAATGGAGGTATGCGTCCAACCAGTTTTAGGAGTGAAAACCTAATGATGATGCATTCTGTACATAATTTAGGTGAATGAATTTTTAATTTTTTTTTATTAGTTATTATTTACTTGTCGATTTTTTGGAACTATGATATTGAATGTATTTTATTTGACTCAAAGTTCTCAAATGTTAAGTGAAACACTAGTTTTCAGTAATTTTTATTATAAAATTCCAATACTAATTCTGTTGAGGCCCAAAAAAAATGGCACAACAGAACCTCTCACCTTTTATTGTTCTTCTTATATGACTAAATGTTTTAGAGAAGTTTATAAATATTTTATATATGTTAAACTACCCTAGTATTTGGAGCTTATTCCATTTTATCACAATTTCTCTTCACTCATTCTTGTTTAGCCTATCTAGACCATCTACCTATTTTATTCCTCAATTTTCTTATACTACATCCACATTCTTCAGCTACCCTCCATTATATTTCGCTCTTTCTTTTATTAAACATTGTATTAGATATAAACAATTAATTTCTGATACAGAATTCAATTACCCTACACATCCATCATTTTGCTCTCTTAAATCATACCAACCTGATATGTTTTCTCTTTGCTTTGGACACACAACTGCATTAAAATTTCATGTAACTAGCAATTGTGTAACTAGCAACAATAATCTGTCGGTTACTTTTTATGCTGTTTTCTCATTTACAATAAAATCTACACCTGTATGACCATTTCCTGAACCTGAATGAATGTCCAATTCCCTTACCAAAAATTCCCTTCTGTCCGACTTCAATTAAACCTACCAAATTTAGTTGTAACGTAGTTATTTCTAAATTCATGTTCACAAACTTCCCTGCTCTGATTCATAGGATTGTTTCGCTTTGGTATCTACTTATTTTTCTTTCTTCAAGAGTTACCTTTTTCATCCCTCTATGGAATCCACATATGATCCACTAAAGTCAGGTAGAATTCTGAGCTAATATATCTACCCAACTGGGATACAAGTGAAGAAAGTCACATTTCAATACAATAGTGCTTTTTTGTTGCTTTCGCCAAGAAAAAAGAAATAATGTTTAAAATAATATTTGAGGTATAGAAAACACACTAGGTAGTCACCTCTTACGCAGGGAAATGCGTAGACCTATTCTGTCCAAGTCTCTTATATCCTTACTCCAAATATCAGCATAAGCGTTTACAGTAATTAATAATTTCCTATACATGTCAGTAAAAATAGATACGGCAACTAATAACTATGCAAAAAAACGAGGCATTTAGTTATAAGGGTAGCACAATATTTGCGAATAGGTATAAATAATTTATTTTGTAAGGGACTTATATCTTATCTCTGCATGTCTATTGTGTCCATTTATATTTAAATACTTACCTCTGTGGCTTGAAAGCAATGTTCTTCGCGCAATAACCTGTTGTTCATCATTAACACTTGTACCTTTAGTAATATTTAGATTTGGTAGTGATACTAATAATGCCGACATCAACACAATTAATAAGCAAGTTGTAGGAGTTGCTTTACTGGTATTAAATACCATAGATTGCAATTTATGCATTTGGGAAACTAGTCTGTTGTTTTGTTGCTGCAAAACTTTGACTCGATTCATTAATATTTTTTTTTCCTCCGTACTTTGCTTCAGTCTAAAACAAAACTCTTGTTTTTTGGTACTAAGAAAAAGAAACGTACCTTTCTTCCAAACCATCGATATATTCCTTTTTACGTTTCCGAGAATCCTGTGCTGATATTTTATTTCTAATCTTTCTACGTATACGTTTTAATTCTTTCTCTTCACTTTTTGTTAAAGGATAATGTGTTGGCAAGCGAATTCCTAAAATGTTAAAAATTTCAAATGACTAAACAGTAATGAAATAAATATGTGTTTATAAACATAAGTTGAATTCTTTAATGCCCAAATTTTTGCAGTCAGGTACAGTTTCTACAACTTTTAGTTCGGTGGTCAATGTTTTAAATGTTTAAATTATATAGTACTTACTCTTAATCATCCCAACTTAAATTTGTAGCTTATTATAATAGTAGACCATAGATTGTGTCAAAAGTTGAAGCCGGTAGTAATACTGTAACAACCCGATTTTCAATCGCCTTGTTAAGCATATATTTTATCATTATTTCTTATATAATGTTACGCTACTGAGTACCAATACTTATATTATTAATAGTTGACACAATTTTAATTATTACCTTTATACTTCACGAACCGTGGTTGAATTATATGTACGTGTTACAAAGCCTGCATAGACCGTGGTGGAATTATTTAATACAAGCTAACGCTTCTATATTTTTAAAAGCTTGCATCTTAAAAGCAAAGCATTGAGTTTTACGTTTACGTGTTCCTGTGATCGCTAAACATTCACATTACAATGTATTGAGAGGGTTTAGTTCCTGGTATTTCATCACATTGTATCGGCCTGCGAACGCAGTGCCAGACGAATTCATTCAGAGTTTTGAGGGGATGTCGTTGCAAGTGTGAAGCAACAGGCAACGATTCGGGACTTTTTTCGGTGTGTGGTCTTCGCGTGAAGACGTGTTGAGATGTGTCGCTTAGGGCACATGAGTATTGATTTGTAAGGAAGGATTACTTTTAATTGTGATAGCTGTTTCATCATGCGGTTACAGTACGGTGTGCTATTGCTTACAGTATTTAAAAGGAAATTCCATTTCATTAAATACCCATCATTGGAATGTAATAAAGGACTTTGACTAATATTTGTTAATAGCTCAGCAGTGAAAGCTTTTACGGACTTACGTTTTAAACTTTTGCAGTTGGCGTAAAGGTTAATTACAATAGACAAGTTGATACTATATTTACTTTTGCTTGCGGAAATGGTATGTTAGTTTTACATACAGACGCTAACATACGGGGTGCGTGAGTGTTCGTCCATTTAGAAGGGGAGCAGTTGTTGCGAGCTCAATGCCGGTCTGGTTTCTTGCGAATTATGTTGACATTAAATTACATTTCGCGTGTTCCTGAAATTATTATTGAAGAGAGTGTGCGATATTAAGCCATGAAATCCCTTGATTTATTTGTGCACATGTTATACCTTATTGATAGGACAGTAATTCCTTATTGTATCTCAAGTACTTTTGTTGATTTAATTAAATGTCTTAAGTTAATAATATTTAGACTAAAGATTAGAAATATGTTGATGACGTGCACGTCCCTGGAAAACAATTAGGTTAGATAAGCGTTACCTTTTACTTTATTTCGGAATAGTGGGCCCTGTACGCCTTATTTCATTTCGAGTACAAGACTGTTTATTTATTTGTTTGTATATAATTTTCTTGACAGTCGGTGGTTTAATAAAATTTATTCCTTTTCCTAACCTACGAAGTTTTATTTTATGATTGCGTTTATTAGGTATCAGTGTCTTTCCGCTGATTGGCGTTCTTGTTGATTATAAATTGTTTATGTATATATTGATGATTTATATTCATATTGCATAATTGGTAAGCACAAGCAAGGTTTTAGCTATTAGTTTGAACCACGACCTACGCCGCTGAGTTAGTCTGCCTAGCATTAATTAACTGTCTTGACTGGTCTTCACATGGCCACGATGGACGGTTAATAATTAAATATCTCAATATTATATCATAAAGGTTAACTGAATTGTTCTTTAAGACTGAAGGTATATTAACCACTATATTAAAATTTTTTATTCATCATCATCATTAGGTCTTCAGTTCTAGAACTGGTTGGACGCGTACCCTCATTGTTTTCTAATCTGAACCAATCCACACATTTCCCTGAAATTTGCACAGTCTGCATCTATCACTATCTGTGTGCGAAAGTCTGATCTCGGTCTACCTCAACCTTTCTTTTCCTATCTCTGCTTGTAATGTATCCCGTACTATTCCCCAGAAATGCCATAGAACGTATCCTGTCCTTCTATTTCTCCTATTTTTTCGTTTTCCACAGATATTTTTATTCCTCTACTATTTCTACAACCTATTTGTTATTAACTTTATCTGTCCATGCTACCATCATCATACATCTGAAGCACAACATTCCATAAGGCTTCTATCGCTTTCTGTCTGCTTTTCGTACTGCCCCTATTTCATAGATTTACTGTGCTGTGCTCCACACTATGCTTTAAACAGTTTTCTTCTTGTATCTATGTTCGTTGTCTTTGAATATAGCTGCTGTTCTTTTGTGTTTGATGCAGTTCCGTCACCTTCTATAGATTTACAGTTATGAACCCTATTTCCCCAATACTCAATGGTATGTGAAAAGGGGGTAAGCAGCCTTTGGCAGCCAAGTTCACCCAGCACCGGAACCTTTGTCGAATTAATAGTTTCTCCAATTTATCCCTTTGCACAATCAATATTAGTTGAAAATATTTCACAACCAACACCTAGGTGTTTATAATAATCATCAGATTTAGGAGCACTTATTTTTTTTACTATTGGGTTGTACGTCTTGAAACTGGTTGGACTTGTACCTCAGCTTATTTATGTTCTGAGCTAGCCTACACAGTTCCCTGCAATTCTCACAACAGTCTATATACAGCTCGATTTCCTTCTATTGTTTTCTAATTATATACCCTATTTCATCGAGATTCATGTGGCATGTGAAGGGGAGGCGGCTCCGTGGCGTAATGGTATGTGTGTGACTACTACGCCCAAGGTCCCGGGTTAGAATCTCGACACGGTCCGTTTGAAAAATGGTAGGCGCGCATTTTTCACAAAAATACACCCTCGTTCGAATGAGAGGTAAAATGGAGGTCCCGTGTGTGAGTGTTGTCACGCACGTTAAAGATCCCTACCTTGCTTGGAACAGCAACGGTTCGACAAAATTCCAAATTTTCCAGGTAAAAAAAAACTCGCTTCTTGGCCAATGTAGTACCTTCGGGTGGAGCATTGGAAAACCACATGTAAGGTATGTGAAGGGGGTTAAGCAGCCTGTGGCTGCCAAGAATCCCCCAAAACTTAGACATTTGCCGTATTAATAGTTTTCCCATAAATCCTTTCACACAATTAACATTAGTTGAGAGTATTGCAAAACCAATATCTCTGGTTGTTTATAATTCACCTTGTTTAAGTTCAGTTATTATTTTTGTCATTAGTTTTTCATCTTGCGACTGGTTGGAAGCGTACCTACATTGATTTCTATTCTGAGCTAGCCTACACTATTCCCTGAAATTCTCACAGCCTACATCTTCCACTATCTATGTGCAGTAGTCTAACCTAGGTCTACCTCTACTGCACTTTTTTCCTATCTCTGCTTCTAATATATACCGCACTATTCCCTCATGTCTTAGTACGTGGCCTATCATCCCATCTTTCCTATTTTTTGCCGTTTTCCAAATATTCTTTCTCTACCATTTCTAGTACCTCTTTGTTCTTAACTTTGTCTGTCAATGATATCTTCATCATGCATCTGTAGCACCACATTTCAAAGGCTTTTACCTTTTTCTTGTCTGCTTCTTCTACTGTCCAGGCTTCACAGCCGTACAGTGCTGTGTTCCACACATATGTTTTAAGCAATCTTTTCCTTGTTTCTGTTTGTGGTCTTTGAACACAGTAGTTGCTTTTTCTTGTTAAATGTACCACGACCTTGTGCTAATCTTTGTTTTATATCTTTTGTTTTTCCCATCTTGCGTTATTTGACTTCCTAGGTAGCAGAAGTCTTTAACCTCTTGTAAGTTCTTGTTACCTATTTGTATTCTTGTTTTCGATTTATTTTCCCCTCTCTTGCATACTAGAACTTTAGTTTTATTTTTGTTAATTTTCATACCATATCTATCCGTTAGAACTGTTTTCATTTCATTAAGAGCAGCTTCTAACTCTTCTTTGCTAGATGCTAATACCGCTATATCATCCGCAAATCTAAGCATATCAATCTTTTGTCGCTGTATATTATTTCCAAATGTCTTCCTGCATTTGACAGTATTCATTGCTTCTTCTATGTACAAGTTCAAAATTAATAGGGATAAGGATAATCCCTGTCTCACTCCTTTCCTAATATTTACTTCTCTACTTTCTTGCTCTAATTCTATTACCGCTGTTTGCTCTTTGTATAAGCTATGTACTATCCGTCTATCCCTAAAACTCATTCCATAGATTGGAAGTTTTCATTATTTACCTATATTTTACCATTAATGATAACAACTAAACCTATCATATTAAGAAGGTATACATGATAAACATTAAATAATAAAACTGCCATGTAAGTCATATTTACATACAGTTTTCGTAACTAAGCTTACATTACACAAAAACAACCTCAAAATACATTGTGCTAACAAAAGGAAAAAAACCAAACTACAATGCAGATTGTACACCCACCACATGATTTTAAGTTAAAGAAAAATATTACAAAATTGAAATCGATCATAGTTATTAAACATGGCCATTTTACAAATACAAAAACATGTATTTCTAAGTGATCTAAATATATGCAGGTTGAAAAAATGTGTTCAATTGAAATTAAATTAATAGCAAATGTTTACATATTGCTATATCAAATTTGAACATGTATCACTGTTATTCAGAACCCAGACATCTAATAATTAAATATTAAATATATTTCAATTCAAAACACAGAAATTTGAATGCAAAAGAAATTCAACTGTGACTACAAAAATATTCAAAGTTGTTTTACAAACATTAATTTTTGACAACAAAATTTAGATTTCAAATTAATAAGAAAATTAGTACTGAAATTACATGTAACTTTAGTGTAATTAAGAAGCCAATTTACTCATAAATGTGATAAACAAAACATATAGGTCTTTGCTAGCTGACACTACAGTAATCACAAGTGTACATAGTTAAAAAAATTTGACCAGATAATATCATTTATATTTACAACTGTCATAAAAATAAAATTTTGCTGGTTACATGCTAAAAATAAATTAAATATATTTACAAATGAAACAAAAAGTGTTATAAATTACAATATGAACCCTAAAAATAATTATTGTAAGTAAGTAAACAAATGTATAAAAATTAATTTCATCAGATTAATTATACCGTCACAGGTAATATTATAATGGGCGTTAATGTTGTCAAAGCCTAGAATTGCTATTAGACAGAAAACTTAAGTTTCATGTCATTATGAAAAGTTAGAACATTATAGTATCTTGCATTCAATTAATCTTCAATATTTCCCGGTATTTCCTGTTATTTCATGTACTAGTTCAATATTTAAAATTATGCTTATTATTGCAATAAAATGGCATGCGAGTTTATCTCAACTTTGAATTTATAACTGACATGTGGTAATCTAGAAGGTGAAATGAATAAACTGGAAGGACACGAGTCGTAGTTTCTATAGGTAACAATCCAGCCACACACACACACGCGCATGCATGCACGCACACATGCATGCATGTGCACACACAAACATACACACATATATTGATGTGATTAAAGATCTGCAAAAGGTCATCTAGTATCATTTCGTAATGATATGACACCGTAAACCAGAGCAGATTAGGAGAAATGTAAAAAATGCTCAAATTATGTAAATTTGCAGTTTATAGAAATGCTTATTATATTAATCTTAACAATTTTTTTGCCACGATACAATGTGAACCAATTCTTTATAATAAAGACATTAACAAGAGTGTGGATACATTTTATAGTATCGTTGATGAAGGGATTAAGAATTTTGTTCCTCTCAAAAAATTTGTTACTTCAAATTTTCCTGCATAGTATTCAAACGAGGTCAAGCAATTGGTCATTGAAAAAAAAACATGCAAGATTTAAGGATACTCATTCTGCTGCTGATTATATTATATTCTCTAATCTTTGAGCTCGGTGCAAACTTTATGCTAGTGTAAGAATTTTTTTTGACGACTGTAAGTCGCCAAGAATTTATTAGTTAAATACATACTTTTGTTTGTTCCATTAAAACAAGTAAACATCGTCATTTAAATAAATATCCGTATTGGGATCATGTAGCCCAACCACAATACAGAGATGCTCGTTTGGTTGCTAACAACAGGCGTTAACTATTTGTATAAACATTTCAATGCCAAACAACTTTGATATAATGTGCGCATCGTGTCAACGACTCACTCTGGCTGGGGCACTTGACACGAAAGTATCATGGTGAACCTTAGAGTTCTAGCCAGTCATTTACGTGTGGCTTCACGCCTATGTGTTTTGCTCAAAATGTAATGAGCATTTGAAGTGGTGTTTTTAATAATGATAAGCAAATACACATGATTTCTTAAACTAAATAATTTTGTTATAGCGCTCTTATACTGTCTTATCCTGTCTTATCGTGTATTATATTAATTATCCTGTTTGATTTTTGTCTTGTATGATCAGATGTGATCTTTTCTTTTCGTTTACGCTCATCTATTTTACCATTTAATGTGAGCATTTATCAATTTAGTTGTAATATTCTAAATTTATAAAGAAAGTACTTCAATGTGGCAATAATAAATTTTGGTCGTCCTTCAACTTTACTGTAATATTTGGATTTAATAAAATGTTCTGCAATGAAGCTGTAATATTTGAGATTTAACATATTCTTATAATTGCTATGATGAATTTACATATAATAAAGTGGATAATTATACTCAAGATAATTGCTTGGATAACGAACTAAATGCAGTAATAGACCGATGCTTTGCAATTTTAATAACTGTTTGAATGAATTTTGCTTCGTTCCGTTATTGCGTAAAGGAAATACGCTTTAAGCTCGTATAATTGGGTCCAAGAAACACGCAGTTGGTTGGTTTCAATACAACATGTGAACGGCGACGTCATTTGTTTGTCCAGGAACAGTATGTACACCATCTGGTTTAATACAATGTAACGCTATCACACAAACAAGAACCTGTTGAAATGAGGTAAGCGCTCTTTGTTATTTTTACATTACGACCGCATTTGGTCAACTTTGATTCAAGGCAACATCTGAGATAACATTGTGATGACCTATAAATAGTATTTTGCTTAACAAACTATAAAGGACTTTTAATGTTTTTTTTATTGTCAATATTAAATCCAGCGTAATAACTGTTATTATTATTAACGAAATTAAGCAACTCCATTGAGTTCTGATTAAAGTTTCATTTATGTGTAATTATAGTTAAAGCTTTTGAACATTGAATTATTAGATATTTGATATTTTCATATAAACTTGTAAGCCTAATAAGATCTGATATTTTGGGTATTGATTTAAGTTAATTTTGTAGTAAAAAGAAACGCTTAACGTATTTGATATTTCACTTGAATTTATCATTCTACATCTATGTAGAAGGAATTATAGTACCATTTTTGATATGTAAATTTTGTACATACAACTTTTTATCATGAAGCAACATTTAATTAAAGAATCACCATTTAATTCATTTAATTAATTGTTTTATTTTGAACAAGGGTAATTAGATCAAGGAACAAAAGGCATAAATACCTTCAATATAAAGATATTTGCAGCTTCTATTTGACGAAGAAGCTCTGATAGCTCTTTCAGAATTTGATGCCTAATATTTGTGTCTATAAAAGTGTGTGCATAATTAATATTTACAGCTTTTCTTATTATGAGGTAACAACAGTATACCTCTTGTGTCCTCACTTTGTTAATTTAATTCAATTTTCTTTACAGCTCCTGCGTAAGCAGTTAATACGATATTCCTCTCTAAGGACTCCCAAGTCCCCCTTAGGAAAACTCAGTGTTTAAAATTTAATGACTTGGTGGCGCCCTCTCTAAACCCTTATTTTGGTATGAATTAAGCCATAGAAAGTAAATAATGTTTTGTAAAAAGAACCACGACAATCCTCATAAGCTCTACCCGAGAAATAGACCCCTAGCATAATCGGAAGATATTTGCATTCCATCATTTTAAGGAAATCCTTCCTTAAAGGTCACTTCAGAGAATATTAAAGAACTCACGGTTACTTTAATTATTCCATCAACCTAATAACCAGCAAAAACAATTTTTTGTAAGACTAAAGCTTGTTATGTTGCTTATATTAAGATATAGGATCCAGTTTAGCTAATAATACTACCACGGCTTTTTGGAATCATATTAATTTCTTGAGAAAAGATCATTTTATTCCAAATAAAATGGCCTTAGATCTTAATATTGCTGAAGATGGGAAGGGTATAACTAATTTGTTTTCTTATAATTTTGGCGCTATGTATAGCAATACCACATTAGATTCTAACAATTATTACTTAACTTCTTCTAATCGTGTAGATATACCCTTTATTCTGTTCAATAGTGGTGTGGCTTTTCAATCAATATATTCGATGAAGGATAAACTTAGCCATGGGTCTGAAAATATTCCTGCTTATTTCTAAAGGAATGTGTCAAAACACTAACTGAACCTCTTGTTTTTCTATTTAACTTATCTTTAAAATTACACCAGTTCCTAATAAATGGCAAGCTAGTTATGTTACACAGATCTTTAAAAGTGGTGCTAAGGACAATATTAAAAACTACAAGCCAGTCGTATTAATATCTAAAATTCCTAATTCACAATATTATATCAAAATGTCATCGACATACAAATATATGATGTTCAATGTGGTTTTCGACAAGGTGGGTCTAACAAGTACCAATCTTTTACTGGATCAGCATCACATTTCATCATACTTCCAAAAGAGTAATCATACTGATGCCATTTATTCAGATTTTTTGAAGACATTTGATGTTGTAAACCATCACTTACTGCTATATAAATTCTTTTGTTATAGTTGTCCTCAGTGCTTGAATTGTTAGAAAGCTATTTAAGGGGTCATATCCAATATGTTAGGGTGAGAAACTTTTTATCGTTGCCAATCGAAGTAACTTCGGGGGTTCTGCAAGGTTCCTGTTTGGATTCTTGGTTATTTAATTTATTTATTAACGATATTACAATATGTTTTAATTAACTTCGTAGTAAAATATGACGTCCCAACAGTGGGGCTCAAATTAGTTAGCGATAACAGCCCAAGGAAAACTTCAGCTTCAGAACAATATATATATATATATATATATATATATATATATATATATAAATATAAATATAAATATTTTAGATAGTTAATTACACAAGGTAAGTTGATATATACTATCGTATTACAGTGAATAAGATGAAATAATAACTTAGACTTTTATGCAAAGCCCAAATGATCATTTCAAATCGAGCTAGTAATTGAAAGATGGAAAATATAAGGTCTTGGACAGGACTTGAACCTGTATACTAGTTTTGCTGGAACCATGCGTCACCGTGACCAATGACAACAATTGGGAAATTTACTAATTTAAATAGCATAGCAATATATATATATATATATATATATATATATATATATATATATGGTTCTAGCAAAACTAGTATACAGGTTCAAGTCCTGTCCAAGACCTTATATTTTCCATCTTTCAATTACTAGCTCGATTTGAAATGATCATTTGGGCTTTGCATAAAAGTCTAAGTTATTATTTCATATATATATATATATATATATATATATATATATATATATATATATATATATATATATATATATATAGTTATTAAGATGAAATGAAAACCCAACTTTGTATTTAAAGTTGAATTACCATTTCAAATCGAACTAGTAATTGAAAACCACTAAAAGAACGGCTACAGCAGGATTTGAACCTGCAACCTCTGATTCACCGGATCAGTGCTCTAACCAATTGAGCTATCTAGCCTAATTGTTTAGATGGGTTGGGTTTTCATTTCATCTTAATAACTATTAATATATATTAAGCATTCATTTGCATTCCAAATGTGGATTATTCTATATATATATATATATATATATATATATATATATATTGCTATGCTATTTATCCTTTTCTGGTGTTCTCGTTCCACGTTGATGTGTCATATAACTTTATTGCTATGCTCGTACTCGGCTTTTTGCTCTGCGTCTCTAAACCTATACCTCTTTTTATATCTATGCCATGGATAGCTCAATCTAATTAACACAGAGTGCCCTACGACACGACAATAAAGACTGTTTAACCCCCTTTTTCTCTAGCTCATATCTGTTAAAATAATGTAAATGAAGCAAACCAAAAATTCGTATAACAATCGACAATATTTACACTTTGTATTTTAATAACTTATTAATTTGATTTTATATTCAAAAATTAGCCCCTGAATAGAATATTAATATCTATCTGATTCCACCAAAATTAACTCCCTGAAAGTCACTAAAAATACCACTATAATTTACTTTGAAGCCCTTTTGAACGTTCAAATGATCTTCTATCTATTTTTATAAATTCTCAAAAGATTTTTGATGATCCTTATAAATACTTCGATATAAACAATTAAAAATGTTAAAAAAATTGAAAATACAGTCTTATTGCTAATAAAGGATTATAAATCTCTGACCTGTGATATCCCTGTTTATTTCCTGGAACTGCCTCTATATGTGGATAATCGGCAACCCTGGATTGTTTCCAATTTGATTCTCTGTTACCGCTTCTCCCACTTGACTCTTACCATAGTTTCCTCAATACGTTGACCAGAATAATTATTTAAATCTGCTTTAATTCTCCTCTTTATAATTACTTGGAATTGATCCGTAGTTATTTGAAGCTTATATAGAATTTTTGTTTAAAGTTCATACGTCGTTGTTTGAAGGTTATTTAGAATTGCTCTGTCAATATTTGAAGCTTATTTCAAAGTAAGTTTATTTAGAATTGCCCGTCGTTATTTGAAGCTTATTTCGAGCCCTAAATTCTTAAATATTAGAATTATATTTAATTAATGATTTACCTCACGTTTTTAAAAGCAAACTGCCGCTCCTATTGTATTAATTGGCACTTTACTTTGCACTTTGATTTCACTCAATCACAATTATTTACTAAGTTCACTTTGCGTAGTAATTTATGTTTCACTGACGTCGTTCGTGCCTTGGTTACAGAGATACTGGCTGTTTACAAAGTCCGCCTTATTTATAAAGACTACACTTCCTATTTGTCCCATTAGTTTTCCTCGCGTGTTTCTAGATTAAGGTGTCGCAACTTGCGCGTATCATTGCAGGACTCCGGTATTTTTCCAAATTTCCTGTCTAGACTCTTGGTAAAATGCTTTATTTCTCACGTAGGCGAGTTAAGGTTCGGACCTTGGAAGCTGTGTTTTTAAAAAACGACTTCCAAAACTTCTTAACAAATTTATTTCAAACATACATTAATTATGGAATTTTACAAACTTGATTTAAAATTACTCTAAGTCGAAAAAAGAATTAAATGTAGTATTTTAAGTAGCCTAAGCAACTGCAATGTTAGAGCTGAATACTTTGACTGACTGTCGGTTCTTGGAGCTCCCGAGCTATTTATGATGTCCCTACCCCCTCACATGGCTGTGGGATTTTGCAAAGCTCATGTTTGCTTATTCATAATTCTATTCATTGTTACAATGTTATAATCTTATTTTCTAGGTACTTACGGTATCTTGACCGTCTGTGACCTGCCACCTGCAGTGTCACTATCGTATGGATACAAAGTATTGCATCCATTCTCATGAACTGTTAATAAACTTTATAGATTGTCCTTGTATTACATTGTTGCACTTCACTTAGCATTTTCTTAACACTTTCTAATAATTCCTAATTATTCTATTTTGTTATACAAATATCAATTGGGGGATACATAGCTCCTCCCAACATACATGAAAAATTAAGAGTTTTCCTTTCTTAATTTTTAATTTAAAATTCATAACTTAAATTCATTGCTTAAAATTCATAGTTTCTAATGGTATATTTGTTTCTTTATTTACCTTTGTTTCCTTAAATCTAAAACTGTTTTCTTTATTCTTGTACTTAATATACATTTTGTAACATACATATATGATCAATAAAATAGTCCAAATGATTAACACAATTGTCCAAACACTTATGTTGTTGTAGTGTAACTTGGGCGTTTTTAGTTCACTTAAAGGTTCCTTATAGTTTTCCATTAGTTTCATGGCATGGTTGAGGTCGACTAACCCTAGATGTTCTAGTTGCATGAGTTTTTGAATTATTTCTTCGTCTTCGATTTGCGTTGTCTTGATTTGTAGCTCTGGTAAGTATACGAGTTTCTTGGTTGCAATAGGATGTTGGTAAACTCTGATTATTTCGTTTTTAATTTCAAATAAGCCTTCTTTGAGGGTGATTAATTACCTTCCGGTTAGTGCTAAATTGTTTTCGTCTTGATTGCAGTGGACGGTTGCTATTACTTCTGTTGGGAAATGGCAATCCATTTGTTTTTGGTAACTTTTTGAATTTTCATATTGGTAACTTGTATGGGTTTGGCTTCACAGTTTTCATAATGATTTGAAAATTTTAATAATTGTACTTCACAAGGGCTGTCTTCTTGAATAGTTCTTGTTGTCAATAATTGGCATAAATATTGATTTGGTGTTACTTCGTTACATTTTTCGTTTGTATAACCATATTTTAGTTCATTTAAGGATAGGAATTTGGTTTTGGGTATGATAACTTGATACATGCTAGTAATTTTCATTGGAAAAACAAATAAATGATAATAATTATAAATGTTATTTTCTACTATCGGGATCTCTATAAAAAATATTATGTCGTTATTCTTTAGATAGCCTTTAACTATATATTTTTTCAAATATTAGAATGTTTGATTCTACTACATCAAAGGGTAATTCACTGTTGGTTATGAATGATCTAATTTTTAATAATTCCTTTAATAAATCAGTTGGTTCTATGATACTAGAGTGTAAGGTATTTGATTTTGCAAAGGTTACTGCATTTTCTAAGGTAGCTAAAATTTGTTGAATTAGAGTAAGGGTTGATATGATTTGGGTGAATATTGTATTGAATCTAACTAAGTCTCGCATGCCTAACATGGTGGTTTGCATGTTAGTTTCAAGGGTTTATATTCGGTTGGCTATACTATCTTGGTTTCTTACTAACTTTCTTAGTGTTCCGTTGAATTTTATAATAGTTGATTGAGTTAGTGATATTTGGTTGCTAATTATGGTTTTTATATCGTTTTGATTATCTATTAATTGCTGTATCCATTGATTGTTTTAGTCGGTAATAATTGTTTTTGATTGTTTGAAATTCTTGTTTCAGTTCTGTTAAGTCGAATTTTTGTACAAATGTCCAATAGTCTACAGTATTCTGCATACTTTCTAATTTTATTGGTAGTATACCGGGGTTGTTTTTATATCTTCAATTACTATTTCGTTGTCCGTTCTACCTGGGGAGGTTGACGGTAAGGGTGATGATTGTCCATCTGAAAGTACAGGGCTATATTTTTGTCCAATATTTTCTTAATTTTAAATGGGCTTAAATTTCTGGGTGCCGTTTTGTGTCGTTTACTTTGGAAATTTTTCTCGTACACGATTTGTTCTATTGAAAATTTGTTTGCGTCGGTATTCTTATTACGAGTTGTGGTGATACGTTCTTTGTTGTTATCTAATTTATCCTTTACTTTGTCATAGGTTATTTTGAGTTTCTCTTTATGATCTTTGGCATATTGCTGATACACTTCCTTGTTATAATGTATGTCATAAGAGTTGCGTGAATCTGAATGTCCTAAAGTTAATTCTAAGTGTGTAAAATTGGTCGATGAGTGGATTGTGTTATTATAGGCGATTAGTGCGTATGACATTAAATTGGTAATGTGTTCTTCCTTATAAGTTATTCATAGTAATCGGATTTGCTCTAACAGGGTGAATGTAGTCGTTCAATTAGTCCATTTGATTCAGGGTGGTTTTCAGTTATTCGATGAATTTTTATTTTGTGGAGTTCCAAAGTGTTTTGTATCGTTTCATTTTTAAATTCACTGCCGTTATCTAACGTTAGTGTTCCGGGTGTTCCATAAAATGTAAAGTACTGTAAAAATTCTTGGGTTACGTCAATGATATTTTTAAAAGTGTTTGGTATTGCTTGTTCTATTTTGGTGAATGCTTCTACAATTTTAGATATTTTTGCGCTTCTACTACTAGAGTATTGGCATGTAATTTTTGAAAAGGTTTATCAGGTGTTTTGGTTAACATTAAGGGTATTGGGGGGGTGTTCCGTTGTATTTTGCCTTGTCGCATAGTTCACATTAATTAATAAAGTCTGTAGTTAGTTTCTTCATGTCTTTAAAATAATATCGTCTTATGAGTTGCTTTAGTGTTTCATTAATTCCACGATGGTTGGTTTTTCCTTCGTGTTGGTTTCTGATTACATCATTTATTTCGTCAGGGTCGTCTAATGTTATTAACTTTCTTGTGCATCTGATAAGTTCAAGGCCAAAGTTATTGAATAATTTAACATATAGTTCTGAAAATCGTTTATAAAAATGTTGTGTTGAAGTAAAAGTAAAATCGTTTTTTCACGGCGGTGTATTCCTTTAGAATTTTAATTATTTGTTCTTCATTGTCGTCTTTGGTTATTTGAATTTGGAATATCTTCTTATTGTCTGTCTTCGTGTATTTTAGAGGGTTGGGTTTGGTTAAAACTTCGATAATTATAAATTGATTGGGTTTCATATCGTAGGTACACAAAACATTTTTCGTTGTGTATTCCATGTAGTATATTGTCCATAACTCGTTGAAAAGTAGCAGGTGCGTTCTTTAGTCCAAATAGCATTCGTTTATATTCAGAATGTCCTCTAGGTGTGCTGAAGATGGTTTTTGATATATCTTTTTCATCCATTTCTACTTGATGATATCCTGAGGCTAGATCTAATGTTGAAAAATATTTGCATTTACCTAATTTGTCTAAAATTTCTGTTATATTGGGTAGTGGATATTTGTCATCTGCCGTTTTTTCGTTTAGCTTTCTATAGTCTATTACCATTCGATATTTTCTCTTCCCTGATGTGTCTAATTTCTTGGGTACTATTAGTACGGGGCTGCTCCATGGTGAGTTGGAGTGTTGTATGATATCCTGTTCTAATAAGTCAGCTACTTGTCTGTCAGCTTCTTCCTGACTTGCCTGAGGTAGTTGGTATGCTTTTGTAAAGATCGGTTTGTTATCCGTTAGTTCGATATTATGTTTGACTGTATTAGTGAATGTTAGGGGTACTCCTTCACAATGGAATATGTCACGATATTCAAAACATAAGTTTTTAATTGCTCTTTGCTCTTCTTCTTTAATGTCGTTATTAAAGCGAATGTTACTTAAATTTTCTCTTAACATTTGGCCGTGTTCTACGGGGTTGTAATCGTCTTCTAAATTTTCATCTATTTCCATCTCGTTAAAATTTAATTGTTCTACGTTAATTGGGTTGGTTAATGATAGTTCTACGGGGTAGTCATGTGAGTTTAACATCGTTGTAGTGGCATAATTATCTTTTATTTGCACTAAGGCGGTTGGGGTTTCTACTCCTTGTTGAAATGTTATGAGAGTTGTTATTCCTACTTTGTTGTTTGCATTTACTGGGCTTTTTACTTTTTTTCCGTTCGGGCTTCTATCGTGTATTTTTGTTCGGTTTGGGTATTTTAAAATTTAATGGGATTTTTCCGTGTTTAGTTTTTAATAAACGGTTTTTTATGTCAATGTTGGTTCCTAACTTTCTTAGAAGGTCCATTCCGATTAGTCCGTCATATTTGTCGTTGAATTCAAATATACAAAATTTGTGTTTCATTTTTACGTTGAATGCTCTAGGTAAGGGTATATTAGCTACGAATTGGTGTAATGTCGTTTGATGGGCTGTTTTAATTTTAAGTGGCTCTCTTTCTACATAATCTGAATAATGTTTTTTCATGGTTCGTGGGCTAATTAATGTTTTTGAGGATCCGGTATCGATTAATAGTTTAAGTTCGGCATAGGGTATTTCTCTATATGGTAGTACTAGGTGATTTATGTTGTTTAAATTTATTAGTTTTGGTTGTTTATGAAAACGGTCTACCTGAAAATTTGAGCACGCGTTTTCTTCGTCGTTCTCGTCGTAGTTTTTGCAAGGTTCGTCACGTTCGTAATTGTCTGAATTGTTTGATTCGTTGTTTGTACTAGGGTGAATGTAATTATTCTGGTCATTATCAAATTCTTCTACTTCTTGGTGAAATAGTTCTTCTGATGTAAAATTGCGTTTTTGTTGAGGGTTTGGTCGGATGTCCTATTTTTGTATTTGGTCTGGTGTTACCAGATGAGGTATCCATAGGTGTGGGTTTATAGTAACTGTTAGGGTTGTTATTATTATTCATCGGTGTATTTCTAATAGGGTTCGCGCTGAATGCTAGGTCTTTGTTGGTTTACGCTTTGGTTGGAACTTGGTTGAAATGTGGGATTCGTAAAATTTAAATTAAATGTTGGTTTTGAAAATTGTTTATATTGATTATTAAAATTCGTGTTATTAAAATTTGAGTTAGTACTTCGCGGTTGGTGTGTTTGTGCATTAAATGGTGAGTTTTTGTTGGGGAATTGTTTGTGTCGTAGCTTGTATAGTTTTCATTGGTGAATAACTTTTATTTGCGTTGGGGTTGTATGTGTTTCGGTAATACACTACATTTTCTTCTTCTATTATCATATTCAAGGCTTCCTCTAAATTTTGGGGACGTTCGAATCTGATTTTGTCTGATAGTCGTTCTGGTAGTGCATTTATATAGGTGTCCAGTGCCATTTCGGCATACATTTTTGTTTTTAAAAGTCTGATATTTTGATTGGGTTCTTCAATTTGTAATTTTGTTAAGATTAAACTTCTTATATCTTGGCATTTCATTCTGAATTGGTACGGGGATTGGTTATTTTCCATTCTAAGGTTTATTAGATCACGTACTAGACATTCTAGGTTACGTTGATCGCCAAAATATGCAACCAATATGCGTTTAAAGTTCTCCCATTGTTCTAAGTCATCTCGGCTGGCTATTAGTGTTGGTGCCCGTCCGGTCAGTTTACTTATTATTAGGGGTAAGAGTAATACGTTTCTTTCATTGTCTCCAGGTTTGTAAAAGGTTTTCAAAAATATTTCACAAGCTGCTATAAAATTTTCTAAAAGGGCTTGATCTCCGTTAAAGATCGGGATTGTCTCGAGGTAAATTTTCATATTCGAACTCATTATTGCTGAAGGTTGTTCTAATAATTAATAGTTTCTTTTGATTTCAATTAATTTCAGTTTTGTAAAAATTGGGATTTATTTTGAGGTTTGTATTGTTACTCTTTAGTTGGGGGTTAGTAGTTTTCAGTTTAGATTGCGTGGGTTTTTTTATTTTTAGCTTTCTGAAAGGTTTCGATGTGAATGAATAATTTCCCGTGGTGCTTATTTTACTGTTTGCGCCAGTTAAGACTTATTTTTAATTTTGCTGATTTAATTAAATGTCTTTTATAATTATCTCTTATCCGTGGTGTTCAATATAGAATAGCAAGCTTCCGTCTATTGCGTTGTTCAATGTTGCATAAAAGTCTCCTTTTATAATTAATACAATGTTACTTTGTCTACTGGAAGTGTAATTTCAATCTCTGTGAATGCTTTGGTATAATTAAATATTCAATTATACTTTATTTGATTTTTCTGAAAGGTTTTATTCAGTTTTAATAATTTAAAGGCGTCTTTTCTATAATTAATTACCTCGTCTTGAAGTATTTAATCATACAATGTCACGTTTAACAATTGTTTCGTTATACAGTTGCGATATGCGTTTTCAGTGGCGTGAATATTTATAAAGTTGCATAAGGTTATATTTAGATATCTCCGTATTAAGAAATATTTGCAATGCGTGGATTTAAATAGCTTTTGTAAAGTTTATGATGAACGTTTTCTTGATTTGTTTTATAATTAGATGTATTCGTATTGAGGTAGCTTCGTATTCGTCGCGTTGGGTGAATGATGTTTTATAAGAGTTTCCAATCGTAATCTATATACTTTGTTTTAATTAATAATGATTTAATGGTTTAAGTTAACAATAGATTGTCAGGTGCGTTTCTATAATTTATAGAGTTCGATGAAGTTTGGGTTTTTAAATTATTCGTTTTCAATAATGAGACTCGCGTTTGGATTTGCGCGCTTTGTTAATTTTAATAATGATGGTAAGGTGTTTCTATAATTGAACTGAAGGTTAAGCTTCAGTATTAAATAATTTGTAAATTAATTACGTTCTCTTTTTTTTTGGTATTTTTAAATTATTTTCGTGCGCCATATAACTTTCGAATTGTTTCGCTAATTCTTACGTTGGTTACGTTCTTGGTTTTCTTAATAATTGTACTATACTAAAAATTCTCTCGTTTCAAAACAAATTCTCTTTTTTGCTTTAAAAATGTCTTTTAAAAATTCAATTCTCTCAAAAATAAATTTGAAAATAAATCCTTGCAATAGTTAAGTAAATTATTTTCGTAATAATGGCGTAAATTTGCAATAATAAAATAGTAAATCTGTACATAAATAAAATAATAAAATTTTTTTCTAATACTAGCAATATCAATAATTTGTAAAAATTAATTTGGTTTTTTAAGGAAATGAACTTACATTAATTTCTTCATCGGTTTCATGGACTTAGTCGATGTGTGTACTTTGTCCACGTTGGTTTTGGATTCGATCTATTCTTGTATCTCCTCCAAGTTTCTGTTTCTGCTGGATTTGATCGATTTTTGTATCTCCTCCAACTTCTGTTTGGGTTCTGCCAAATTTGGAATTGAAATTCCAGACCACCAGTTCTTCGAATTTGTGTTCCCTAGTAACTTTTTGACATTCATACGACTGCGCCAGTTAAGGTTCGGGCCTTGGGAGCTGTGTTTTTAAAAACCACTTCCAAAACTTCTTAACAAATTTATTTCAAACAGACATTAATTATAGAATTTTACAAACTTGATTTAAAATTACTCTAAATCGAAAAAAGAATTAAAGGTACTATTTTGAGTAGCCTAAACAACTGCAATGTTAAAGCTGAATACTTTGACTGACTGTCGGTTCTTGGAGCTCCCGGGCTATTTATGATGTCCCTACCCCCTCACATGGCTGTGGGAACTTGCAGAGCTCATGCCTGCTTATTCTTAATTCTATTCATTGTTACAATGTTATAATCTTATTTTCTAGGTAATTGTGGTATCTTGACCATCTGTGACCTGCCACCTGCATTGTCACTATCGTCTGGATACAAAGTATTGCATGCATTCTCATGAACTGTTAATAAACTTTATAAATTGTCCTTGCATTACATTGTTGCACTTCACTTAGCATTTTCTTAACACTTTCTAATAATACCTAATTATTCTATTTTGTTATACATATATCAATTGGGGGATACATAACTGGCGTTCTATATTATGTAGCATATTCCTCAGAAAATTCAAATTTCCCTTGCATTTTGTCACGTCGTCTTACTTGTGTATACTATAGTTCAAGTTTTATCACATCACGGACCGTCTGTTATTTATTGTTTATTACTCCAAATATGTTGGATGTTATGAAAATACAATGTCTTTTGGTCAAGTATTAACATTTCTATAATGACGTATTTAAATGCATTTACTTATTTATGTGTTAATATTTTGAATGATGATATTATATAGCCTTTACCGATTGTATGTTTATTTTAATAAAACTCGTTGCGTTAGAAACATTACCTTTGTTTGTTTCTTTTTAACTCTTGTAATGTATTTAATTAAGTTATAATTCAAGGATAGTTGTTTGTTTCGGTTGTTATCAATTTACTTTTTTAATGATATATTTGACAGACGGTGATTACAATTTGTACATATTAAAGACATGTAATAAAACAGTATAGAACGAACTCGCGTTTAATTGGGAACTGAGACCTGTCGAATATTACAATGGCGACGACAGATTAATTTAGAGGTGGTGTGGTAACGGGTGTTATTTAGGTTGTGAAAAATCTAGCGTTTAACAAATTCCGACAACCATTAAACCCACGTAAAAATGACAAGTTACGTTGGTTCAGTTCCCGAGTTTACATTAAATGGTGACTGGATAATTTTTAAAACAAAATTATCACAGTATTTTGTGGCTAATAAAGTGACAACACTAGAAGTTAAACGGGCAATTTTTCTAAAAAGTTTAAGTGACGACTGCTTTCAGTTAATATTTAATTTATCCGTTCCCGATAATCCTACAGATAAAACCTATGACGAATTGGTGGAAATTTTTAACGGACATTTTAGTCCAAAAAAGTCATAGTTTTCAGAACGGTTTAAATTTTTTAACACTTTTAAACACAAAAAAGAGCGCATTGCAGATTGGGTTGCAAGAGTGCGTAATTTAGCTAGCAAATGTGGTTTTAAAAACACTGGGCTATCGGAATTAATGCGAGACAGATTTATCATGGGTATGCAACCTGGTGTAGTGATGGACAGATTATTTGAAGAAGATGCCACGAAGCTAAAATTTGAAGATGCTATTCAAATTGCACACAACAAGGAAGCAGTTCGTGCAAATTATACGGTACCCAAACCAATAATAAAAAGTGAACCTACCAACATATTTCAATTACAACAATATCGAAAAACGGGAAAGGTTCATTCGAGTTCCGCAAACTTAGGCGCCGGTGGTTACGGAAATTATAGTGGGAATGTTTCAAATTTAAACAGGCAACAATCAGGAAATAGCCGAGCTCCTGTCCCGGAGAAGGGAGATAAAGCAATCAATGGAAAATGTTATGTGTGTGGAAAAATGGGTCACCATGGGAAGGCATGTAAATTCAAAACTAGCGTATGTTATTGTTGTCATAAGAAAGGTCATTCGGCTACGGTATGTAGAAAAAAGCAAGGTAATCAGCATCATTATCTAGAGGAAACATCTGGTGAGTTTTTAGATCTAGATACTTTATTTACACTTGAGCAGGAAGATACTATTGAAGTATTTCCTAATTTAAACACCTTCTTTGCACTCGACATTGCAGATAAGAAAGAACAGATTTTAGATTCAGCTACACTGTATACTAGTGCGAGTAACAGTAAAAAGCAACCCATAGTTTTGGATGTGTTAATAAATAACAAAATATTTAAGTTTGAGCTGGACACTGGAGCCGGGTGTAGTGTAATTTCGGATACATTTAAAAACGAACATTTTCCACATCTGAAATTAAACAAATGTAGCAAGGTTTTATACAACTATGATGGAAACAAAATAGTTCCTCTTGGATATGTTAGCGCTGATGTACATTCAGAAATTTAACAAAGATTATTAAGATGTATGTTATTCAGGGCAACAGTCCTGCTTTATTAGGACGTGACTTTTACTACGATTTTAATTTATGTATTAACAAAGTCGAGGAGATCAAAGTTCACAAAGATTCAAACGTAATAGTAGGAAGATTAGTTGCAAAATTTAAAAACGTGTTTAATGAAAAGTTAGGTCTTTTTAAACATGACGTTATATCTTTAAAATTAAAAGAAGGGGCTCAGCCAAAATTTTTCAAGGCGCGACCCTTACCCTTTGCACTAAAAGAAAAGGTGGATGCTGAAATTAGTCGATTAGAAAGCGAGGGGATTTTGAAATCTATTTCTTATAGTCCATGGGGCACGCCAATTGTGCCTATAATAAAAAAGGATGGAACTCTAAGAATATGTGGCGACTACAAAGTAACGCTTAATTCAGTACTAGAAATCGACCAACATCCACTTCCGAGAGTGGATGAGCTTTTTGCAAAATTACAAGGTTGTAAAATATTTTCAAAGATAGATCTTTCGAACGCCTATCAGCAGATTCCTTTGGATGCAAATTCTCAGCTTTACACTACGAAAAGCACACACCGAGGGTTATATTCGTATACTCGCTTACCTTTCAGTGTAGCTTGTGCGCCATCTAAATTTCAAAAAATAATAGAAAGTGTTTTAGAAGGTTTAAGTAACACGGCGGCTTTTTTAGACGACATCATTATTGGTGGTTTAGATTTGAACGATAACGTACAAAAAGTAATTAAAGTTTTAAACATATTAAGCGAGTGTGGTTTAACCACAAAGAAAGAAAAATGTAGTTTCTTTAAGTCCTCAATTGTTTATTTAGGAAATCAAATAGATGGTGAGGGGCTTCATACTACCAAAGAAAAAGTGGATGCAATAATTAACGCTCCGAATCCAACTAACTATACGCAATTAAAATCCATTCTTGGACTTATTAATTATTACAATAGGTTTATACCTAATAGTTCCATTTTATTGCAACCTCTTTATAGTTTATTAAAAAAGGATGCAAAATTTTTATGGAATGAGGATTGCGAACACGCATATCAACAGGTTAAAAATATTTTAAGTACGGCAGGCACATTAGTCCATTATAATAATCAACTACCCATTAATTTGGCTGTGGACGCCTGCGAATATGGCGTAGGGGCAGTTATATCTCATATTATGCCAAATGAGAAAGAGAGGCCTATTGCTTATGCTTCTAAAACCTTAAATGAAAGCCAAAAAGCTTACTCTCAAATCGAACGCGAGGGGTTGGCTATCGTTTTCGGAATTCAAAAATTCAGTCAATATTTATATGGCCGTAAATTTTGTTTGATTACGGATCATAAACCGCTAGTGGCTATTTTCGGTTCAAAAAAGAATTTACCGATTATGGCAGCTAACCGACTTCAACGATGGGCATTATTATTATCTTCTTATAATTATGATATAAAATACGTGGCCTCAAATAAAAACAATGCCGACTATTTTTCACGTTTGCCATTGAATAGCGTTTTTCAAAACGATTTCGAAAATACGTATATTAAGTATGTAGAGGAAAATACTTATATGCCTATCGACTGTACAAAAATAAAAAACGAAACCGCATTAGACCCTGTTTTAAGACAGGTTAGCGCTTTTATTAAAAAAGGTTGGCTAAAAAAGGTCAATCTACAATTTAAACCTTATTTTCTACATAAAGATCATCTGGTTATGGAGAGAGGATGCATACTATTCGGTTATAGAGTAGTTATTCCAGATTCTTTGAAAGAAAATATTTTAAATGAATTACACACTTCTCACATGGGAGTGGTAAAAATAAAAAGTTTAGCTCGATCATTTGTGTGGTGGCCACAAATGAGTGTTGACATAGAAGCTAAAGTTAAGTCTTGCGAGGCCTGTTTAAAATTTCGTCACAGTCCCACAAAGGCACCATTAATTAATTGGCAATATCCGGATCATCCTTGGGAGCGAGTTCACATGGATATCTTGGGCCGTTGTATGGGAAACACATACTGATATTAGTAGATTCCTATAGCAAATGGCCCGAGGCCTTGGTTATAAACAGTTTACATAGTAAAACTATTATAAAAGTTTTACATGAAATTTTTGCTCGGTTTGGGTTACCCAAAATAGTAGTAACAGATAACGCAACAAACTTTGTTTCCCAGGAAATGGTTACTTTTTTCAAACAAAATGGCATTTGTTTTAAAACGGTACCTCCTTACCACCCAGCGTCCAATGGAGCAGCCGAAAATTCGGTAAAAGCTGTTAAATACGCGATTTTGAAGGCTTGCCATCACCGCAGAAATATTACAGACATTGATGTAATATTAAATAGATTTTTATTTGATTACCTGAACACAGCTCACTGCACTACCGAACGCGCACCAGCCATGTTAATGTTTGGACAATTACTGCGAAATCGGTTAAATTTACTTTTTCCCCAAAGGTATAGTTTTGCAGACAAGGCAAACAAAACCTTAAGACATACGGTTGAACGTAAACAGGCGGATCAAAGAAAATATTTTCATAAAGGGAAAGAAAGAGTATTTAACCTTAATGATATTGTAGCGGTTAGAAATTACCGATGCGTTATTAAACCCTCTTGGATTAAAGCTATAATTGTTAAAATATTAGGCCCTCGTACCTACTTAGTTTTTGTACCGGAACTAAATAAACAGTGACGTAGACATTTAAACCAAATTATTGATTATGAACACGTAGGTGATAGAGTAGGGGAGGCGTGCAATACAGTGACCAAGGATATAAACCTAGAACGTGAAGTAAGTGAGGAACCTAGTGCGGTTGACGTTATGACGAGAACGCATCCGGGTTCTGTTGTTGCAGAAGCTAATCTAGATGTAGACGATTCAGATCCAAAGTATACATCTCTACCAGATTCTGAAAATAATGAAAGTTCACCGGTTTGGTCTAAGCACAAACGTAATAAACCAAAACGATATGCGGACGAGTTTTGTTAACTGCAAATGATTGTTATTTATTTTCAGAATAGGGGAAGGTGTTGTAATGTATTTAATTAAGCTATAATTCAAGGACAGTTGTTTGTTTAGGTTGTTATCACATTACTTTTATAATGATATATTTGACAGATGATGATTACAATTTGTACATATTAAAGACATCAAATAAAACAGTATAGAACGAACTCGCGTTTAATTGGGAACTGAGACCTGTCGAATATTACAACTCTAGAATTGTATATTTAATTTAAACCGTATTATACTACGTACACATTATTATTCTTGCTAAATATGATCTGGTTAATGCAGAATGAGCTTCCCTTTTATGAATTAAATTAGTTATGATTTATATACAGTGTGCTCGCTATTGACTTTATGTAAAATTGTCGATTTACTCCTATTTAATGATGGAATTGATTGGTTTTTCTAAGCGTTAATAATATTTACATGTATCTTACAACCCCTATGACAATCTACACTTAAATTACCCCCCATATCACAGCAATATATATATATATATATATATATATATATATATATATATATACACATATATATTGCTCTGAGGTTTCCCTATTCTCAAGTCCCAGCGTTTGGTGTCATAAAATTGCTACGCAAGTTAAGGTTCGGGCCTTTGGAGCGGTGTTTTTAAAAACAATTCCGAAGACTTAACAAATTTATTTTAACTTGAAACAGAAATTACAATGGAATTTTGAATAACTTATAACATAATAACTTTAATAAAAAAATAATAATTGTACTAAGGTGAGTAGCTTGAACAACGAAGTATGGAGTTCGAAGACTGACTGCCAGGCCTTGAGCTCCCGGGCTTTTTATAATAACCTGCCCCTCACACGGCTGTGGGAACTTGCAGATCTCATGTCTGCGTTTCTCTTAATTGTACACTTTATTACAATGTAACAATCTTATTTCTAAGTAATTGCGGTATGTTAACCGCCTGTGACCTGCCACCTGCAGTATCACTGCCCTCTCGGATGCAAAGTTGCATTCCGTTCTCATGAACTGTCGATAACCTCTCTGGGTTATCCTAGTATTACAATGTTGCAATGAACTTATACTTTATTTAACAATTTCTAATAATTCCTATTAGATTCAATATATTCAATACATATAGATAATTGGGGGATACTTAACTTCTCCTACCGTAGATGAAAAATTAAGGTTTTACTTAATTTTTAAATACATAAAATTCATTATTCAATTTCATTTAAAATTCATTATTTCTAAGGGTATACTTATCGTTTCTTTATTTCTCTTTGTTTCCTTAAATCTAGAACTGTTTCCTTCATTCTTATATCTAAGGTACATTTTGTAAGATACATATATGATTACAAAAATTATTAAAATTATTAATACAATTGTCCAAACGCTTATATTATCATAATGTAACTTTGGCATTTTGAGTTCACTTAAATGTTCTTTGTAACTTTCCACTAATTTCATGGCGTGGTTGAGGTCGTCTAAGTCTAGATGCTCTAGCTTCATAGGTTTCTTTAATATTTCTTCGTCTTCTTGTTGTTTTATCTTGAACTGTAGTTCTGGTAGGTTTGCATGTTTCTTTGTTGCTATGGGATCTTGATAAACTCTGATTACTTCTTCTTTCAATTTCACATAACAATCTTCTTTGAGGGTAATTAATATTGCTTCCGATTAATGCTTGGTTATTTTCATCTTGATTGCAGTGGATGGTTGCTACTGCTTCTGTTGGGAAAATGGCTATCCATTTGTTTTCTGTAACTTTTTGAATTTTCATGTTGTTTATTTGCACTTGTTTGGCTTCACAGTTTTCGTAATGATTTGAGAATTTTAATAGTTGTACTTCACAAGGGCTGTCTTCTTGAATGGTTGTTGTCGTCATTGATTGACATAAGTATTGGTTTGGTGTTACTTCAGTACATTTTTCGTTTGTATAACCATATCTTAGTTCATTTAGGGATAGGAATTTGGTTTTGGGTATGATTACTTGGTATGTGCTAGTAACTTTTGTTGGAAAAGCAAATAAATGATAATAATTATAATTGTTACTTTCTACTATCGAGATTTCTATTAAAAATATTATTTCGTTATTCTTAATGTAGCCTTTTATTATAGCTATCTTTTCAAATATTAGAATGTTTGATTCTGTTACATCAAAAGGTAATTTACTGTTAATTATAAGTGATCTAATTCTTATTAATTCTTTTAATAAATCGGTTGGTTCAATAATACTAGAGTGTAGGGTATTTAATTTTGTAAATGTTAATTGGGTTTTGCATACTGCCTAATTTAATTGGTAGTATACCGGGGTTGTTTTTTTTATCTCGTCTATTATTACTTGGTTGTCCGTTCTACCTGGGCGGAGGTTGACGGTAAGGGTGATGATTGTCCATCTGAAATGACAGGGTGTCTTAGGTTTTTCAAATGAATGTACTTTGTTATTTTACCGTTGTCTACTACTGCTATGTTTTTATCTGATATTTTCTTAATTTTAAATTGTCCTAAATTTCTAGGTGCCGTTTTATGTCGCTTGCTTTGAAAGTTTTTCTCATACACGGTTTGTCCTATTGAAAATTCATTTGCGTTGGTATTTTTGTTTCGGGTTGTGGTGATACGTTCCTTATCGTTCTCTAATTTATCTTTTACCTTGTCGTAAGTTATTTTTAGTTTTTCTTTGTGGTCTTTCGCATATTGTTGATATACTTCCTTGTTGTAGTGTATGTCATAGGGATTTCGTGAATCTGAATGTCCTAAGGTTAATTCTAAGGGTGTAAAATTTGTTGATGAGTGAATTGTATTATTATAGGCAATTAGTGCATATGACATTAGATTGGTTATATGTTCCTTTTTATAATTTATTCTTAATAATCGAATTTGTTCTAACAGGGTTAAATGTAGTCGTTCAATTAGTCCGTTTGATTCAGGGTGGTTTTCTGTTATGAAATGAATTTTTATTTTGTGAAGTTCTAAAGTGTTCTGTATTGTCTCATTTTTAAATTCGCTACCATTGTCTAGAGTTATTGATTCGGGCGTTCCATAAAATGTGAAATATTGTAAAAATCCTTGGGTCACGTCGATGCTATTTTTGGATGTGATTGGTATTGCTTGGCCTATTTTTGTGAATGCGTCTACAATTGTTAAATAGTTTTGCGCTTCTACTACTAGAGTATCGGCATGTAGTTTTTGAAATGGTTTGTCGGGTGTTTTGGTTAACATTAAAGGTATCTTTGGGGGTTTTCTATCGTATTTCGCTTTGTCACATAATTCACATTGGTTAATGAAATCTGTGGTCAATTCCTTCATGTCTTTAAAATAATAACGTCTTGCAAGTTGCTTTATTGTTTCGTTAATTCCACGATGGTTGGTTTTCCTTCGTGTTGATTCCTAATTACATCGTTTATTTCGTCGGGGTCGTCTAGTGTTATTAATTTTCTCGTACATCTGATGAGTTCAGGGCCAGAGTTATTGAATAGTTTAACGTATAATTCTGAAAATCTTTGGTATAAATGTTCGGTGTTGAAATAGAAATAAAATCGTTTTTTCTCGGGGGTGTATTCTTTTAGAATTTTAATTATTTGTTCCTCATTGTCATCTTTAGTTATTTGAATTTGGTATATCTTTTTGTTATCTACTTTTGTATATTTTACGGGATTGGGGTTATTTAAAACTTCGGTTATTATAAATTGGTTGGGTTTCATATCGATTGCTTCATTTAAAATTTTCATCGCGTTTTTAGGTTCTTCGTTTCGTGTCGAATGTATCGTGTCGATCTCGTCTGGATCTTCCTTTATTTCTGATTCGTCTACGTTTCCTACAATGGATTCCGTTTCTAATGCATTGAGTTGGATTCTACTTAAAGCGTCTGCGTTGTTGTTATAAATTTCTTTTTTATATATAATTTCGTAATCGTACTCTTCGAGTCTGATTCGCCGTCGTTGTAATTTTGAATTCGGTTCTTTCAGTTTGCATAGCCATACTAGTGGTCTATGATCGGTGTATATGTAAAACTTTCTTCCATATAGGTAAGGTCTAAAATATTTTGTTGCCCAAATTTTGCTAATAATTCGTTTTCTATGGTGCTATATTTCCGTTCGGTTTCATTTAGGGTTCTGGATGCGTAGATTATGGGTTAATCGCTACCTACTTTTCCTTGGCTCAATACTGCGCCTAATGCTACATTCGATGCGTCTGTCGTCAGTATAAATGGTTTTGAAAAGTCTGGGTATTCTAATACAGTGTGATTCGTTAATATGTTTTTAATTTTGTCTACGGCTTTAATAAATTCCGGGGTGTGTTCAATTTTGTTTCCCTTTTTTAAACAGTTTGTCAGGGGTTTGGTTATCTGAGCGTAACCTTTAATGAATTTGCGGTAGTAACTACTAAGTCCTAGAAATCGTTTAATTTCTTTGGTTGTCTTTGGTAATGGGTAATTTAGAACTGCATTTGTTTTGTCGGGATTTGGCATTACTCCTTGGGGTGTTATTACATGTCCTAAAAATAATACTTCTTTTTGTAAAAATTCACTTTTGTCTAATTGTACTTTGAAATGTGCCTGTCTTAGTCTTTCAAATACTTCTCTCAATCTTTCTATGTGTTCTACCAATGATGTGGAATAAACTATGATGTCTTCAAGGTATACAAGGCATTTTTCATTGTGTATTCCTCGTATATATTGTCCATGACTCTCTGGAAAGTAGCGGGTGCGTTCTTTAATCCGAATGGCATTCGTTTGTACTCGTAATGTCCTCTAGGTGTGCTGAAGGCTGTTTTTGATATATCTTTTTCTTCCATCTCTACCTGATGGTATCCTGATGCTAGGTCTAATGTTGAAAAATATTGGCATTTGCCTAATTTGTCTAAAATTTCGGTTATATTTGGTAGTGGATATTTGTCATCTACCGTTTTTTCATTTAACTTTCTATAGTCTATTACCATTCTGTACTTTCTCTTTCCGGTTGCGTCTAATTTGTTAGGTACTATTAACACGGGGCTGCTCCATGGTGAGTTGGAGTGCTGGATTATGTCTTGGTCTAATAAGTCTGCTACTTGTCTGTCAGCTTCTTCTTGGCTTGCATGAGGTAGTCTATATGCTTTTATAAAGATTGGCTTATTGTCTGTTAACTCGATATTATGTTTTACTGTGTTGGTGAATGTTAATGGTATTCCTTCGCAGTGGAATATGTCGCGGTATTCAAAACATAAGTTTTTAATTGCTCTTTCTTCTTCTTGATTGATGTCGGTGTTAAAGCGGATGTTAGTTAAATTTTCTCTTAACATTTTGTCATGTTCTATTGGGTTGTAATCGTTTTCTAAATTTTCGTCTATTTCCATTTCGTTTAATTCTTCTACGTTAATTGGGTCTGTCAATGATAATTCTACGGGATAGTCGTTTGAATTTAATATCGTTGTGGTTGCATAATTATCTTTTATTTGTACTAAAGCGGTTGGGGTTTCTACTCCTTGTTGAAATGTCATATGATTTATTATTCCTACTTTTTTGTTATAATTTACTGGGATTTTTATTTTTCTTTCCGTTCGGGGTTCTATTGTGTATTTTTGTTCGATTTGTGTGTTTTGAAATTTAATGGGGATTTTTCCGTATTTCCTTAATAAGCGATTTTTAATGTCAATATTGGCTCCTAATTTTCTTAGAAGGTCCATTCTGATTAAACCATAATATCTGTCGTTAAATTCGAATACACAAAATTTATGTTTCATCTTAACATTAAATGTTCTCGGTAAGGGTATATTAGCTACGAATTGGTGTAGTGTTGTTTGATGGGCTGTTTTAATTTTAAATGGTTCTCTTTCTACGTAATCTAAATAATGTTTTTTCACGGTTCTGGGGCTAATTAATGTTTTTGATGATCCGGTATCGATTAATAGTTTAAATTCGGCGTGGGGTATTTCTATGTATGGTAATACTAAGTGATTTATGTTATTTAAGTTTATTAAGTTTGGTCGGTTATGAATTGGTCCATTTGAAAATTTGAGTTAGAGTTTTCTTCGTCGTACTCCTCGTAAGTTTCGTATTGTTCGTCGCGTTCATAAGTTTCTGCATGGTTTGATTCATCGTTCGTACCTGTCTGAATGTAATTATTCTGGTCAGTGTCAAAATTTTCTACTTCTTGGTGAAATAGTTCTTCCAATGTAAAATTGCGTTTCTGATGAGGGTTTGGTCGCATATGTGTTATCTTGGTATTTTGTCTGGTGTTACCAGATGAGGTATCCATTGGTGTTGGTTTATAATAATTATTAGGGTTGTTATTATTCATTGGTGTATTTCTATTGGGGTTTGCGTTAAATGCTGGTTTTTGTTGGTTTAAGTTTTGATTAAATCTTGGTTGGAATGCGGGTTTCGTAAAAGTTGGGTTAAATGTTGGTTTTGAAAAATGTTTATATTGATTGTTAAAATTCGTATTGTTGAAATTTGGGTTATTAATTCGCGGTTGATTTGTTTGTGCGTTGAAGGGTGTGAATTTTTGTTGAGGGATTGCTTGTCTTGTGGCTTGTATAGTTTTTATTGGTGAATAACTTTTATTCGCGTTGGGGTTGTATAGTCTGTTGCGGTAATACATTACATTTTCTTCTTCTATTACTAGGTTCATAGCTTCTTCTAGATTTTGGGGTCGTTGGAATCTGATCTTATCCGATAGTCGTTCTGGTAAAGCGTTTATATACGTGTCCAGTGCCATTTCGTCATACATTTTTGTTTTTAAATGTCGAACGTTTTGATCGGGTTCTTCGATTTTTAATTTTGTTAAGATTAAACTTCTCACGTCTTGTCATTTCATTCCGAATTGATAGGGGGATTGGTTGTGTTCCATTCTAAGGTTTATTAGGTCTCGTACCAGGCATTTTATGTTACGTTGGTCTCCAAAATATGCAATTAGTAGCTGTTTAAATTCTTGCAATTCTTGTAGATCGTAACTACTGGCGATTAAGGTTAGTGCCCTTCCGGTTAGATTACTTATTATCAAGCGTATAAGCAATGAATTTCTTTCGTTATCTCCTGGTTTGTAGAGGGTTTTTACGAACATTTCGGCTGCTCCGATAAAATTTGCAAGATGCGCTTGCGTACCATCAAATATTTGGATTGTTTCCAAATAAAGCTTTATGTCTGCGCTACTCATGTTGGTTAAAGGTAATTTTCAAAAAAAAAATTATTTTTTTTGAATTGAGGTTTATTTCGCTATGTATATCGTTATTTTTGCTTCGGATTTATTAATTTTCCGTTTGGGTAGTGTAATTTCAAATTTTGTAAAAATTGGGGTTGGTTTTGCTGTTTGTAACGTTAATTATGCTTTGGATGTATTAATTTTCCGTTTAAATTGGATAATTTCGAATTTTGTAAAAATTGGGGTTGATTTTGCTATTTGAAACGTTAATTTTGGTTTGGTTTTATTAATTTTCCTTTTAGATTGGGTAATTTGAAATTTTGTAAAAATTGAGATTAATTTTTCTATTTGTAGCATTAATTTTGGTTTGGATTTGTTAATTTTTAGTTTAGACTGCGTCGGGTTATTTTTAGAATCGTGGTTGCTGTTATTTGTACTTAGTTACACAGTGCGGTAATGAACTTGTGAGATTTATACTCGATAATGTTGATTTAATTACCGTAGCCTTGAATTTGCCTGTTTCTATCTCGCGGCTTTTAATTTGTCTTGAGTTTCTGCTTTCTGAAGAATCTGGAGTGAATGGATTTGCTCTCGCGATATTTACTTAGCTTTGTGTTAGTTTAGTTCTGTTAATTTTGTGATTATATCGGTTTTAATTGAGTTGCATAAATGTATTGTTCGTTTGTCTTGTATTCTAAATATAACTTGCAGGTTAATTACTTTTGCACTTTATCGTTGTAATTTAATCACTAAAAGATGTAGTCTTGGTTATTTAATCGCGTACGTGCTGAAAGCATACACTTACTTGTTGAGGTAATTAACACTTTTACTCAACGGTGTTAGTTTCAGTTTATAGGAATTAATAATTCGCTTCTTTTACTCGCTAATTGCTTTGCATAAATGATACGTCTGTTTATTCTTAGATATCTCCGTGATGCACGACTTGTAACTGAATCTCCCGTAATGTAAGTTTTCAGGTTACAATTATGAGCGTTTTTAATTAAAGCTTTTTACGATGACCGTTTAACTTTACTCCGTATTTGTACTGGGATAATGCGATTTATTTATAGATAAATTTCATGCGCTTTTATTATTCCGTGATGGATTAATTGCGTTGCTTTAGTACTGAAAGTTATTGTTTTAATTGCAATTTCTCTGAGGTTTTTAAGTGTGTAATAAATTATGCTTCCTTCGCGAACTTTGCTTATCTTCGGATGGCGTTTTAGGTTACGGTGGTTTTAAGTTACCGTAGCAGAGTGTTTTACTGTAATTTATAAAGATCAATGTTTTAAATAGTCGTTCCGTAATTGCTTGTTTGAAGAATTACCTTTAGCTTTGGAATTAATTTACGTTCTGTCTTTTTAGTTTACCGGGTTAAACGTGCGTTTGATATCGCGTTAGTGTATTTCGGTATTAATGGATGTGCGTCAGTTATTTTTGGTTTATTTTTGAGTTTGTTCTAATAATTGTGATAAGAATCTCTTAAATATCAAGTCTCATTTGCTTTTAAAAGAAAATCTGTTTTACTTTTAAAAAAAATCTCTTTAAACATTCGTCTCATAAAATGTTTGAAAATAATTCTCTTTGTAACTATTTTCAAAAAAAAATATTGGCATAAAATTCATAAAATAATAATAAATGGTAATCAAATAATAAAATAATAAACTAGCATATATCAATTATAGTTTGTGAGATCAATTGGTATAAATGGAATGAACTTACATTAATTTCTTCATCTGTTTCTTTTGTGGGCTCGATCGATGCTGTATCTTGTCCACGTTGGTTTGTTTGTTGGATTTAGACGATTTTTGTTCTTTCTCCAACCTGGTTTGTTGCTGGATTTAGACTATTTTTGTTCTTCCTCCAACCTGGTTTGGGTTCTGTCAAAATTGCGAATTGAAATTCTTGGTCACCAATCTTCCGATTTTTGGATTTTTAGTGACCTTTTGACATCCGTTACGACTGCGCCAGTTAAGGTTCGGGCCTTTGAAGCGGTGTTTTTAAAAACAATTCCGAAGACTTAACAAATTTATTTTAACTTGAAACAGAAATTACAATGGAATTTTGAATAACTTATAACATAATAACTTTAATAAAAAAATAATAATTGTACTAAGGTGAGTAGCTTGAACAACGAAGTATGGAGTTCGAAGACTGACTGCCGGGTCTTGAGCTCCCGGGCTTTTTATAATAACCTGCCCCTCACACGGCTGTGGGAACTTGCAGATCTCATGTCTGCGTTTCTCTTAATTGTACACTTTATTACAATGTAACAATCTTATTTCTAAGTAATTGCGGTATGTTAACCGCCTGTGACCTGCCACCTGCAGTATCACTGCCCTCTCGGATGCAAAGTTGCATTCCGTTCTCATGAACTGTCGATAACCTCTCTGGGTTATCCTTGTATTACAATGTTGCAATGAACTTATACTTTATTTAACAATTTCTAATAATTCCTATTAGATTCAATATATTCAATACATATAGATAATTGGGGGATACATAACTCGCATCTACCTGTAAAATCGAGCCCCACAAATTAGGCGTGTCTCTCAATTCGCCCTAAAATTTTGTGAATTTACCACTGCTCAAGACCTTGTAAAACTTCTCTAATCATCACCTAATTAAATTTTAATTCGAATTTATTTTCATGATATGTTCTAGTTAGATCTGAAGATGCTCTTCATAAATGACACTGCACGGCTAGCTCTTCTCACTTATTCTTCAGGAATACTCACCATGGCTGCTCATCTGCTCTACAATTCATTACTACCCTTCTATTTAATAAAAATAAAAAAATAATCCAACTAACTAAAAGTACATCTTATTTTATTCAGACACAATAAAAATGAAAACCACAAAAATCTCAATATTTACATAACGGATTAACATCAAATATTTAATTCTCCTCCTCAATATTAAATATCACAATTTTAATACAACAAAGATTTTAAGATTTTACTATATTCGTATGCTCTGGTCTATTTTGAGTTCAGTATAAACCTTTCTGTATATGCGTGCAAAATTTTAGCACTGAAAAATTCCTAACAAAAGACCCATTTACCTATTACATATGCAAAATATTCACAATTATATTATGCACACCTATTTACATTTTTAAATCCTTCCATCGCAAAGGCAAATAGTTTAATTTCATGTTCATAGCAGTACACCCCAAAATCACTGATAGTTTAAACCACAAATAAACACCACACCAACAGTTTAAAAAAAAACATTACCTGGAATGTTTTTCATCCAGTTCACTACCATGACGCCACCTCTAAAGATGTTCTCTACCAATTGCTCGTGCCAGAATTCTTCCACATTACTGCATGCCATCAGGAACATCAATTATTCCTCGAAATCGCTTGGCATCCAAATTACGATACTCATACACCCTCAGGACTGCCGCTACAGATCAATAAACATTCTCTTCTTTCAACCAATGTGCCACAAGCACCATCAACCAAATTATACATACGTCGCTACTTACAATTCATCCTGCTTCATTTTACAAATCAATCTTAGATGGTACACTGCGATTTTAAATATTGCACCAACTTAGGTTATTCTAATCACTTGTAATATAAGATCTCGGACTGCACTAGTCGCGTACTGTAGTTTGAAGCCAAGATAATGCTCAGCAAACTCAAAAACAAAGAGAGCGAATGCCGCCTCCAGCACGTTTATATAACCAAAAACTCCCTTCCAAGTTGCACGTATTCATAACAAACATTCTACGAAAATCTCACCCTAATTTTAACCGATACATTTTTCTCAGTAAAATTTTTCCAACAGCTGACACTTTTCTTAAAATAACCGTGCACAACACAACCGTCGTTCTTTTCTGCAAATTTCGACCAACAGTCTTCTAATACTAAGAATTTTGTAGCACAAACAAGTATTTTACTCCGAAAAGCTCGTTAAAATTTTCAACCGTCCTGGTTTCCTCTGCAATCCTTACTTCTGCTATCACCCCCACACAACTAAAAACACGCCTCTCATCTGCGCGTACATACTATTGTCTCACTTCTACTCGAATCATAACATCTTCCAGCCTTCATTACATAACCTACCTAACTTTCCTGTCATTTCTACTTTTTTGGTATCCTTGTCTACACTACATTTTCTATCTCTTTTACGTTGTCCCTTATAAACACCTTGTTCATAGTTGTTCTTCCTACTTTTCTGTGCACCTTGAAAATCAATATCTTCTGCAAACACGCTGCATCTTTGTCCCGCTTATTGCCTTTAAAAATATCCTCGTCTTACAGACGTTTGAAAGTTACTACAACTGACCATATATCTTCCCTCTGTTTCTAACACATGCGAAATACCTTCTCTTGTTTGATTTTATAAATCTGTTTATACATGTAGCCGTCCGTTCCCTCTTATAAAACTGTTTTCAGTTAACAATTTTTACGTAGAAATATATTCTCAACGTTTAAAAGCTTTACTGGAATCGTGTTATTTGTTTGAACGTTTCTTCTCCGAAATTTATAATCGTTGTAGCTTGTTTTCTAATATACCTTGACAACTTACATGAATGTTTAAGCTTTATATTACCCTCAAGAAATTTAACATCCTCGCGTAAATTATCGATTTACACTATATCCAATATGAAAAGCTTTTATAATAACACATTTGTACACTATTTTTAACCTTGCTATTGATCCTATTAAGAATTAATTATTATCCTAGTTCTAAATTGAAGTGCAAAAATTAAACCTATATTATTTTACATTGCCCTATTCCTATTTAATTATACTGAAACGTTTTAAATGCGAAATTGGTGTTAATATACAAGGTAACCACTATATATATATATATATATATATATATATATATATATATATATATATATATATACGTACCTAACATATCATACGAAGCCCGCTATGTACTACAGACACTACAGACTAGACGAAGCCCGGGTCCAGGGGTGTGGTAAAATAATTTAATTTTTACTCAGGCACATCCTTTCAGGGTATATTAGAATAAATGTGTATAATTATTGCAGCTAACCACATTTACGAAGCCCGCCAATGTTGCCATTTAAAAAGGTCTTATTTCTCCTGTTGAAGATAATTATTTACTTTACATTTCAGACTTGTATTGTTTATTAGGGTGTTGGTTCTACAACTATGTTGTGGAAAATATTATAAAAGAGGTCTGGTGATTAAAATCGTATATGCTGTATGTATTTAAAATTACGTTTATTTTCAACTTTATAAGGGTGTAAAGAAAGAAAGACTTGTAGCTGAATACCGTTTCGCTAATCAAAGCCGATCACCTGTTCGTCTCCTTGTATTTTAATGCCCTTAAATGTACGCTATTTTTAAACAATGTTCCTTATTTTAATCAAGTAAATTTAAAAGTATATTATGTTGAAGGTGATAAACTTAAAACCACGGATATGTTAAAATTACAACAATAGATCCAAAAGCTCAAATTAAGCACTAAGTGAATTCGTTTTTCTAGTTTATTACAGATTAATCAACTCAATTCTAGTTCTTTTGATTTTATTCGCATATTCGTACTCGAAAGTTTTTAATTCGATTTTTCGTCCAGTATCTTGGATATTTAGACTTTAGAGAGACCGTTTCTGTTATCACACTGAAAGTGTTAGCAGGGTAATCGTGGAAAGGAATGTTACAGTTAAAATTGCAATTTCTCAAATTCTATATCTAATGGTCAGTCATGTTTGTCTTCTAAACCAGGCATCTGTATATTATTTGCTTTAATACTAACCCAAGTTTTAATGCTGTTGAATAAATTTCGCTATATTTTGTATAGATTTTAGATATTGGTCCAATACAATTTTCCAATTTCCAGTTTGGCATTACGTAACAAAAGTTTAGCAACAGAAACAAATGTTATGTTTTTAATGTTGTGAGTATTTTTTATACCTATAAGACATTAATATAGTTCCCCCTGCAATTTTTGCCAGCATTGTTAAAAATAACTATATAACTTAAAATCAGTTGATAATTTTAATGTCAGTCTAGATTTTAAAATAACCAAGATCGTAGTGGTTCTGTGTGATATTGCTATGACTATAATGTTTATCCACATTTCTGTTCAGCGAATCTTAAAATGGTTTAAAAGTTATTTGTAAGAGTTAGTGTGCAAGGAACACTAGGGCATTAGTTGATAAAGCAGTGACTTTGGATAAAAGTCTGTTATATATTAGCTTTCCTATTTAACATAATGTTTCCCATGTATAAATCTAATATCTCCAATTTGCGAGAGGGAGACAGGGTGGTATTTTGATTCTATAAAGTGTTTAAATTTTGGTTAAGGTTCTCATCTAAATTAATAACCCTAAGTTCAAACTAATTTTTTTTGTAAGTGTCTATGGTTTTGTAGACGCACACTAGAACTAATGCAATTCCAAATCACTTCTAAAATTGTTGACCTTTTATAAAAGATTTTGCTGAATAATTTGTAGTTCAGTTAGAACGAGGTCTACAAAAAGCTTATGTGTTAATAACTGCGTTCGATGACATGAGTTACAAAATATTAAGTGTTAATATAAATTGTTACATTCAAAACCATGCAAGCGATTTTTTCTGCATAAATATTAATTCACACCACTTCTATTTAAAACGCCCTAAAATTTCTAAACAAATCATAAAAACTATCAATCAATAAGCTTGATTTCCTTCCACTTGAAGTTAGTGCAATTTTATAAAATTTCACCAAGTATTTACTCTATTATATTTTGCCTGATAATATCAAATATCTGCTTAGCAACTACGGGTTACAAAGTCGCTGCAATATGTTCTACCACCTGCAGTGATTGCGTTTCAACAACAACTGCACATAATTCATCCCTTTTTTTAAAGATTAGGTGGTCTTAACCACCCACTTAGTAAATGAACACTTGGAAGAGGTTTGTTATCCCTACCAAGTTTATACTTCCATCAAGTTCCCTTGCAACTGTGCAGGTGTGAAAAACAATAAGATTGTCCCCCTTTGTTAACAATTCTTGGTATAACCGTTATTCCTTGTTTGCAAGCTGTTACAACTGATATGTTTGCAGCTGCTGTCTGAGAATTCTTCACACTTAATCCTTAGGCGATATTTCTGAATGCCAAACACCTTGCCCATACGTAGTTATTTTCTTATAAAAACAGACGGTGCTTTGAAAACGAGATATTCAATACAGCATCCTTTTAGCGAAAAAACGTGTTGTGTGTTGCAGGATTAAAATGTTTTCTGTGCCAGTATAAGTTGGTGGTTCCAGCACTCAGCCGTAGACAAATGCGGTCGCATTTTTCTGTTTGCTTTATTTGTGTTGCTGTTTTGGAAGATAGATACTTCTTTTTTTGGGTTGATTTCGCACTAAATTGCAGACTATACGTTACAAACTGCACGGTCACAACATGAACGATTATGTTACAGTGTTATTTCTTTAATTCTTGTAGATATTTAGGGCTGAACATGTTGTAAGTATTCTTGTATTTAGAAGATTTTATTCTTGACATTTTAAAATGTTTAGATTTATACTGTACTATATGTAAATTGACGCTGTGTACATCACGTTATACCGAACTATTACGTAAATGTGTTTTTGACTTTTGTAAATAGTTTTTCGGGACTGGGTGTGTGTTGGTAATATAGTTTTTACTGAGGTTTCCAATTTGTGCTTTCTGTATCACCCACCCCACTCTACGACGTTTTTGAGTTAGGTCAAAATCTAATTATTTTGGATTTCGGTTTTACCATTCTGTCCCTGTTTTTTTTGCAGTATTGAAATGTATATATATATATATATATATATATATATATATATATATATATATATCATATATCAATCCCTCGTGAATATCAGATAGCAAATTGGACCACCATATATCATAAACCCTTACCTGATATCACAAGGTCGAGAATTTCTTATTAATATAGAAGCCCAAGGTAAAGTTGGATGGAAAACGGCTTGAGGAAAAGAAAAACTCTTTAGAGATAAATGGCTAGTAGCGTGTTGGATTCCCCTAATTATTCTTAACTGATTAAGTATTAATACTGATTATGACTTCTCGAATTTGTCCCTTTATAGGCGTGTAGTACGCGTAGTTACTAATCACTCATTCCCATGCATTTATATTTCCCCATATCATTTAACGAATGATTCTTATTTTTTTTTGTTAAACTTGTTGTTTGTTATAATTTAAAGACTGTGCTGTTTTGTATTGACTAGTTATGTGTTTAAATAGTTAATAAGAATATTTTGATTCTTCTGTCGTTGAAATTTTGGTAGAAAAAATTCTTCGATTTTATAGGTACGTCGAATTTTTTCTCTTGGAAAGAGGCTGTGTAAAGTATTTTTTACTCAGTTACACTTTCCTTATTAATCTAATATAATATCTCAATAAAATAAAAATATAATTTATAAATATCTGATCACTTAAAATAATTCATAAAATATATAATGGTATATGCGCTCCTTCGCTTTAGAGTTCTAAGTTCCTATAATAAGAATCGTCAGTCTGTCATTTCGTGTCACTTTTCTATCAGCGTTCGAACAGGTAAGCTGCAATCCGCAGCGTAGAAAGGTCAAAAATGGTATCCAGGCACATGGCCTGCAATACGGTCTGTAAGAAAGTTTAATTAATTTAACCTTCCTGTCTGAATGTGGTTCCTGGCAGCTGTTGGGTGATAGTTTTATTTTGTATTTCACCTTTAGCAGCTCAGTTAATTCCTGCAGGCCGAAAAGATAGAAGACCCCCATCATTAAAACATGCAATATCATCAATACCATAAATACTGCTGAAATGAAAATTTAGTTGAGATTTAAAATACAAGAAAATAATAGGACGTACTTAATGGAGATTTGGTTTGGTTAGATAATATTTTGTTCAGAAGATCTTTTATAATTCCAGCGTTAAATTCATTCATAATGGTATGTTTCCTGCTGCGTGCATCGCAGAAATATATGGAATAGTCCAAATCTGGAGTCATATGGTTATAGTCTAGAAGTTCAAATTTTTTTGATTGCACTGTATTTCGACACGTGAGTGACATTTAATCTTTAATTCCAGTTATATTTATTTAAATGTTTTACGAATGATAGAAAGTTGAAATTTTACCTTGATTTAGTTATCTTAAAATACACTTAGAAAAAGAAAGATCACGTACTAAACCTGTAACTTTGCAAAATTTTAAAGATGGCTATGTAGTTTGCTTATCGTAGTTGTTTCACAAGCAGACAGCGTTAACTACACTGAAAAAGTTGTTATTGACATATGATGTCAAAAATATCTTTAGTTATTTTGAGGTCATGTAATTTGATTCTTAAAGAACATGATGAAAGATATTAAGTAAAGCCAACTCTTTGTTAAATGATGCAATTTTATAAGACGTTAAATAATCAAATTTTTTTGTGAAGTCGACGTAGTACTACAGATGACTATTAAAATATGAAATATGAATTATTAAGAAATCATAAACTTTATAGTAAATTTATGTAGAAGTATTCAATTTAGAGATCTTTATGTTTTTTTTTTGAAAACAGAACCATACTAGTTTCTTTTTATGTACATTTTTATTGATAAAGTTAATGTTAAAACAAACCAAGAAAATTTAATTGAATAGAATCCATTTTTGCTTAACCTTTTATTATTAAAAATTCAAGTGAAATTTATAGGTCCTTAATGAGCAAAAATTGTCTCTAATGATAACAACTACCCTGGGTATGTATATTCTTGGAACTTAAATTAAATTATATTATTTTTGATAAATATTTTTAAGGACACAAACGGTGTCCATGTTGTGCATTTATTTGTTCACAGGTTAAGTCGAGACATCTGTAACACATCTGGTAATTCAGATTTTGGTAAGTGATTTGCAAGGTTGATATACAGGTTTTGTGGCTATATAAGCGGTGTAGATTTAAGGTTTCCGGATTCCCCTAATACAAATACATGTATCTTTGTATGTTGTATTGAAAAATACGGTGGCGCTCTATATCTATATTTTTGGTCAACAGACAACCCATGACCCAAGCTCATGATCTACCCAGAGCTAACACTGTACTAGCCGTTTATCTCTAAAAACTTTTTCTTTTCCTCAAGCCGTTTTCCATCCAACTTTACCTTGGGCTTCCATCATTAATAAAAAATTCTTGACCTTGTGATATCAGGTAAGGGTTTATGATATATGGTGGTCCAATTTGCTATCTGATATTCACGAGGGATTGATATATGATATATATATATATATATTCTTTGCACTTTTTTTTTTAGGTATAAATCCATCACTATAAAATCTTCCACTTACTGGAACACTACGACCAAAAAGTACAAAATTAGGGGTGTAACCTGTAGATTGATGTTTTGAGGAGTTAATAGCATACTGAATTAATGGCAATTCTGAATCCCAAGAATCGTGCAAATCAATATATGAACGAATAGCAGTACCCACGGTTTTATTAATCCTTTCCACAAAATTACACTGCGGAGAATATATCGTATTATACCGTATCTTCTGAATATCATATTTATTACAAAGGGTTTTTAAAATTCTACCTGACAATTGAGGTCCATTGTCACATAACAAATTGTGGAACGCCAAATACTAGAAAAACTTTTTCTTCCATAAAACGTTGTATGCTGTGTGCTTTTGCACTACGTAGAGGATGTAACAAAGTATACTTAGAAAACCAATCACCTACTACCAATAACCATTTATGTCCAAGTTTCGAACGTGGAAACGGACCCATCAATCTAACGCTATTGTCTGAAAAGGAAACTTTACTTCTTTCTCTTTACCCATTAAACCAAGAGGACCGACATTTGATGACTTTTGAGCACCACATGTTATACACTTTTTACAAAATCGGAGTACATCTCTATTCATTCTAGGCCAATAATAATGTTCTTGTATTCTAGAATTAGTTTTTGCGAAACCAAAGTGTCCTGCAAAAGAAGGAACATGACAAGAACGAATAATTTCTTCTCGCTGAGCCATAGGTACTAAATATTTCCACTCACTTAGATTTCAAGATAAGGGTAGGTGAGAGGGGAGAAATTTAAGTACTAAATTATTTTCTACTTTCCATTGTGGGTAATTTTCTGGATAAGACAAAATTTTATTCCTTAAAGAAACGTACCAAGGATCTAATTTTTCTAAATTAACTTCAATTAAGTCGACAACAGGATTGTCCAGAGGGGTTGCACGACTAAGACAATCGGGCACAACATTAAATTTACCTATAAAATTCGCAGACAATGATAATTCTAAACGTAATAAATTTATAGATTAGATTACGTTTAACCTTCCATTGAGAATAACAACAAATAAATGTTCTGGTACACTCATAATCAAACTGTCAAGATAAACAAAAGTGCTTCACAACGCATAAATTTGCTAGAATGACAAACTCCTCGATGAGCCTCACCTAGACTTATAAACAAAAAAAATTTTTACCTCATCACCAACTTCAAAAATAGTGATGCCAAAATGCTAGAGCGACAAACTTACCACGAGTCTCGTTTAGACTTATATAATGCTGAGCGACCAACTCTTCCCGAATCTCGTCTAGACTAACATAATGCTATGCGACTCAACCACAACAACAAGTCTCGCTTAGACTAAATAAAACTTAACCTACTGTGTTGCAATGCGGATGTAAATAAAAAAATTACTATCAAATCAAATCAAATCAAAACAAAATGTGCCCATGCACAAGAGCAATTTTCAAACGATATACCAACAGCAAAAACTAGTGTACCAAATTATTAAAGCATTGTTTCTTATATCAAGAAATTAATCAAACAACTATTGTAACTAATAGGAATGGAAGATGAACCTAAATACAAATCACCACCATCAACCTCACTCCGAATAAACCATTCACTAAAATAGCACAAACCGAGCCCAAAAGACCAGTAATATCCTTATCAAACAATTTTACCATGTAAGAAAGCTTCTTCTAACTTCTTACATAATTTAACTAACGTCCGAACATTTTCTATATCTACAAGAGCAGGATGCTGAACAAAATATGGCAGTAAATTTTTCTTGACCATTCTAACTTTAGTATGTTCTGCAGGAATGATAGGTAATCTGTTAAATAAACTTTCCATATTAGCGATAAATAAAACAACAGATTCGCCATTTTTTTGAAATTTATTTTTAATTTTTTCCCAAATATCGTCTTCAGGATGTGCTAGTTAAAAATGTTCCTTTAATCTATTAACCAACGAATTCCAATCTGTCAATGAACTACGAACGCAACGATACCATACCAATGCATCACCAGTAAACAATTCAACCGCAGAATTAAACAATTCCACATCAGATACTTTTCGTGACAGTGCAATGTCACTAATATTTTCTAAAAATTGATATAAGAGGGATGGGTTTCCAGAATATTTTATCGGCCAAGATCCAATAGGAACGGTCTGTGTAACATATGTGACCGTTGGAATGGGCACATTAGATGCTGCAATAGAATTTATACTTATATCATTCTGATTCGAGCCTAAATCTTTATTTAATCTCTCATGAAGATCTGCCTCCACAACAAGAATAGTAGCCAAACTTTCATTTTTAAATAGCACCACTTCCTCAAAATTGTCTTTAGGGAGCCTTAACCGCTGAATTCTACCTGTAAGATATATTAATCTTGACCATATCTTTTTAAAAATAGAATCGGCGGGATCATCTATAAATTCTAACAAAATATTTTTTACTGACTCAATACTAGTCTCAATTTCTTCTTTTTCTATATCGAAATCCACCTTATAACTTGAAAGATCAATCAAACAACCTGGTTTATCTGTTTCCTTGGCCAACAACCTAGCTAAAATTTTCCTTTTATCTGAAACTGGTCTCGAATTTTCAATGCCTCTAATGTTCAATTCATATTCTAATTCATTTTTAAGTAAATGAACGATGCTATATATTTCTGCCATAATTAAATATTTATGTCTCTAAAGTATCCTAACAATACAATCTTTGTCCAAAAAATTTAAAGTGACACTACTCAATTTATAACCAAACTAAATAAAGTTTTGAAGATAATTTCACAAACAAAATGGTGTCCTAACAATATTGAGAACCCACTTTAAACTGTAACAAAAATGAAACTACAAAATCACATTAGTAAGATCGATTCAAACCTCAGTCGCTGAGTGCAAGTGTAATGAATATAAGTGCAAACAATCTAGCCCCAGTGTACAAATAATCTGGCTTCACGTTTCGGGCGCAAGTGAAATGTTCGAGCCCCATGTTGGGCGCCAGTGAAATGAATATATATCATATATCAATCCCTCGTGAATATCAGATAGCAAATTGGACCACCATATATTATAAACCCTTACCTGATATCACAAGGTCAAGAATTTCTTATTAATGATGGAAGCCCAAGGTAAAGTTGGATGGAAAACGGCTTGAGGAAAAGAAAAACTCTTTAGGGATAAACGGCTAGTAGAGTGTTAGCTCTGGGTAGATCATGAAATTGGGTCATGGGTTGTCTGTTGACCAAAAATATAGATATAGAGCGCCACCGTATTTTTCAATACAACAACATACAAAGATACATGTACTTGTATTAGGGGAATGCGGAAACCTTAAATCTACACCGCTTATATAGCCACAAAACCTGTATATCAACCTTGCAAAGCACTTACCAAAATCTGAATTACCAGATGTGTTACAGATATCTCGACTTAACCTGTGAACAAACAAATGCACAACATGGACACCGTTTGTGTCCTTAAAATATTCATCAAAAATAATATAATTTAATTTCCAAGAATATACACACCCAGGGTATTTGTTATCATTAGACACAATTTTTGCTCATTAAAGACCTATAAATTTCACTTGAATTTTTAATAATAAAAGAGTTAAGCAAAAATGGATTCTATTCAATTAAATTCTCTTGGTTTGTTTTAACATTAACTTTTTCAACAAAAATGTACATAAAAAGAAACTAGTATGGTTCTGTTTTCAAAAAAAACATAAAGATCTCTAAATTGAATACTTTTACATAAATTTACTATAAAGTTTATGCTTTCTTAATAATTCATATTTCATATTTTAATTATAGTCATTGTAGTACTACGTCGACTTCACAAAAGAATTTGATTATTTAACGTCTTATAAAATTGCATCATTCAACAAAGAGTTAGCTTTACTTAATATCTTATAAAAAAATTCATCATGTTCTTTAAGAATCAAATTACATGACCTCAAAATAACTAAAGATATTTTTAAAATAACACAGAATAACATGTGATATTTATATTGGATAGCTAGATATTTTTTACATCATGTCAATAACAACTTTTTCAGTGTAGTTAATGCTGTCTGCTTGTGAAACAATTACGATAAGCAAACTACTTCTATCATTCGTAAAACATTTAAATAAATATAACTGGAATTAAAAATTAAATGTCACTCACGTGTCGAAGTACAATGCAATCAAAAAAATTTGAACTTCTAGACTATAACCATATGACTCCAGATGTGGACTATTCCATATATATCTGCGATGCACGCAACAGGAAACATACCATTACGAATGAATTTAACGCTGAAATTATAAAAGATCTTCTGAACAAAATATTATCTAACCAAACCAAATCTCCATTAAGTACGTCCTATTATTTTCTTGTATTTTAAATCTCAACTAAATTTTCATTTCAGCAGTATTTATGGTATTGATGATATTGCATGTTTTAATAATGGGGGGACTTCTATCTCTTCGGCCTGCAGGAATCAACTGAGCTGCTAAAGGTGGAATACAAAATAAAACCATCACCCAACAGCTGCCAGAAAACACATTCAGACACGAAGGTTAAATTAATTAAACTTTCTTACAGACCGTATTGCAGGCCATGTGCCTGGATACCATTTTTGACCTTTCTACGCTGCGGATTGCAGCTTACCTGTTCGAACACTGATAGAAAAATGACACGAAATGACAGACTGACGATTATTATTATAGGAACTTAGACCTCTAAAGCGCAGGAGCACATATCCCATTATATATTTTATGAATTATTTTAAGTGATCAGGTTTGTATAAATTATATTTTTATTTTATTGAGATATTATATTAGATTAATAAGGAAAGTGTAACTAAGTAAAAAAATACGTTACAGTATTCGGTGTAGGCGATTCCGTTTATTTATTTTACTGCTTTCTTTCTTTTCTATACAAAATACCGTAACAAAATGTAAAACGAAAACTGACTTATCTGGATTGAAAAAAGAAATTTTAACTATACAAGTTAATCTTCAGTGTAAAATATGAAAATAACATACAATAATCGTGAACTGACTTAGGTCAAATCACCAAATACGCCATTCAAATCTGCTTGATACTTTACTTTCCTGGAGAAAGTTTTAAACATACAGTAAACATAAGCAATCAGTACTTGCCAGTTGACATGCCCAAACCACACCAAAAGTTGAACAATGCATAGACAGCTGGTTTGACAAGAAAAGCGTATTAACATGCTTTAGAATTTACATTTTATGAAATTTTAACATAAATTGTAGTAATAATCAAAGGATTTATTAGTTCATATAAATATTTTACCTTAGTTTAGGCATAATTGACATTTACGCCATTAAAACGCCCGAGCGGAATTTTACTTGACTAGGACTGCTGTGAAGCAGCACGTAAATTGTTTATTAATAGGAATTAATTAGAAATTCATTCATTAAAATGAGCGATTTTCCTTCAGAGCGAGGGCTGCAAAAGTCGAGGCTGTGTGGCATTAAAATTGGCATTACATTTTGAAACCCGCCTACGTTAGCCGCCCGAGCGAAACGAGGGCAGCTGGCAAAGGGACTTCAATGTGTACCTTAGCGCCCGTGGTGCTTACGAATTTTTTTTCGCCTAGCCCCTGCCTCCGTTATTTTAAAATTTGTGTTTGGTATATCCAAACCGTTTGGATAAAAAAAGACAGTTGACATCATCATAGGTAGTAGCACAATACCTTGATAAATAGTCCGCTATTTTATTGTGATCAATTTATCTTGAATGTGATGCATGTCAATCTGACACTACCAAATTTCCAATTTGCTGATTAATGCCCGAAAGCTTTAGTTTTTGATTATTAATGGCAATTTGAATCGGAAAAAGTAATGGAATAAAATAGCAACTAAAAAACAGCAAAATTATTATTTTTTGTATTTGCTTAAAAAAATACAGAATAAAGAAAACATTTACCGCCGAAGGACATTAAATCTAATTTACCAACCTAATATGAAGGCGGTAAATTGCATTTACAGATTAGAAAAGTGAAAAAATTATTTAGTATAGGCTTGGACATGTAACCGTAAATTTGTAACCATGGTTTTTAATTAGTAATCAATCGTTTGCTTTCCTAGGGAAGTAAATAAGAATTTAAATTTCACCTCGTTGTAATTTAGTCATAACACCTAGGGTGCGAGATATGGAAACATATTTATAACAACCGGGGCGTAATGGAGAGCGGAATGATTTCATAATGCCCGCTCATTATGCCTTCAGAAATAAATCAATTTTTTCTCTACTTATGCACCAAGTGTGTTATTAAGCTTTCTCATAGCTCTGTTTAGATTTAATGGATGGCAAACTTTCAGTTGCAGTTAGAGCTTGCTTTGCAATTAATGCTGACAACTCTCGATCAGCCATTTTGCACTATTAATTAATTAACGGACTTCAAAACAGCACACATTTTTATAACGGAAAGCACTTCTACTTTATAAAGCCTTTCACTTGACAAGTAATATTTTCCTTTAACATATGCCGCGACATAAATAAATTCAATGGTAGCTCAGGGATATCATGAAACAAAATCTCCTTCTCCAGAGAGGTTAGGCACAGGCTGAATTACATAGAAACCTTTTCCAATAATATGTACAAAAACACATAAGACCACAAACTTATTCTATTACATTGGCAATAGTTATTCTATTCGTCTAGACGTAATACAAACAAAACTTAAATACTAAACAAACCGCAAAACATTTACAGTAACCGTAAGCAATCATAAACGAAATTAATTAATTAGTTCGTACACAGTACAGACTTTTGATGAAGCAAAGTGCACGCAAAACGATAAAAAAACATTGATATTATTGGGACATCGCAAGCAAAGCTGCACGGGTAGATGTCCACTTAACCATTTTGAAGTTCTGCCGTGCATCAATAAGGAAGGTCAAATTACGTCAATAATTACAGTACGATACTATATTTGTTCAAACTTACTTGTTTTCCAAGATAGAAATACGGAAAAGTAGCAAGATTCAGCACAAAATATACCCAACTTTTTTATTCTTATTTTTGACTTTTTTCTACTGTCGTACTTGACGGGACAGCCCCCCACTCGATCCTCATTCTCGATCCTATCGCTTTATCATGACGTAACGTAGTCAAAGTGCGACCGATTCTCAGCTACAAGACTTTCTTACTTCATGTTGATATTTCAACAGCATAAACTGAAGTGAGCATTTCTATCGGGTATACTAAAGTGAAAGCGCTAACAGTTTAATATGTAGTTGTAGTAAAATAAATAGCAAATGCAAAAGGAGTCACCAATGCACCGAAACAACCATTTGATGAAATTACTTGAAAATATTTCTATTTCAAGTCAAAACCATCCCCGGCAGGAGTTATAATCTACAATCGTAGTGCTGGTAGACCAATATTTCATTCATTATAATTTTAAACTTTCATTTGCACATGGTCTCCCACATGATAAAATCACTTAAAAAATTTGATTTTACTACAATCATGGCACCCATAGCCCTCGTCTCCACCACTGCCAGACCGGCAGACTTATAGCAGTCTTTTTGTTTTAGACTACGGATAGTGAATACAAATTTAAACAATGATGAAATGACCAACGTTTCAGTGATCCTGCCTCTCGGACTATTAGAGAAATGTATCCTTTTGCGTAACAGGAGAGGATGCTTATTACTATAATGAAATTAATGTAATGAAAATGCAGCATCTTGAAACACTTGTACAAATTACTGCTCAGTTGTTGAAGATTTTTTTGAGTAATTGCAAATACAATTCGCAATATTATATTTCAAAAGTCAAGAATGTGTATCGAATTTTTACTGCTACAACAAATGTTAAAATATAAACTTTTTATGTTATATTTTGTGTGAACACCGGTTGTAGCTTTAAAATGTAATCTGTTAATTAAGAAATAAGTATTTGCCTGCAACACACATTAATCTGAACATCAGAAGGTCACCAGACTTACGGGTTTCTTATAATACATCAAACATATTTGGCTCGTAAAGACTGTACAGTATATACAGTGTATATACGACAGAACTAACACGCCCTCTTAAGGACAATGCCGTCAATTAAAGGTGTATAAGTTGCGATATTATACAAACTTACAAAGCCCAGGTAAATTTTGTAGAAACTCTATTTATGGCCATATCTATCGAAATAAAATGTAATACACACAAATTTCTAGGAAGTCCGTTTCGGGCTTCGTAAAACCACAGCGTACTATTTCGTTTAGGGCTTCGTATAGGACGTTAGTACGTGTATATATATATATATATATATATATATATATATATAAATTTCTTTTCTAGGGAAATAGGTCATTTACTAACATTCATTCTTCTCATTTAAATAATATAAAATACAAACATAACGCGTTTCAGTTATTATAAACCTTGGTCACATGTAATTAAAATATCTGTAAATTTCTAAAATATCTTAAACTATTAAAATGTATTATAATTAAACTTACTTGGTAACATTATTTTTAAATATATTTGCATGGTGTAAGTATCTAATAACTAATAGCTAGACTAATCAATTTTGTTGAATGTATCCTAGACAGTTAAAAACAGGTTATCAAATAACATAAGTGTTATCAAAAGTGATATGAATTTATATTAATTATTCTATACTTTACTTAATAATAAATCTTAATATTTTATATACAGAGTGAATATTAGAATAAGTATCTTTTGAGATGATTTACCATTAAGTGAGAAATAAGCACTAAAATACAGAATATTAACGATGTAATTATTAATTGTGAATAATATTGTTATAAATTTTAGTAAAATGTTCAATATCCGTTTTATTATTTATACTGTTTATGTTCCTTTGAATGTGAATAATTTCTAATGTACTACGTTTATTTTCGTTTTGTTCTACGTTAATTACACTTGGATTTTCAAAATCAAAGTTATGCACATGGTCCAATGCATGATTTGCCAGTGCAGTGTTTCTTTTATGAGTTTTAATAGAATATTGGTGTTCATAAATTCTATGGTGTAAATATTTATGAGCACCAAGTGCAGACACACCTAGCTCACAATTTGTGTCTTCGCGTCGTTTCACCTGACATCGCAGATTTTAGCAACAGTCGGCACAGAGGAGATCTGACTCAACTGCCTTTTTCCACAGTCAAAAGTTATATTTTAAAAGGGAAGTAAGTTTAATGAATCTTAAATTAATACAAAGTAAAAAAGAATTAATGTCAAGTAATTCAAATTCAGCCGCAAGGGCATCCTGTTGACGCGCTTCATCCTACAGGAGTAGCAAAGTTTTAATATTTAATACAGACACATTATGGGAAGTACAGCATCACCTAATTCACAATTTGTGTCCTTGTGTCATTTCACATGACATCGCAGGTTTTAGCATTAGTTGGCACAACTGCCTTTTTCCATAGCCAAAAGTTATAATTTAAAAGATAAGTAAGTTTAATGAGTCTTAAATTAATACAAAGTAAAAAAGAATTAATGGCAAGTGACTCAAATTCAACCACGAGAGCATCCTGTCGACGCGTTTCGCCCTAATTGGACTCATCAGGACAGGAGTGAGCCGACAGGTTGCCCTCGTGGCTGAATTTGAGTCACTTGCCATTAATTCTTTTTTACTTTGTATTAATTTATGACTCATTAAACTTACTTCTCTTTTAAATTATAACTTTTGGCTATGGAAAAAGCAGTTGAGCCGGATCTCCTCCGTGCCGACCGTTGGTAAAACCTGCGATGTCAGGTAAAACGACACGAAGACACAAATTGTGAGCCAGATGATGCTGTACTTCTCATAATGTGTCTGTATTAAATATTACAACTTTGTTACTCCTGTCCTGATGAGTCCCAATTAGGGCTAAACACGTCAACAGAATGCCCTCGTGGGCTGAGTTTGTGTCACTTGCCATTAATTCTTTTTTACCATATATACAGGGTGAGTTTTTAGTGTGGCAACGGTCGATAACTCTGTTATTATAAAAGCTACGTAAACCAAATTTGGAGGCATATTAGGCATGCCTAAAGTGCATATTTTAAAAATATTTGAAAGCATACAGGGTGTTTCATAATTCCAGGGCATATTAAACTTATATTTTTTTAAATGGAACACCCTATATATTATTACATTTTTGAAAAGCCCATAGAAAGAGTTTTAATTTAATATAAAGTTGTATCTGTCTATTCCTTTTAGTTTTTAAGATATTCAACTGTTTTTAGAAAAAATGACCCTGATTAGATACATTGCCACTGCACTAATACACAACTTATGTTAATTTTCAAGATGCAGAAAATTTTACTATATGCCATAGTATATTTGTAATTATCACTTTTTTGAAATTTCTTCACAGTATACAGGGTGTGTCAGGTTTCGCAAAATGCAATTTTTAATTTTTTTTTTAAATGGCACCCTACCAATTTTATTGCTACAATGGATAGTTTATTAACTGTTCTTTCATTTTTGTTAAGCATTCCCTATACCTAAATCCATTACTTTCTGAGATATTTTTTCAAATTTTAAGAATGTTTTTTTACATACCTAAAAATAACTTAATATTGGAGAATATTATAAAACAATTAATACATATTGATTAACAATTAACTACACTTATCCAATAACAATTTTCACTAAAGATATAACAACCTACAATAATACGCTATCAACAGAATTCTGCCAGATATATATATATATATATATATATATATATATATATATATATATATATATATAGGTTATTTGGTCTTCTAGTAATAAAACTCTTATTTGTTTTTTACCAAGCGTTCGATTTATTTAAAATCTTCTTCAGGGTGCAGTAAAGAAACTGTAAGTGTCATTAACATACGAATTCTAAAATATTACTTACAAAAACTGGAGTTAAAATACTATCATGGCTTTGATAATTATCATTAACACTTAAAATAAATAAATTAAATAAAACATTTGATAAAAGTACAAGAAACAACTATTCATGACTATCACAATACACGTTACAAATTAAAATAAAATTTTTTAAAATATAAATTCCATTGAGAACCAAAACATGATGATTATTAAAATAATTAGCACGATAACATTATTGAAGTGCATGGTTGACTATCTGTATTTATCTTATGTTGTTTGATTTCCTGTACTTGAGTAAATACATATACACAGCGTTCAAATTGTTTGTATCTTTTTTGAAGTTTAGAGCTTTCTCATTGTTTACTATATGAGCCATTTCCAGAAAAAGTCCACTCTTGTATGAATTTTCTTTATCCAACACTTTTACATTATTAAAATCCGAATAATGGTTAGTATTGTTTGTATGACACGCTAATGCACACGAATTCTTTATTTTGCAATCGCTCTTATGCTGCACAATTCTTGAGCGCAGCCATTGTGATGACTGTCCTATATAAATTTTGTCACATCCTTGGCAAGGAATGGAATACACAATATTGTAACGATGTAGCATAGGAGTTTTATCTTTTGTGTTTGAAAAAAGTTGACCAACCGTGACTGAATTATATTTTAAAATAACCATGCCATCGTTTTTTAAAATGTTTACTAATTTTGGGATTAAACCCTTTGTCATCGGTAACTTTTTATACGCAACACTATTTGTTGATTGTTGTTTTTTTTTGACATTTTTTTATTACTGCTCAAACTGAATATCAATTTATTTACGAGAGATTTCAGATAACCATTGTTTACCATAGTGGTTGATAGAAGTGTCAAATTTTTTCAAAAAAAGTTTTTAGCAGTAAACTCTAATGAACTGATTACTTGCGCTGTCGGATATTCAACACTGGCCTTCAAGAAATGCAGTTTTTGGATATTAGTCAAAGCATCAGTTTCCGCGATTCTTGAATACTTCATAGTATTCCAACCAGAGCTGGACTTGGAAAACTTTGAGACTGAAATGGTAAGAAGGTGAAATGTTGAACTCGAATAACCATGGTTTGATCGATTCGATCCTCTACTAGAATTCAGGGAAAGACTTCTGAATCCGCCGTAGAGTATTTCTTAAGAACTTCTTCAGCCTGTGAAACGGCAGAATAGTTGATGCTTTCAAATGCCATTTCTAAATCACTATATTTCGGATTAAGCTCCCGGATTTGAACATCATCTCATAATATTTTGATAACAGCGAAATATCATCTAACCTTTTTTGCAACTTCTGAAGTTGCCTTGAATTTAAGGCTGTGTCAATGCTTGTTTTTAATGACTCCAACGAGTTTACATATGTACTAAACCGCGTGAGTCTAGTTTCAATACAACCCCTTGTTACAATTAGTGATTCCATAATCACTACTAAAAACACCCTTTGCCGTTTTGATTCGCCGCCACTGGTGGTTCTAACGAGCCGCCACTGGTGAGAAAATTTGACAGAAATACGTAAATTCCAACCTTACAGTTTCAAATTTTAAATGTGCAACTGATGAGACAATTGCTATGGCGAATTGGCAGTTTAACCCAACCTATAAGTAAAATAAATAAACTCACTTTATTTAATACACACATTGACATAATATGCAATAGGAATGTACACCTGCAAACAACAGATGCAAGAAAAGGTTAAAGGACTTACCGTACCTTTGCGTGTGAAAGTAAGCGGGTCTGTATCTTTGTTTAGCTTTCATGGTTCAGATAGCATTCTCGCTTTTACCTTCAGAAAATAACAGCTTTGTAGAAACTTGCTCATGGCAACTAATAATATTAATTGATGCAATGCTCTATCTTTCTCGCACCAATGCAACTACAAACAGAAAAGAACAGAATAGTTGTTTACTAACCTAGATGTGCTTTGCGAAGTACTGAAATTAGTGCTTGCAAGTTTTGTTTTCTTGAAGTTTATTATACATGTAAAGGACCCTTGGAAGAATACCGCTTCAAAACTATCAGTAATGAAGGTAATTTGCATAAATGCATCGAACGTAAAGTGTCATGTAGTTAATTATGTCCAGTTCGATAGGAACAAGTTGCAAATACTAGTAGGACTTTACAGTGTTCCCGCCGATACTTCGTACTCTGAAATAATCTCGCTGGTTCAATTTTTAATTCTAACCACAACAACTGCAATTGCACATCATGTTTGACCGAGCAATTCTTACAGACTACGCTTATTAGAGAAAGAAACGTTCACATTTAGTATAAAAATGACATTATCCTTTTTTAACACAAAGAAGGTTCGATTGCGAACTTTAATTGGCAACCAGTAAACATGGTAAACAATTATAAATCTAAACAATTACTGATAACACTATTTACCTAACTGTTATGTTAATTATAGTAATTAGTTGTTTAAATTCTATTAAAGATCAATTTTTAAAAAGTACAACAACTTAGGTTTTCACTATTAATCCTTTTGCTGTGCAAGTTTAGTGTAGTATTTGCATAATGTATGATTAGGTCAGAATCAGGTTCTTTATTCATAAGACAAGTGGCTAAAGAGAAGTATTGATATCATTAAAGTTGTTTATGCTGGCAGGAACTTTAGTATATTTTTTAAAGTGAACACCGAGAGAATTTAGTTCTTTAAATTTATTGCATATATTACTATGTTTGAGGCTAAAAACAATATAAGACTTCTTTTCTTTATTAAGGGTAGAATTAACTAAATTCCTAATGCACTTGTAATAATTCTAATGGCTAATATTTGTCTTTTAAATCTGATAAAAGTTTTGTCTTCAATAGTATGATAAATGCTAAATTATCTGTCAATTAAAGAAACCTTTGGTTATTAACCCTAACGGTTACTGTCGAGACATGCTGGTCCAGTAGGTATATTTTCTAGTAAGCAACCTGACCTTATCATCTATGTTGCTGGCTCTATAAATATATTCCCATTGAATTTACAAAAAATTATTCTTAAATGTATCTATGCAGAGGTTTTTGAAAGATCGACATTTAATACACTTACGCTTACTAACAGGAACCCTAACCACTATTTGACAAATGATTAATGCCATGATATGTCAAAGCATGACCAAAGCAAGTACTACAATTAATAATATTTAAATACTCAGATACTACAATATGGTTAATAAGCATATTATTTATTGCCAAAATTGGTGTCGATTTATCAATAATTCGATTTAGATTAAGAGTATCAAGTATTGAACAATGTGATATTGTATTGTACAGAACAAGTTGATATTGAAATCTCCTAAGTAGATAAATGAATCCCCAAGCATTGTAATAAAACTTGTTCAAACTTGTCCAAGATCTGATTTTAATTATTAAGTGAAGAAGATCGATAAACGGCACACAGAATATATGTTCCTTCTCCCAGCACAAACATTAATAACGTTATTTGGTAACATTATTAAAGATATTGTCATTTAACCATGTTTCTGCGACTGCCAAGACATCAAATTAGAGTCGGAGAAAGTAATCCCTAAAAGCAATTTTACTTAATAAAGAACACACATTAATGGATACAATTCTAATATATAAAAACTAAACTCTACTAGATTGTAAGTAACACAAATACAGCTTAGTAAAAAAAGACCATACGTAATATAATCAAAAATCAAATCCACAAAATGGAATCAATTACTGTCAGCGCTGGCTAATTGGCTCGGTTAAAATGGGTGGCACACATTGTATTTGTGGAAGAAACTTCTCTAGAAATGGATGTTATTAAACAAGATCGCATAGGTGACATTTTTTCCTTATGATTATTAATAAACGTGCACATCTACCCATCCCTTATAGACACAGCCATAAACTACTTTATAAAGCTGATGGTTAAAAGCAGTCATATCTTCAACAATCATAATTCATACACACTTCAGCAAGTGCCTATTTTGAAGCAGTTTGTACCTATTGTAATAGTGAACCATTTGATTACAATAGGTCTTTCTTTAATTGCTCGACCTAGTCTGTGTAAGTTATTAATATCTGACTGAGGTACAGATTTAGTGTGCGACCAACGACTCATAATTTTGTTATAAAGATTTTTGTTATCTTGTTTGACAATTCTATACACTATAAAATTCTTCCTCCTAGTATACTGCTCATTTGATTCGCATGACTTTAAACAAATCATATTCTTCTTATGGGTGCATGATAGTGGTTTGTATCTTATAGTTAATTACATTGTACATAAATGTATATTGGTAACAAGATAGATATTTATTTTATTTTTGTGATATAACAAGCATTGGGGTTTTCCTGTTTATTAAATAAATATACAGCAGAAACATAGCTATTTTGATCAGTTTCTTGATAAATTAGATCACTAAAATTACAACTGTTAATAACCACCTTGTAAAGTTGTAAACGTAGTGATTTTCTACTATTATGTTTTCCAAAGTTAAAAATAAAAATTCTTAAGTTGCAAATTTGATAAAAATCTGCTTTTGACGAACTTGGAAAAAATTAATTCACTAATATTGATATAGCAAAGAATAATTACTTTGAATTATCCATGTCAGTTTTTAAATTTAAACTATTTTCAGTTTTGTAAATACGACAGGATTCTAAAAACAATCTCCTTTTCTAATTAGGTTCAACTGCCAAAGTGTTAATGTCCTTAAAACCTGGTTGGTACCTGTTCATTTGTGGAATTTTGTCTATTTTAGTAAATAAAAGGCCTATTGGTTTAGTGTATTGAAAAGCAACTTTTGTGTTTTTATTTTTAATACATTTATAATTTGTGGAGATAGTTTCTGTATAAAAATGGATTTGTAAGTGATCTGATTTAGTAAATTCATTTGGTTCTGCAGTTTCTATCCTATTGTTGAAATGAGATCTTGTTGATATCTTATTTTGAAGTCGTTATTAATAAAAATTGTCTATAGTTTTAATAAATTTTGGTGGAAACACTGGAGGTGTGAATTCTTATTAATTCTGGTTTTCAGTGCTAAAATGGTATTTACCTTACATTGAAAAAAATTATTTGAAAAGTAATTAATTAACGGTTAGAGTTCATTAGCCTTTGGTACCAATCAAACATAAGCTTGTTGCTATTGTTCCTAACCACTAGTGTATCCAAAAACGGTATTTGTTGATTGGTTTCAATTTCAACATTAAGTGTCTTTAAATGATTTTATAAACCTTTCTTACCTTACTTATGCTTTTAAGAAGATCTTGTTTGTAATCGTTTTTCAAATAACCACTTTTTTCTGTCACATTCACCAACCTTTATAGCACTAATGTTATTGCCTGATCATACACATTTATAGCTTCTGATACCATTTCTGAATGTTTTTCTAAAGCTCAATCTTTTACATTCACTACTATTTAGCCCTAGTTTATTATTTTATAAGCATATCCTTTTATACATGGCGGTACACTAGTCCTTCTGAATAATCCCTTAACGGCTTAGAAATATACAGCATAAAATAACCCTTTCTAAAATAATCTCAGGTAACAAAACTTAGGATAGCTGTATGTGCCCTTTCTTTTTGCAATGACACACAAAATTAACTAATATTATTACTTATACAATGCAATAATTCAACTTATACTATTACTACTTTTAATTTATATGCACTGAATTTAATACTGGATTTATCTTAGCATCTGTTTCAATTTTATTTAGCACAGTAAAGTAAAAGGTGGGCACAAATTCAAATAAATTCCAATGGTTCTAGTGCTTTAAATAATACATCTACCTTATACCATGACACAAAGGAGTGTCACGTGTGTGTGTGTGTTGTGTGTTTGTGTTGTGTTTGTGTTGTGTTGTATGGTGTGTTGTGATTGGTGCATGGTGGGTGATGCATGGTGGTTGGTGCATGGTGCATAGTGTGTATGGTGTGTGTGGGTTGTGTGTGTGGTGTGTGTATGTGTGATGTGTGTGTGTGATGTGTGTGTGCATGTGATGTGCATGCAGTGTGCATGTGATGTGCATGTGAGTATGTATGTGATATGCATGTGAGTTTGTATGTGATGTGCATGTGGTGTACATGTGTGCACATGCGTGTGCATGTACACATCAATGCACATGTGCATGCATGTATGAGCATGTGTGTGCATGTGCAAGCAGGTGCACATTGTTAGGTGTGGGTGGTGCATGGTGGGTGGTGTGTGGTGCATGGTGTGTGTGTGGTGTGCATGTGGTATGCATGTGGTGTGTTTGGTGTGCATGTGATGTGTATGTGATGTGCATGTGATGTGCATGTATATGCATGCACATGTATGCATGTGTGCACATGTGTGCATGCTTACGTACATGGATATGTTTGAGCATGCATGCGTGTGTGCATACACTGAATGTGAGTGTGCATGCATGTGTGTATGTGCAAGTGCATTGACATATGCATGTGTGTGCATGTGTGTGTATGTGCATGCGTGTAGGTGTGTTCATTATTACTTATTATAACTAAAGTGTAGTTATATATATTACAAAAGTGGTTCTTCTAAAAACAATTTACTTTGTACAAATAATATTTGAAAATTAGAGTTTCATGTCTCATAGGATTTTTTTGGAAATTTTATCTGTGTAGTACATCTGATAGGTTTCCAGAATTAGTGATAGAATGAAAGAAGTTTGTAAGAGATTGAGAGCTGAAGGGGTAGACCTTTGGAAGATCCAAAAAAGGAAAACCCAGAGATGAAGAAAGAACAATGTGTAGGAGAAGCTTCGGTATCAAAAGTGGCTCATTTATTAAATTTGATAATAAAGATTTCTCGAAAATTGATTTAAATAATTCGTTTTTGGAGAGAAGGTATAAAGGATTTTCGGTAGATGGGTGTATTTATCGAGCGACAAAAGTCTCTTCTTTTATTTTGTCTATGGGTACAATAACAGTAGTAGTAGTGATATGGAGTTTCTGGAACAACTTCATAAAAATTTTATGTGACATTTTATTGAGCTAATTACATTTTATGATACAGTGTTCTACAATATTCTGTGTATGAGGAAGAAATATCTTTTAAGACTGATCTTGATGAGATCTTGTGTAAAAATAAGAAAATAAGAAATGAAGGATAATGATAAGAGAAGATGAAAGAATGAAATTGGGGGAAGTTAATTTTATTTGAGAGTTTAATGGATAATAGAGTTATTGGAGAGAAATGCCACTATGAAAAAGGAATTATGTGTGTGTGTGTGTGTATTATAAGTCTAATGTATATAGTTGTATTTAGTAGGTAGTTAGGAAAGAAAAATAGAAAATTTATTAATGCAAAAACATGGCGCTCAATGTAAATTCAGCGGCATTGATTTCAAATTTTATATTTTGATTTGGGGGGAAATGATGTGATAAACAAGTCATTGTCACGCCTTTTCCCTAATATGCATGGCAAGAACAAATAAGGTGGATATTCCTGTAAGTGTCGTGACCATTTAGGGATAGAATGGTAAAACCCTTGATAAACTGACTTGGAATATGGTGTGATTCCCGGACTAGCAACAGGATGGGTGATGGGCAAAGATGGATGAGCCACACTAATTATAAAGGAAAATGCTGGGCGCCAATTGCTGAAAAATAGGCCCCAAAACACGCCACCGATTTAATATCAAACAGCTGGCTTCTGCAATTAAACCAACAATTCTATAATACTCCAAACTTACTCTCCTGTACACGCAACTACTGTTTATATAACTATTTCTTAGCAATCTTTTGACCATAAAATACCTTGCAATTAAGAACCCAATTCGTAAATAGTAATACCCCTTTATTTACACATATTAAGTTAATTCTTTTTAAATGATAACCAAATAATCTTAAACTCATCATAAATAAAAATAATTCTGATTATGTTCCCAATAATTAAACCTAATCGAACCTCCCCAAACTAATACGACAAAATGTAATTATTATCTGCACTGACCCTAATAATTAATATTTACCTAAAGATAGCGCACTGTCCATAAGCTTTCTTTTTATACACAAATGTAACCTACAAAACTGTTTAAGTGTAGGGAGTTCGCGCTCCTTAAGATAGCAACCCAGTATACAAGTATGTAATCCCTTATATAAAATTGATTACCCAACACAGAAGTATTTATACACATAAATAAATTCACCCTAACTACAAGTTGAACACCAATAACACTTAACAATTAATTATTAACCTTAGAAACATTGCTCAACAGGTGGTCGACGAATACATAATCACTAATATAAGATACAAAGAAAAACCTGAATTCCTTGTAGATGTTGTCCTATGAAATGGCAGCACCTGAACCAACAGAACAGCCTCTTCTTCAACAAGTTTCATGTTTACAGTTACCAAGCACATGACAAACTCAACATAGAGCTTTAACAGCAAAAGTAAACTTTAGGGAAACCAAACGGTTCTATGGGAGTCTGTAAAAACTCCTAAAAGCCCTGTAAAATGGTAATTAAAAGAAGTACTAGACTCCTCAATTACTTACGCTTCAAAAAGCGGATATAACTTCAATAAAGGCACACAGCCATGAACAAATATCTTCTTAAATGCATCCAAACTGGTGTATAATGTCTCACAAAGTAAACGAGAGAATTACCATGTTACAGTCTAATTTCTGGTAACGACATTTCTATATTTTTCTGCTAATTTGTAAGATGAAATTTTATGTTTGTATCATTAACCCTATTTAATGGTACGTTTATTTAATTTAAATGTTAGGCTAGTCTTCCTGTGTCGATTAATTTAGTTAGCTGTTGTTGGTAACGTCATTGGTTAATTCAAATATCGTATAGTATTAATTCATTAATTGCAACCGGTTATTGTGAGCGCATTATTAATTCAAGTTTAGCATTTGTTTTCTGTCATTCTGTCTACTTCGATCCTGGTTGTTGCTTTATGTGGTTTAACCGTCTGCCATTTTTGGGATTTGTAACTCCAGGAATTTTTGAAGCAATCTATTTGATGTTAAATTATTAACTACGTATTTTTGGTTATGATTGTTCAATAAACTCATTTGCGAGGATTTATAGATCGAAGTAAAAGTAAATATTACATTATTCGAGTTCATTGATTTGTTATGCACAAGTTTTAGGCATCATCTGTAGTTGCTGTCCATATTAACCATTAATCGTTAGATTATTTCATAGTTTATTGCCCATTGCACGGTAGTTGTATGTATGAGTTTATACAGATTACTAATATTAGAAATTGTAGGGCTTCTAGTGTTACTTTAGGTGTACCGTTTAACTTCAGGTCTCCTAGTGCAGTTTAGGTGTTCGCGTACAACTTTAGTATAGTCGTGTGATGAAGATTATTGGGAATTCCGTCATACAGTAATTGGTATGGCGCAAGATTCACTTGATGGGTATCGTTATTGCATGCTTATGTTATAAAATTTATTTGTCATTTATATTAAATGCCAGTGTAATACAAGTTATGGCATCGAGTTCTTAATGATTTTTATGTAGAGTTTTATAGTATTTTTGTTGTTATCATTTGGTGATATTGCAATTACTATCACACATAACTATTCATTCCATAGCTATCAATAACTAAAAAAAATCTTTATTTACATATAGGTGCACTTGTAAAATGTATTATACCAAGTGAATATTTTGTAACTGATATCGGTCCACCAATATCCCCATTACATACAGTACATTAGTAATATTATTTGTTCCATTAAGTTCCACATATTTAAAATAATAGAGTAATAATTTGCATGAATTCTTGACCCAACAAGAATTATTTATTGATGCTGTATACTACTAGTAATTGAGTAAACATTGTTGTTTTATATTTGGTACGTTTGTGATTGTGTGTGTGATTAAGGTTCTATTTATTGTAGAAAAACTGAATATCATTTTGACGGGAGAACGTACCAATTGGGTTCGTGGAGATTCAGGTTATTTCAATTGGGTGGCGCTTATTATTATTCGATCTAAAACTTTCCTTAGAGATGGATTTGTGAGACCCACGCCCTCCTCCACTGGTCTAGTTACGGCAACGTTCCTAGTAGTTTCCGCTGTTCGGTTATAACTACTCATCTTTGTTTGTGTATGTATTTTGTCTTTAGGCATCAGCGCCTTGTGCTTCTTACTAGCCGACGTTTAAATGGTACAGTTGCTAGCAGTTGGACGATTGTAACGAGTTTTCTTCCAACGTTCCGCCAATGTAACAACCACTACTGAATACACATTACAGTAATCTCTCTTATGTAGAAGTTTCACCCCAACTGCTTTAAATAACCAACTTATTCCATAATGGGGACACACTCCACCAGAATATTGGGTTCTACTTCTTGAAGACCATAAGCCAAAAGTGAAAAGAAAAAAAAATTAATAAACCACAGACTTTTATAGTAAGCAATAACAGGATATGAAAAAAATGCCTCATGGTATCTAAAAGTGAAATAACACTAAATCAACAACGTTACCGAAAAATGTAACCTGTATTTACCCATATGAGTAAAGATGCAAAACTTCTTGCAATTATATATAAGGATTCCCATTATAATTAATGCAGAAACATAATTTTACAAATACGTTTATTATCATATGTCAAAAATAAATTGACAGGATGATCTAGTTCCTAAACAAGTAACTAGATAATGAAACATAGAATACTTATAAACATAAAAGCGATGTAGGGACAGAACTTGTAACGGGTAAGAATTGAACCGTTACAACATAAGAGTTCAATTATCACCATATTCTGTAAATAAAATAACCCAAAACCAAATAAAATAATAAATTTTCTAATACTTAATTTTCTGTAAAGGAACATCCTGTATAATATTTTAGTAGTACGATAGGCTTAACATAATTAATTTTGGTATGTAAGTATGTTCTCCACTAAAATGTAGCAATAAAAACCATTTAAACGCACTGTTTAACTTAATCAAGAGTATTATATAATATTTAACAATGCATTGCGTTTCTACTGAAAACATTATTAAAAGTACTCCTTATTTTACAACTTCAGTCATAACACGATTGCAAGCATTTAACACGAAGCATGTATTTTAGCTTGAATGCTGCATTATTTCCAGATTTTTCCAAATTCTCTAAATCTTTATAGTTCAATTCAGTAGCAAGAATGAACTCATAAATCATACGCAAATGATAGCTAATTATCTTTTACTATAGAACAACATAAAAGAAAAGTCCAATTGGTGAATTAAAAGCTTTTACCATAATTTAGATAAGGTAAGACATGTAAAAGCCATACATCAAATAACGAACAATTACCGCTAACCAGTTTTCATTCATTCTTACAATTAAAAAACTATTTTTACAATAACATATGAAGTTTAATAACCTATTAAATGATAATAAAGCGAGATAACGAACAAGCATTCAACTGATTCTTCTAACCACACCAATTAACATAGATGAATAAAAAATTTACGACCTAATAAACGTGTAAGTTACATCATTGTGATGAGACAGACCAACCAGAAAGTAATAGAAATTTTCTAGAACTTGTGACATATAACAGATAAAATGGAAAACCAAATCTTACATCTTATACAATTTTAAATAAACTGCTTTTAAATTCTTTATCACTATATATATATATATATATATATATATATATATATATATATATATATATATATGCCACAAGAAAGTCTTTCACAATTAAAGTAAATTTGATTTAAGTTCTATCAGCTTCCCTAGTACCTATAGAACCTTATCCAATTGTTTGTAATTTCTTTTTTAAATATAGATTGATATATATATATATATAATGATTTAATTGAGGAGTAACTATAAGTTTATAAATACACATGTAAATATAAGTATATAAATGTCAACACCCTTACATACAAGCTTATAATCACAAAATTGCAGTACAAAAACAATCATGTCCTAAAATATCTGCTAAACTTTCCTAAACTTACTAATGGATATTTGTTAGAGAATTAATATAGAAAAAAAAATGAGAACTCAAAACAAATAAAAAAAATTTTTGTTAAGCCATACAAATTCAAAATTTTGAAAAATAGTGAAATGTTTATTGAATATAAAATATATTTATTGTAAATATTAAAATTACCTTCTTTGGAAAGCAGTCGCTTTTCTTCTTCAGTAAGAACCAAAACTGGATATTGACGAGAACATTTTGTATCAAGTGAATCAGAATCATCTTAAATTAGTTACAAATAATCAAACACGATCAAAATAGAAAACACAGTACTTACCATCAATAGAATCAGGAGATGAAATACTATAGTTATCTTCAAATTTTAACAACGAAACACCTGCAGATCCTGTAATATGCAGATTCTCAGCACTAAGTCCTTTCCCATTTATTATTTTTATATTTTTCATTTGAGCTACGTTAAATGGTAACAGGAGAGTTCTACAAATAGCAATCAATAAAAGAAGAAATACTTTTCACATACTTTCCCTTTCCAGATATTGACTGGACTTTAAATATGTGTTTTGCATTAGCCGCATTTCTTCTATTGTCTATACAAAAAAGTTAATGGATAAATGAAGTAAAATCATTAAATAATAAATTATCGATTTTGAAAATTTTATCACAAAGTGCATATTTTTCAAATTAATTTAATAAATTTATTAATTGGTTCAAATACATCTCTTAAGTTCATAAAAAATCTTGAACTGTCTAAATAAAACCGTTAACCACATATGGTGCAAGAGAACTGATAGGTCAAAATGCTTTTTCAAGCTCTTAACATCAATAATTAAAAATAGTATGCACCAAGATACATCAACTAAAACGATTGTGATGGCACTTGTTACAACGATTGTCTGACAATTAAATTGTCCAATGTATGGACATATATATATATATATATATATATATATATGTATATATATATATATATATATATATATATATGTATGTATATATATATATATATATATATATATGTATATATTGATGTGATAAGGCCCGCGTTGAGCGTCGCTGAAAGAGTGATATGAAAATGACCTCGCGTTGGGAGCGTCACTAAAAGAGTGCTGTGAAACAGATACAGCAATTTGTAAAGCGTGAAATTGTTCACTTATCTTTCTTTCCAACGTTGGCTAGCTGACTAGCTCAATGGAATTGATGGAGTTTTCAAAATAAAATAAAACAAAAAAAAAGTTCCTTACCTTATTTTAAACTAAACTAACTTTCCTCTTATGGATGGTTTACCTGGTTATGTTTATTGCCACACTTGTAAGGTTTGTTTGGACAAAAAATCCTTCACAGATAATCTATTGAAAGGTCAGAGTATTTCGAAATGTGATCACAAACTTTCCAGACAAAAAATCCTCACAAAAAAATATCACATGATTAACACCTATTATTCTATTTAACCTAAATACAAATATTCTAATATCAGTTAAAAATGGATCTAAAAGTAATACTTGCAGAATCTACAAAAATGCTCCTTGTAATAAAATATCCTCCTATTTTAAATTGATGTCCAAATCAGCTTACAAGATTTTCCATATTTAAAATCCTTGTTTCAAACAGCAGTTACCAAAGTACATTTTTGGTTAAATCTTTCTTTTAATAAAATTTTAAAAATAGCATTATATTAAAGAATTTTCCCTCTTGATTGTAATTAATAAATACCATCCTTTTATGTAATTTGCATTTAAAGCATCACTTCTATATTCATTGTACCAACGTAATTATTAAATTACAGTATACTTACTGCATACTTCAAATATTATCCTTGCAAAGCAACAGCTCGCGACTTAAATAACATTTTGCGATTAAATTTATGAATCTAATGAATCCGTTTTTAAAAAACGTTTCCTTATATATTCAAATTATCTATATCCAGAAGTTACTAGTGGAACATTATGATGCAAGGTTTATCAGAAAAACTCATTAGCGTCTAAAATCGCGGCGTTTATACCTCGTAATCTCGTTCAACTTATTCGTGATACGCGCTGCTTCTTCTTGTTTCTCAACGTTACAACAAACAGTAACAGGAAGGACTTCATCCACAATAGATGAGGAAGCGGAATCAGGCTGACCTTCATCAACATTAAATAACATGACATCAGCTAGGATTTCACCAACCTTAGTTAAAAGAACAGAAGGAAGTAGCATTTTGTCACCATTTTAAAATGAGTAAGAGTAGGTAACGAAACAGGGTCAGGTAAAACTTTGACAGCGACAACAGCAACAGGCATCACAGCTACGAGTTCCCTAACTTCAGCAGGACCTTCTCTATCCGTATTGGGAGCTACCGTCAGTTCAGCTACAGCTGTTATTGTAGACATGACAGAAATTTCTGGAGTAGAACAATTTAAGAAAGCTGGAACCTGTAGAATTTTGACAGCAACCGCAACAAATACTAAAGATACAGGTTCGTGAACTTCGACAGAACCGTCGCTGACTAAATTAAGAGTTATTGTCCATTTAGCTCAGCTGTTATTGTAGGTACGACAGCAATTTCTTGACTAGAATCATTTAAGAAAGCAGGAACAGGTAAAATTTTGACAAAAACGGCAGGAGGCATTAAAGATACAGGTTCAAGGACTTCCGGAGGCCCTTTGCAGACTGAAATAGAAGTTATGGTCATTTTAGCAACCTTTGTACTTGCAGACACGACAGAAAATTCTTTGGTAGAATCGTTTAGGAAAGCGGGAACAAACTCTTGAGAAGCTAGCTGCAAGTCACCAATTCGAAGCATGGGTTGTAATGGTGGTGGAGGCACATTTTGGGGCAAGAGTGATTAAGTAGGGCAAACAGAAGAAGAAGTAGAATAGGAGGCAGAACTAGAAACGGAAGAAATTTTGTTAAAAGTTATATTTGCCGAAGAAGAGTAGGTTTTGGTAGTAGAAGCAAGATGATCCGAATGAGGTATAGGAGAGAATGTAGAGTGAGAAGCAGAATAAATTAGGCATCTAGAGCTGAGAACAGAAGTTGAAATATTATTTGAAGAAAGAACTATTGGTAGTAGGATGACAGTTCGGACAGTTGCAGCGAGACATTCCCTTATGTCCGCAACCGTGGCAATGGAGTACTTGATGACGATTACAACGTGTCGAAACATGACCAAGTTTATCGCAATTAAAACATACGACCTGACGAGTAGAAGTAGAACAAGAAGGAAGAACAGTAGAACGTACGAAAGAAGTATCGGACTCGTAGGCATAGGAGAAATTTTAACAACTCGGTCATGCGAAGCAAAAGTACTTTCCTCCATATTCGCAAACTTATAAGCAAAATTCGGGAGTTCAAAATGTTGAATCAGTAAGTTAGACAACGACTTCCAGTCAGAAAACCTATGCCGAAAACCACGATACCAAAGTAGAGCTTTTGCCTCGAAAAATTCCACTGCAGACTCAAATATCTGCAATTCGGATACATGGTGAGCTCGTCGGTGTTTTTCGACTCGTTCCAAAAAATCATGTACAGTAAGAGTGTTCGGGACACCAGAAAATTTTAAATTCCACTCCCACACTGACAGACCTTGGTAGGAAGCCAAAAAAGAAGTCATTTTTAATATGAACAAGAAAGAAATTGGTAGAAAGTAACTAAACAAATGCTAACCGTAATTCGATAGAAGCTCAAGAAAAAATTATTGCAAATACAGGACAATCTGAAGCATATCCGACACCAATATTAGCAACACAACAAAATAGAAATTAGAATAAGGCTGTAGAATAAAAAAAATCTGAGGAAAAAACTAACTCGAGACTTGATGAGGAGAACAAAATATACAGAAAGGGAAGGAAGAAAACGAAAAATCTTGGGCGCCAGCCTTTGCAATGGACTCGGATTATTGGCGAAAACACAAGTCCAATAATCTGAAATTAACTCACCAATAATATTTAGCACTCACGGAGAAGAACAAAATCAAAATTCGAGAAGATTAAACCCACACAAAAAATGACTAAAATAAATAAATACTAGTTCGAATGTAATGAAAGAAAACGTAAGTAGCATCAGGCTGAGAAAATGCGGGTCATGTAGGAACACAAAAAAAAATCGGAGCAAAAACTAACTAAAATAATATCGGAGCCAAAGTTACATGAAACAAAAGCGCAGCACAAGAAAATTAACGAAAACCAAATCGCAGAAGAAATTAACTAAATAAAATCGCCGAAATTAATCACAAAAAGAATCGCAGCCCCACGCCAGGGCGTCAATATTTTATGCTACGTACATTGACGTAACCTGTAAAAAAAACCAAGAAAGGGAAAGAAAGGATGACCGGACTCAATCGGTGAGTGGGCGGGGTTTATACCTATAGATAAATTAAAAAGAAACCTGAAATAGAGAGAAAATTTATATACACTCACTCATTCACACTCAGAACAAAACATATAAAGGAAAAAAAAACTTATAATTAAACTAAATATTTACAGAACACAGTATTCCCAAACCCAACCCAAAAAAGTCAATGTCCCCAATTTACATATACATTATGAGAAACCCCAAACATTAAAAAAAAAATTACTCCTGAAAATGGCGAGCTGTAGTTTTTAGGTAATTACCCCTGACATTATTTATTAAAAAAGAACCAAACCAACCCTAAAAACCACAGCTCTAGATCATCGTAAATATAAACTTAACCTATATTTACAAACATAATGGCAACAACATTTTCAAATGTGCCAGCAAGTCTTTAAACCGTTTTTACATTAATAAGTAGTATATTTTTAGTTATTTATAAACAAATAGTAAAGCATTAATAAAAGAGCAGTAGATATCAAAATAGTTCAATAATTTTCGTATATAAGAATTAAATTTGGAAATGCGTGATATTTGAACGGTAAAATCCCAGGCATTCTGGTTCCAAAGTAAGTAGCGAATACAAAGAAAAACTCACCCTCGAGTTGCTGAAGTCGAGGTTGAGTCAGTCGCTGGTCCACGTCAGCGAGTAGGTAGGCCTACGCCCAGGAAGAACGCGTTTGGCCTCCTATTACCAGAAGAAACGACAGCTCAAGGGATTAACGTGTCCCCCGCATGGAGCACGCTATAATGCGTGCCAGCAATTCGCATAAAGAAAAATGGAACGAAGCAAAACAGGACGGATGTTTTCTTGTTACTATTCGAAGAGAAAGTGAATATTAAATTTGTTTAGTTAAAGCACCAAAGCTCAACGTAAACTTGTCGTCAAGGAAATAAAACAGGAAAACCCGAATTTATTGAAACAATTTCGCCGAATTCTTTCCAAAGGGAAAATACACCAGCATTAATTATTGGATACTTGGAAAGACGCCTATCTAATTATGGCGCAAATTCCACGTTAAGGAATTCTTAGAAAGGATATTTATTTTTAATGAGCAGAAATATTTATCAAGTAAAATATATAGGATATTTATTATTAATTGAAATACAATTTTAAACACGGGAAAGGGTTATTTTAATTTACGAAATTAATTTTCGTGTTTAACGCCAAAGGGATTTAAGCAAAAATTATTGTATATAAACTAATCAATTATTTACCAAAATAAACGTAACTATATATATATATATATATATATATATATATATATATTGTCGTGTACCCTCTATAAGAATCGAGCCTCACGAATTGGGCATCATAAATTGCCGTGGTTGCCTATATCTAATCGAGCCTCACGAATTGGGCGTCATAAATTGTTGTGTACCCCATCTCCGTTGAGATTCTAAAATTAATTAATTTACCAAAATCGAAATAAATTTCACAAAAATTAGAATTTTCAAAAAAAATAATTTCTTACCCAGATTCCTGCTTCCTCCTTTCTTCAACCACTTCCCTGGCTAGCTCAGTTGGGCCTCCTCTTGGATGCCTAGATTTACTTATCATACTCTCTATCGTTCACGCACACTCGCAATAAAACCACAAAATAATACAACAATCATACAATATTTATTTACCACTATTCACAAATAATAATTAAAGATTATTTACATTTCGGTGCTCAAGTTACACCTCAATAAATTCTATCTTTGTAAAGTCCAGGATTTTAAATTGAAATATCAAACACATTGAATGTAACAAGAGTAAATGGGCCCTGAATAATACCTTATTTTTCTTTTTTATTTATAATTCTATCTAATTAGTACACTCTGGAGTATGGTGAGCTCATGATAACCCAGTTTAATTTATTAATGTATGCTTTTTACTTTGCATACTCTTACTACAAACACAAAAAAAAACCATGTACTCTTAACAATAAAAATTTAAATTCATGAGGAACGTCAATAAGCTTTATATACACCTTTAGATTTATATTCAAATACCATCATCAAAGTTAGTTATACGTATTATTTTCAATACGCAAAATAATGCAAAATACCATCACAGTTCACTCTCACACATCACAATCATTTTCCTAGTTTAAAAAAAACAGCAAATTCTAATGCGTTATCTGGAATTTCTTGAAGATCCCTACGCCGTTGACGATGAGGTCAAGTTCCTGCACCATCGGTCTCGTGGTTCTGCTCTGCTTGCCGCCTCCAGCTATTTATAGATGAACACCATCTAAGTTGTGCTGCATGCTATTCATTCAAGATCCATCCAAATCCAAATCCAAGTATATTACACTTTTTTATAATTGCATACTTTAGTTTACGTTACTTTACTTTACTTTACTTCACGAGCTTGTTAAATTATCTGTTGCACCTCAGTTAAAATTAAACCCGACACTATCCGTGTTTCAAACTATGAGGCCAACACTGTACTATTTAATTTAAATTTTAAATACTTACAAGCTCATGGTAGATTTCTGTACGTAGTCTAAAGCAATGAAAATACTAAGAGAGCCCTATTAATTTTCTTAAAGTATTTATACAATTCAAAATGCCACCTCTCGGCCACTCTTCACGCAAAATACTTCATTTAAAATAATACTTCTTCAAATTTTGGTTTAACCGTTTTCGAAATCTTTGAAATTTAGCTCGTTGATACGATATTTTCTGAAAAACCCGCATTCAAATTTTCCCGTGTTCGTCTGTTGTACAACTAATTATTTAGACCAATGATATATTCAGTGACGTCTTAAAAATCCCGTCTATATTAACTCTATTCTTCTCTTATGCATATTATATGTTTCCTTCTAACCTTGTTTGAGTGGTAGAAAATCGATATTACTGTCTGCTTGCTATCTAACCCACGTGGACTGAATACGTGCGTTTCGAAGTGAACTGCTATTATGCCTGTCTCATTCCGAAGCATATCATTGATTGTCCATCCCTTCTGCGCTTTAAGGAAACTTTTGGTTAGCGTTCATGCGAACCGTCCGACCGTTTGCACAATATACCTCGAATTTTGTCTTTTATCTACACAAATATGGGGAACATAATCTTTTCAAAACATGCAGGTGCTCAATTAACGATCGTTTTAAAATAACATTTCTAGGAGTTTACGTTTCAAGGTATTTCATATATTCGACGTGTTTGTTTGTTAGTAAAGCGTTTCGCTTTGGAATTATCGATTTTTCACGCTCATATACGTATTTAGACGTTATAACCCTTTCAATTAAACTCAATTAAATTAATTAATAATTTGCATTGGCTTATACAATTTATTTTCTTTACGAACCTATTAAATTTTAATCCCTATTTGTACAATTTTGTTAATACTTGTTACTTTAAATTAACTAAATGAAGTAAATTTCGTACGTAAATTCTGGTTGTTTCCTCTATACAGGGTGTTTGAAATTGCATCGTTTATACCTAAATTTAACCCTTTAAGACCACTACAATATATATATATATATATAATATTGACATGATAAGGGGTCACAAAAGGTCATTGAAACCTAAATTCTACAAATAAATCCTACTAAAATTTAATAGAAATTTCCATAAATTCATGGTTATGTCCTGTATAATACAAGCATACTTTCATTCATTGAGGTACAAGCGAAAAATGCAATTGTCCATGTATACATAATCATCCTGTATGATATAGGCATATTGTAAATAAACAGCAAGTAACAAAAGTTGTATATGTAAAAATGATTAATTGTAAGATACTGTAAAATGCATTCAATGCGAACTAAAATCGATCATTTTAAGATAAATACAAAGCCATTTATTTTCACTTATTAATTATCAATACAGGTTTGATAAAAATGCTTTTGATTTGCTGTAAATAGCACTAGCTTTATGCAGTGAAACTACAATCAACGTGTATTTTAAACCCCAATTTTAATAAATTTTGTGTACGGAAACACGAAATCAAATATTTCTATAAAATGCAACCCCTTTTGCATTAAAAAGCAAATAAAGTTTAAATTAATTACTCTGTGGATTACAGAAATTTATTTTAAATAAAGAATATTAGGAATATAAAAGGATGAGTCATTGGTATTTAGAACTATGTAAAAATCTATTTAATAAGTGAAACATTTTATTCCGCAAAGCGGCCGGAACACAAAAAACCCAGAAAATCCATGAGATATCCGATAAAATAAATGTTTTGCATTAGTATGCGACGCCACAATAATCATATATGTGTTAAAAAAGAACAAACAGCGTGCGTCACGAAAAACTGGAACGAGATTACAAGGTATAAACGCCGAGATTTTAGACGCCAAAGAATTTTTCTGGGAAATCCTTAAATCATAATGTTCCATACTATTCTATGACCTTCTAGAAAAGATAATTTGTATATAAGGAAGCGTTTATTAAAAACGGACATTCATTCATTTGATTATTAAATGCGATCGTTAAATGTTATTTTAAGTCGCGAGCTGTTGTTTTGTGAAGATGATATTTGAAGTAAGCAGTATGCATACTGTAATTTAATTATGTTACATTGCATATAAAAGGGATGTTTTAAACACAAATTAAAAAAACAACTGGATGTTATTAAATCACAATGAAAAGGAAAAATTCTTCAATACAACGCTATTAAAAATTTTTTTTTTAAATAACTGAAAGGAAGATTTAAGCACAATGTACTTTAGTAACTGCTGTTTGAAACGAGGATTTTAAATATGGAAAACCTTGTAAGCTGATTTGGACATCAATTTAAAATAAGAAGATATTTAATTAAGAGGAACGTTTTTGTGAATTCTGCAAGTATTATTGTTAGATTTATTTTTAACTGATATTGGAATATTTGTACTTAACTTAGGGTAGAATAATAAGCATTAATCATAGAAATTATTGAGGTTATGTTGATAGCGTGACGTGTAACTTTCGTGCTCCTAAATTTAAAGTAAAATGTATAATAATAGTGTGGATAAATATATTTGTCAACAATTAATTTACTCATGAGTCCAATTCAAACGATTTGATTAACAATTCTCTTTCCGTACACCTTAAATATTTACGTGTGCAAGTATAACATAACCAATAAGCATAGACCGCGTGGTGGTGCAATTTCTGTTTGTAGTAAAAGTGCTCATAAACAAATACAATTGCATGTAAAGTAAAAGTATTGATCTTTGCACTGTAAAATACATACATATTTTCGTTGTTGTGGGATGTAATAAAACAGCTTGAAATCTAAACTTTCCTAATTTTAAAGTTGTTCATAAGTTAATTACTCTAATAACAAAAGGAAAATATTTATTTAACAATGCCAACCCAATGTGGAAAATGCGAGGAACAAATGGATGTGCAGAAGGATGAGTTACAGTTATGTGATTCATGTCGAATGGTAGTACATGATGCTTGTTCCTCGCTTACAAGCTCTGAGAAGAAGGTTATGGATCTAAAAACTCGTACTATGATATATTTCTGTGAGGAATGTATTTCTGTTTTTAAGCAAGGCCCGTCTATAATAAAAAAGTTGGATAATGTGCTTAAATTAAATGACAATTTGCGGCGAACCAACGAGTTACTGGTGCAACAATATGCTCAACTCAGAAGCGAAGTGGATAAGCAAGAACAGTATACTCGTCGAAACTGCTTGCGATTATTTGGCATTGCTGAAAAACCAGGAGAGCAGATTGAAGAAATGATCGTCTTTCTGCTAAAGAATCAATTGAAACTTGATGATGTTACGCTAAAAGATATTGATAGATGCCATCGAGTGGGAGCAATTAACAAAGAAAAAACCAGATGCATAATTATTAAATTTACTACATATCGAATGAGACAGCTAGCATATAAAGCAAAAAAATGCCTTAAAGGAACAACAGGTATAATAATGTCGAAAGATTTGACTAGAATTCGTTTAGGTCTTTTTAAAAAAGCCAAGCAAAACTTCCAAGAAGTATGGACAATTGATGGAAATATCTTTTAAAAAATGCAAAATCAAGTAGTCAAAATCGACACAGAAGATCAACTGAATAATATCATCGCCAAGAAATAGCTATTATCCGACCAGTGTACCGAAATCTTATTATTAATCATGGTAAATATTTATTATCAAATCGCATTTAAGTACATAATTGATTTTTTACCTGTTTTTATTTTTTAATTTTTTTTAATATCTTCAAGATATGAATTTTTATACTTTAGAGTTAAATTGAGTTAATTAGTAGTAGAAATATTACCTATTATTGCTATACTACTATTATTATGTTTGAAATGGAGCATTCGAAATTAAATTAAATTAGTTTCTTGTAGCTAGTGATAATTTAAATTTTTTTATTTGAATATTTATAAAAACATTTTACCGAGCATAAATCTTTATTTTAATTAATTACTTCTTTCTGTTAAGGTACTAACTTTGTTACGTTAAATCGGGGCAGCCACGTTGGGCGCCAAAAATTTATGTTACGTTGGCTCGTAGCCGTGCGTAACACAAAGAAAATCAAAGAAATGACCGGGCTCAATCGGAGATTAGGGAGGGTTGTAGAAAGCAGACTGACATATAATGTATACGACGGTAAGGAGTTAGTGACAATACCTGCAAGAAAAATAGTTAAGCAAACCTGAAATAAAGAAAAGAATAAGCATAGCAGCAATGATAAGTCTAAATTATTCAGTACTTTGTAGAATGTGAATAAAACTGTTTGGATAATCTATATAATATAATCACGATAAAAGCATTACACAAATTTTTATTACAAAGTGAGGTAATATTGGGGAGTAGCAGAAACGTTTCCTCACACACCAATTAAACATAAATCAGACAAAATGTTAAAAAAAAAAAATAGGTAAGACACAATTGATATGAGTAATTCAGTAGTATTGATCTTTCTTTCTTTCTTTTTTTTTCTTATGTTTTAAAATATCATGCAAGTCTTTTGTAAAAGGTATCAGAACGACAAAGATATGGTAAAGCAACGGATAGATATTTAAAGTAATAACAAGTAGGAAATAGTTCAACTTACAAAAGTCCTTCAGCAATGCTTCCTTGCAACGGAAGTGTGAGATTCACGATGTCCTACGCTAACGAAGCACTTCACCCTGGACTGTGAGGGTGTTGATGGAACTTATCACACGTCACACTAATCACACCTACGCATTTCACTGGGGTTAGCAGCAGACACCATCACGCGACGGAACTATGTAGCATTGATAAATTTCTTGTTAATTCTATTTCCCGAGACAATAATTTCGAAATATTTTGTAGCACTAGTTTAATTTCAACTGGGATCAAATGTATATTATTTTCATAAACCTCACAAAAGCAGTGAGAAACTTCAACCAATACCTTTGTAAACCGGTAATCTGTTATATTTCGCAAATAACGAAATTCGCGCAAGCAATGATCTATTTTAGATTCTTTGGTGTTAGAAAAATGCAGAAACTACAGTATCCACTGTATTTAAATAATCCAAAGTATGCACTAATCTGATAAAACAAAGGGACACTAGACTAAATCGCACACACATTAATCCTAAAGAAAGAATCGGTCAGTTTAGCAAGTTCTACGACTATTATTTCACAAGACAAACAACTAAAACCACAAATTAGTAAAGTACGCGTATCACTAAAGTAAGTCCGTCAAATGTTCCTTAAAGCATTTGTCTCACAAGAAAAACAACTAAAAACAATTAGTAAGGCACGCGTAAGCAATCAAACCGTCCGTCAAATGTTCCGTAAAACACACGTGCCTCGAGTTTAACAAGCTTTACCGCTTTTATTTCCAACAGAAAATCAACTAAAAACATGTTGTGCTTGTTCATGAACAATACGAAAATTAATCCCGCATTAATTCTCACTATTGTCAAAAGCAGAAAGAAGCAGTATTTTCAACGTACTTAATATATCGGAACAAAGAACAAAACTCCAACTGCTCACTCTAATCTGTTTATATCAACTCGTTGTTACCATGAACTCTTGTCGACTATTATCTCGACTTCGTTAATAACATAAGACACATCCAATAAGTGAATGCACCATCATATCTAATAACTAATTACAGTTGTTTATCATTTTCGATACGTTGGAAAGTAATTTACGAATAATCCTATTTAAAACTCGTTCCTTGCAATTTATTTATTAATGAAAATCAATCTTCAATTAAACTACTTTTAAAATTAATACACGCGAGTTAAATTGCATACAAATCTGAAAACTATTCGAAAGTATTTACTTGATACAAACAGCAATCCAAAAACGATGTATTTTAAGAATTGAGTATAGCGTAAAATGTTAAACGACAAAAATGCACGTTACAAATTCCCCCCTAGCAAAATAAAGACGTCGGGGTGAAAGAAAAAAAAGAAAAACGACAGACAAGGAACCAAACAAAAAAATTATTTTTATCCGGTTCGAAGACCAACACCAGTATAAGAAAAAGAACATTTTTTTTTCAAAAGAAGACAAAGTCATCTATCGTAACCAACAACGACAGAATAGGTAAAGAAAGTATTAAGTAAACACCCAATGAGGATTAAAGGTCTTAGCTACTTTCAAAACGTCAAAAGGCGGATGTCTCCAAAAGGGACATTTCTGTTCTCCACCTCAAAGAAAAGTTTTGGCTTCCCGCGGAGAAATCAAAAGGAAAGAAAAAAAAACGAGGAAGAAAACTCGTAGCAAACCAACTAGACGACACAACTGTCAACCTCAAGTGTGCAGCAAAGAAAGAACCAAGACAAAGAAAAGGGCAAAGGCAAGCTAGTACACAATCTAGAATACTTCCAACTGAGGTAACACAGATTCGTATGAAACGATTACTCAAGCAAAGTATGGCTAACAGACCTACAAAAGCGACCAAGTCGAAATACCTAAAGGAAAAGAAAATAGATCTGAAACCTACCTCAAGGAATGAATGTAGAAAGCGACTATAATAGTCAAATAGTGAACAAATAGTAGAACTAGCCAGAAGAAAAAGTCACGGGATGGGCTAGCTACAAAATATCAATAGGAATACAAAATGGGCGCGAGTGTTTTCGGACACAAGCTTATCAGAGAAAACACAAGACCAATAAGCCAAAAAAATTACAAGCCATTAGGGATAGCGACACGTAGGGGTCAAAATAGAATCAGCCGTAGGGAGCCCATTAGGATCCGGAGGTTCAGGATCAATGTCTGGCGGGTCTAAAGTTTTATTGGGTTTGAGGTCCTTAATATGCCAAGTACCCAGATCGTTACCAGAATCATCCACTAAGATATAGGTCCACGGAGAAAGTTTAGTTCTAATAGTAAAGGGACCCACATATTTGGGAGCAAGTTTAGCATTGAAGTAGCGAGTAGCATCTGAAAGACAATAATTGCGTTTCCACACGCGATCGCCAGGAGATAAAGTTAAGGGACGACGACGAAGATCGTAGTGTTTAGCATTTTTCTTGTATGCTAAGGAAAGGCGTTTCGAAATTTCTTCACGAAGTGACTCAAATTTGACTAAGTCAGTAGGAGGAATAGGACGTTCGGGATCCATAAGAACATCATCAGGATCAAGAGGTTTTCCAAAATGATCGCCGTAGAGAACATGTTCACGACCATATAGAGCAAAATACGGGGAGTAACCAATAACCTCAAGTTTAAGCGTTCGAATAGCGCAACCAATTTTTGCTAAATTAACGTCCCATCGACGTTGATTATCAGAAACGTAAGAAGAAATCATAGTTTTCAGGACTCTATTAATACGTTCGGCCGGATTCGCCTGAGGATGATAGCGAGCATTAAACAGAATTTTTGTTCAATAAGAATCACAGAGTTTAGTGAAAATATTACTACGAAAGTGTACACCATTGTCCGCAATTAGATACTGAGGAGTACCATACACCAGGAAAATATTTTCCTCAATGGTTCGAGCAACAGCAGCGGCCGTAGACGCACGTAGAGGAAAGAAACAAGCATATTTTGTAAAACAATCGGCCACAACTAAAATGAAAGAATTACCTTTAGAGGATCTAGGAAGAGGTCCGACAATATCAGTACATAGGACTTGCCAAGGACGAGTGGCAGTAGCACGAGGAGACATAAAGACAGGAGGTTTCTTTTGTTCGACTTTGTGTGCAGAGCAAATTTTACAACGACGGACGTATCGAGCAACAGCGGCTCTAAGTTTAGGCCAATAGTAACGCATGGAAATTTCAGAGACAGTTTTGTGGACACCAGGGTGACCTGAAGTAGGTAGATAATGATTTTCGTATAGAACCCTATTCTGTTGTTCGCTGGGAACTACTAACTTTCAATCGTCTTGAGGAGGTTGGAGCAAAGACTGTTTAGATTTTACATGTTTATATAGTAATCCGTTTTCCACATGCCAGTTACTGTATAGTTTAGGATTGGAATTCACACGAGTCCGTAGCTTAAGATACCAAGGATCCAAAATTGGCAGAGTAATAGAAGATTTAGGAAAGTCATCAATTAAGTCAATTTTAGGTACTGAGCGAGATAAGGCATCGGGGACGATGTTTTCTTTACCTTTGCGATGTACGATGGTGAAGTTATATTGTTGAAGTCGTACAGACCAACGAGCTAAACGACCGTTGGGGCTTTGTAGATTATTCAGCCAGATAAGCGAGTGGTGATCCGTGATCACAGTAAAGTGAGAACCCTCGATATAGGGACAAAATTTCTCAATTGCCCATATAACACCAAGACATTCTTTTTCGGTGGCGCTATAGTTGCGTTCCGCCTTTTTAAGAGAACAGCTAATGTAGCTAATGACTTTTTCGTCATCACCCTGTTGTTGAGTCAGCACAGCACCCAGACCAAAATCAGAGGCATCAGTCTGTATAGTAAAGGGCAAAGAAAAATCAGGACAACTCATCACTGGAGCCGTTACCAAGTGTTCTTTCAGCAGCTTAAACGCCTGCTGACATTCTGAAGACCAATTAAATTTAGAATTTTTCTTAGTCAAAGCAGTAATCGAAGCAGTAAGAGCAGAAAAATTTGGGATAAAGCGACGATACCACGAACACATACCAACTATGCGTCGTACTTCAGTTACAGTAGCAGGAGGAGGAAGATTAAGAATGGCCGAAACTTTTTCTGGGTCGACATGGAGTCCATGACGATTTACTACGTATCCCAGATAACGGAGTTCCGGTCGGCATATAATGCATTTATCTCTGCTAAGAGTAAGACCTGCAGAATTTAAACGAAAAAGCACTTTCTGTAGTACCACCAAATGTTGTTCGAAAGTAGGGGTAGCGATGATCACATCATCTAAGTATGCAAAACAGAAAGGTTCGAGATCAGCACCAAGCACACGATCTATAAGTCGCTGGAGAATTATGAAGACCAAATGGCATTTTAGTAAACTGGTATAAACCTCTACCAGGCACCGTATTTTCTCAGGAAATAGAATTAACAAGAAATTTATCAATGCTACATAGTTCCGTCGCGTAATGGTGTCTGCTGCTAACCCCAGTAAAATGCGTAGGTGTGATTAGTGTGACGTGTGATAAGTTCCATCAACACCCTCACAGTCCAGGGTGAAGTGCTTCGTTAGCGTAGGACATCGTGAATCTCACACTTCCATTGCAAGGAAGCGTTGCTGAAGGACTTTTGTAAGTTGAACTATTTCCTACTTGTTATTACTTTAAATATCTATCCGTTGCTTTACCATATCTTTGTCGTTCTGATACCTTTTACAAAAGACTTGCATGATATTTTAAAACATAAGAAAAAAAAAAGAAAGAAAGAAAGAAAGATCAATACTACTGAATTACTCATATCAATTGTGTCTTACCTATTTATTTTTTTTTTAACATTTTGTCTGATTTATGTTTAATTGGTGTGTGAGGAAACGTTTCTGCTACTCCCCAATATTACCTCACTTTGTAATAAAAATTTGTGTAATGCTTTTATCGTGATTATATTATATAGATTATCCAAACAGTTTTATTCACATTCTACAAAGTACTGAATAATTTAGACTTATCATTGCTGCTATGCTTATTCTTTTCTTTATTTCAGGTTTGCTTAACTATTTTTCTTGCAGGTATTGTCACTAACTCCTTACCGCCGTATACATTATATGTCAGTCTGCTTTCTACAACCCCCCCTAATCTCCGATTGAGCCCGGTCATTTCTTTGATTTTCTTTGTGTTCCGCACGGCTACGAGCCAACGTAACATAAATTTTTGGCGCCCAACGTGACTGCCCCGATTTAACGTAACATATATTTTTGGCGCCCAACGGGGGGGGCTCGATTTTTTTTTCCTGCCCGATTTTTTGGTTTGCCCTTGATTTTTTTTTTTAATTTTTTTTAACCTTGATTGCTTTTTGGCATTGATTTTTTTTAGTGTAGCGGCCCGATTTTTTTTTGATTTGCTCTTGATTTTTAAAATTTTTTTTTATGACCTTGATGTTTTTTTGACATTGATTTTCTAGGTGTATCGGCTCGAATTATTTTTTTTCCTTCTCGTTGGAACTGGATTTTGTTTGGTAGTTAGTTATTTCATTAATTTGGTTTCTCTGTCGAACAAGCCTAATAATTCGTTTTTGTGTGTCTTTAAATATTTGGGTGTTGTTTGTCGATTCTGTAATAATGGGTGACTTTTGGAGATTAAAAGTTGATCGGTTACATGAAGCTGAACTCAAATATGAAGTCGGTTCTCGTGGGTTCGAGCCCCACGTTGGGCGCCAAAAATATATGTTACGTTAAATCGGGGCAGCCACGTTGGGCGCCAAAAATTTATGTTACGTTGGCTCGTAGCCGTGCGGAACACAAAGAAAATCAAAGAAATGACCGGGCTCAATCGGAGATTAGGGGGGGGTTGTAGAAAGCAGACTGACATATAATGTATACGGCGGTAAGGAGTTAGTGACAATACCTGCAAGAAAAATAGTTAAGCAAACCTGAAATAAAGAAAAGAATAAGCATAGCAGCAATGATAAGTCTAAATTATTCAGTACTTTGTAGAATGTGAATAAAACTGTTTGGATAATCTATATAATATAATCACGATAAAAGCATTACACAAATTTTTATTACAAAGTGAGGTAATATTGGGGAGTAGCAGATACGTTTCCTCACACACCAATTAAACATAAATCAGACAAAATGTTAAAAAAAAAAATAAATAGGTGAGACACAATTGATATGAGTAATTCAGTAGTATTGATCTTTCTTTCTTTCTTTCTTTTTTTTTCTTATGTTTTAAAATATCATGCAAGTTTTTTGTAAAAGGTATCAGAACGACAAAGATATGGTAAAGCAACGGATAGATATTTAAAGTAATAACAAGTAGGAAATAGTTCAACTTACAAAAGTCCTTCAGCAACGCTTCCTTGCAACGGAAGTGTGAGATTCACGATGTGCTACGCTAACGAAGCACTTCACCCTGGACTGTGAGAGTGTTGATGGAACTTATCACACGTCACACTAATCATACCTACGCATTTCACTGGGGTTAGCAGCAGACACCATCACGCGACGGAACTATGTAGCATTGATAAATTTCTTGTTAATTCTATTTCCTGAGACAATAATTTTGAAATATTTTGTAGCACTAGTTTAATTTCAACTGGGATCAAATGTATATTATTTTCATAAACCTCCAAAAAGCAGTGAGAAACTTCAACCAATACCTTTGTAAACCGGTAATCTGTTATATTTCGCAAATAACGAAATTCGCGCAAGCAATGATCTATTTTAGATTCTTTGGTGTTAGAAAATGCAGAAACTACAGTATCCACTGTATTTAAATAATCCAAAGTATGCACTAATCTGATAAAACAAAGGGACACTAGACTAGATCGCACACATTAATCCTAAAGAAAGAATCGGTCAGTTTAGCAAGTTCTACGACTATTATTTCACAAGACAAACAACTAAAACCACAAATTAGTAAAGTACGCGTATCACTAAAGTAAGTCCGTCAAATGTTCCTTAAAGCATTTGTCTCACAAGAAAAACAACTAAAAACAATTAGTAAGGCACGCGTAAGCAATCAAACCGTCCGTCAAATGTTCCGTAAAACACACGTGCCTCGAGTTTAACAAGCTTTACCGCTTTTATTTCCAACAGAAAATCAACTAAAAACATGCCGTGCTTGTTCATGAACAATACGAAAATTAATCCCGCATTAATTCTCACTATTGTCAAAAGCAGAAAGAAGCAGTATTTTCAACGTACTTAATATATCGGAACAAAGAACAAAACTCCAACTGCTCACTCTAATCTGTTTATATCAACTCGTTGTTACCATGAACTCTTGTCGACTATTATCTCGACTTCGTTAATAACATAAGGCACATCCAATAAGTGAATGCACCATCATATTTAATAACTAATTACAGTTGTTTATCATTTTCGATACGTTGGAAAGTAATTTACGAATAATCCTATTTAAAACTCGTTCCTTGCAATTTATTTATTAATGAAAATCAATCTTCAATTAAACTACTTTTAAAATTAATACACGCGAGTTAAATTGCATACAAATCTGAAAACTATTCGAAAGTATTCACTTGATACAAACAGCAATCCAAAAACGATGTATTTTAAGAATTGAGTATAGCGTAAAATGTTAAACGACAAAAATGCACGTTACAACTTTGTATATAATATTAGAAGTTTCATTATTTTATAGTATTATTAAATATGGAAAGCATACAATAAATGGAGGAACTAGATAATATCAAAAATTGTGATAACAGTTATTATGTTGATTTAGACATGTTAAAAGAGGCACTCATAATGAAGGGTTCTTGCAATGACAAAAATCTGGCAACAAAACATAAGAAGTATTAATAAAAATTTTGATGAAATCGTAACGTGTATTAATGGAAACATGGCAAAACAATCCACATTATTACAGTATTCCTAATTACAATGGCTATTACACTTTGGCAAGTTTCAATCAAAATGATGGTGTTACAATTTACACAAGACACAACATAGCAGTTAGCTATACCATTTATAAATACAATGAGGTAACCTTTTCAAGATTGATTTGTGGAAAACATAACACACTATACGGTTTGACATGTATCTATCGACCACCCTCAACATCTGTAGATCTTTTTATCAGAGACTTAAGTTACTATTTAGCTAATATACAGTTTGAGCAAGTAGAACTTATAGTAGGGGACATGAACATAGATTTGTGTGATTCAGTGAATCCTGTAACGCTAAAATATCTTAATACCTTAGACGAGTATAATTTTCGTGTAGCAATTAGCAAAGCAACCAGGGTAACATCAACTACAAAGTCATGCATTGGCCACGTATTTACTAGAGTTCATACTACACTCCATTCAGCGCAATTTTTCAGTAATACATTCATACTTCAAAATTCAATAACTGATCACTATTCGACATTCACACAGCTACAAGCTAAAACTGCATTACATACTATGAATCAGATTGATTGCAAGTCAAAATGTAATAATAATAATAATAAAACTATAAATTATAGTAAGTATGAAAGGTTATGTACTGAAGAGAACTGGAATATCGTACTTAATAGTGAAAATATTAACTTTGCAACTTACACTTTTATAAACATAATAAAAACTAACTTAAATAATTCAATAGATAATAAATTTGTAATACATAAAAAAAGCCATAGGCTACAACAGCTATTGTTGGTGCGATTAAGCAAAGAGATTCGTTAAAAAAAATTAGTTCTAAAAGATCCTACAAATGCACATATTGCTGCATATTATAAACATTATAAAAATTTTGTAACCAAAATGATAAAAAAAGCAAAATATGATTTTTATCGCGAAAAGATATATCAAGCTAAAGGTAATCCAAAACAAATTTGGAGAATAGTAAAAGAGGTAACAAATAAGGGGTATACAAAATTACAGTCGATAGATTACATATGTAATCTAAACAAAATAGAAGATCAGCTACTTCTTGCAACTTTATTCAACAATCATTACTCCACAGTGGGGATTAGAATGTCACAAAAAATACAAGTTGATCCAATCTGGGAAAAACATGCTAAAATTAGGGGATGCAGAAACTCATTATACCTGGAGCCAACAACGGACGACGAATTCATCAAATATATTGACACATTAAAAGGTAACGCAGCAGCAGGGCTAGACTCCATACCAAATAGGGCACTAAAAGAGATTAAAACTGTAATTGCTTCACCCCTAAAACATAAAATAAATCTAGGAATTCAACATGGTCGAATCCTGGAGATTCTAAAGCGTGTAGTAGTGGTGCCAATATATAAAAAGGGAGATAAACATGACATTAATAATTATCATCCCATATCACTAATAAGCAGTGTGGCTAAAGTACTTGAAAAAGCTATTAAAAAGAGGCTAGTGTCATTCTTAACCAAATATAAATTATTTGCCAAGTCGCAATTTGGTTGCAAGGAAAAGCTATGTATGGAAAATGCTATTTTCTCATTTGTAAGCAATGTAGTTGATGCTTTAGATTCGGACAATAAGAAAATTGGAGTGTTCTTAGATATATTCAAAGCATTTGATACTCTACAGCATCACATCCTATTACAGAAGTTAGAACACCTAGGTATTAGAGGTTTGCCAAAATTACTATTGCAGGATTATTTATCGAACAAAACCCAGTTTGTTAGAATCAATAACTATGTAAGTGCAGCGTCAATAATCACATGTGGCATCCCACAAGAAACTGTTCTAGGCCCCCTTCTTTTTCTGCTATATATTAATGACTTAAAAAGCTTACAATTAGAATGTAAAATAACATTATACGCATATGATACTGCACTAACATTTGAAGGCCTAACATAAATAAACTTAACACAAGCATGAAGATAATTAAAAATTATTTTGATTCTAATCTACTAACGTTAAACATGAATAAAACAAAGTTTATCACTTTTTCCTTATATAAACCCCAACAACCTAACCTGAATGAAATCAAAATTCATCATTTCCAATGTGGGATGCACGCAAACTGCTCTTGTGAGGACATAATCTATAAAGCAACCAAAATACAGTTCCTGGGAGTGATAATAGACGAACTTCTTAGATGAGATGCACATGTAGAGTTATTGATAAAGCGTATACGTAAAACAATTCCTGTCTTTTTTGAAACTAGAAATGTATTACAAATAAGGCACTCAAGGTCTTATATTATGCACTTGTTGACTCCCTTATCAACAATGGTATTGTTTGTTGGGGTTCGGTATATGAGGAAATCTTGAAACTAATTGAGATAATACACAAGTCAGTATTAAAAATTATGTTTAACAAAGCTAAACTGTATTCTACTAATAGGTTATATACAGATAGTAATATATTAAACATAAAACAGAAATACATGAAAAGCATCTATTGCTTTCTACATAAAAATTCACAAATAAGAAACTGCTTATTCACTCATATGTATCATACTAGGGATAGATTAAAGCAAGTCTGTATTGTACCAAAAATTAAAAATCAGTTAAGCAGAAATTTATTGCCTATCAGGGCCTTAAGTTATACAATGTTTTGCCACTTCAATTACGGAATATAAACAACTATAATCTATTCTGTAAAAAAAATATTAGATATATTTTTGAAAATAATAAAACTTAAGAGCAATTGTAGACGGTCGCGCCACCAACTGTGAAATAAACCTACAAATATGCTACATTGAAATATTATAGTAGTAATCACTTTATACGGCACATGCAAGAACTCTTTGTTCTTAGGTGCCTTATCTAAATTTATATTGCTACTCCATATTAAAGCATGTATTTAAAATATGAAATAATTTGTTAGCATTACTTGTACTTATTATTATTAATATATCTATCTATCTATCTATCTATCATATAATAATTTTTTTTGTAAAGGATTTTTACCAGGAAAATTTGTGATCAGAGTTCAAAATACTTTGACCTTTTAATAGATAATCTGTCAAGGATTTTTTGGCCAAACAAACCTTACAAGCGTGGCAATAAACATAACCAGATAAACCATCCATAAGAAGAAATTTAGTTCTGTAAATTTAAAATAAGATAAGGAACTTTTTTTTTATAACAAGTACTTCTTAGGAATTATTTTATGTTTGAAAGAAATGTTGTAAATGCTTTTGTATGAAGGAAAATATTTCATATTGTATAAATGCTCTGTGATATTGTTGTGTTTGATTTCATTTTGTAAAACTCCGTCAGTTTCGTTGAGCTAGCCAGGCAAAGTTGAAAAAGGAAGGTAAGCGAACAACATGTATTAAGTTAAAATTGTACATTCTGGAAGGTTGGCCAAAATCACAACAACAATGTGAAGAAAATACCAAATCATTTTGGACTTTTAGCAAAAAGCTCTCGGTTATGAATAACTTAATTTTTAGAAGTGACAAAATTATAGTTCCTAAAAGTCTACAGGCTCGGATGTTAAAACATATTCACAGTGGTCACTTTGGTTATGAAAAATGTGTAACAAGAGCCAGGTTATTATTATACTGGTACAATATCGCGAGGGACATAAAAGACTACATTTTGCAATATCATATTTGTCAGACGTTTCAGCATAACAGTAATAAAGAAGAAGTTCTTACCACTGGAATTCCTGTATACCCATTTGAAATTGTAGCATCTGATTTATTTCAATTCAGAAAAGAAAATTACGTTGGTGTAATTGATAGTTATTCAGGATACATTGATTTCAAAAAATTGTTGGGCATCACTTCAATTGAAGTTGATTTTTTAAAACGGCGATTTTCAGTTCATGGTATTCCACGCCTGCTTTATTCCGATAATGGAAGACAGTTCACTTCCCATAAATTTAAGCAATTTGAAATTGAATGGAAATTTAATCATCAGACCAGCAGTCCATATCATTCCTCAGGAAATGGGCTTGCTGAAAGGGCAGTACGAATTAGTAAAAATATACTAAAGAAATGCCTTGATGATCAATCTGACTATCAATTAGCACTATTGCATTTTCAAAACCTGAGCAGAGAAAATTTAGAATCTCCTGCTTAAAGATTCTATAACAGAAGTACCAGAAGTTTACTACCTACAGAGGTAAACAAATTAAAATTGCACTGTGTTGACAATATCACTAATAAATTAGAAGAGATCCGAAATCGAGAAAATAATTTGGCTAGCAAAAATTCACGTCAAACGCCAACATTAAAAATGGCCGAGAATGTTTTAACAAAAACCAAAATAGAACATCAGTGGAGACCTGCACAAGTGCAAGAAACGGTTCACCCATGGTCAGTATCGCTAAGGGATGATACAGACAAAATGTATAGGCAAAATAAACACGCTGTAAAGAAAACTAAGTTAAACCAAAGAATATTAACTATAGAATAAGAAGCGACACTCCCGGCAAATTGTTAGTATTTAATGGTGGAAAGAATATCTGACCTTGAAGTGTTTCGCCATTTTGCTAGGGTGCCAAGAATGGCGGTAAAATTCAAAATTATAATTCAGAAAAATTTGACATTTATTTATAATTATGAATTATGAAATTTTTTACACTTGTGTTCCTTTTATCAGAAAAATACCAATCAATTATATCAATGAGTGGGCACAATATGCATTGTATTAGATATTTCAATTAATAGGTTTAACATATATATTGCGATTTTCTTTCTAAAAGACCTCCATTTTATTCAAGATAATATTCTAACTACAAAAAATGCGCATATACAATGCAGCCACTGAAAATTGGATACATCCTAGTAAAGAAATCAAACAAAACAATACACCTCAACATAAATTATACTTCCTTTTATATGTATATATCTTAATTTAAAAATTATTCAAAATTCATAAACACAGTTAATATTAAGATTCATTTTTTGTTAAGAAATCAGTTTATGATTATTAAGGAACAAAACCAGTACACTTTAGTAAAATGCAATACAGTTTTACAATAAAATACACAGTTTATGTATTCAGACAACACAATAAATGCAAAAACGCCCTTTGCATTCGACAATTTGTTTATAATAATTAGCTGTGGTTGGCTTTTATTATGGTCAAAACCTGATAAATATGGGGGTCAGTGCTCTATTGACAAGCAGATGTAACAATGGCATTCATATCTTAGAGTATATATCCTTCTAGCTCCGGCCATTTTCTTGGTGAACCTGCGCACTGAACAGAATTCAGGATATTACTAGAGTGTCGCTTATTATTCTACAGTTAATATTCTTTGGTTAAACTTTGAAACCTAACTTAACTACCCTATGGTACTTCACCATAGCAACATGGAAATACAAATACCAGAAACGTTCCATGAGCTTCATCAGGAGAAAGAAGAGGAACCAAAAGAAGCTCACATACAGAATATGCCATCAACAACTATTACTATAAAGGAGATATCACCAAGAGGAATTCAAAAACCTATGGTGCAAGCAAATGATTTAGATATTCAATACATAAGAAGTGGTAGAAGAGTTAAACCTCCTTCTAAGCTAAATTTGTACGTTTTTCCTTATTTAAAAAAAAAACAGAAGGAAGGAGATGTAAGATGGACATATATACCAATGTAGGTTGAAGGGATAGGAGACACTTCTTAAGGTGAAGAGTAATATGTTCTAACTTAGAAACACCTCGTGTAGATATATGTTAATAAACTATTGTTCAGAAGAGTTGTTATTGATAGTTACGTATTAACATACAAATTACAAAATGTACATTTAATTGGAATTGTATAAGATACAAAAACATACAAATGCTTTTAACTTTAAAATTTATTCACAATATAATACCAGAACATAAGGCACATTGTATATGATATTTATCTTATAAACAGTTTAGTAAATAGGCATTTTTATGAACAATTTGTTCGAAACTTCATTCCTACGCATATTGTTGGGATTTAAATAATTTGGCAAATCGTGATTGCTTTACTATATAGCAGTATATTTGTATACTACTTATTGGATTCAAGTAGAGGCTGCCTTGTAGAATCCTATGGTAGGGTGCTACACAGTACACATGGCAGGTATTAAACAATACAACAAAGTGTCCCGAGAAACAATAAATTTAGTTTGAATAGTTAACGACACAGTAAAATATAAGTATTTTCTATCGTTTTGATACCTACGCTGAAATAATTAGGTTGGAAAACAACAATTTTTTTTTATTCACAGACATACGTGGACGTGCACTAGGGTTCTGCCATTTAAATATTTTGAACTTTTAGCAACTATTACATGTTTACTGTTTGTATATATGTTTAAACGAAAATATATTAAAAAATTTAAAGTTTTTGCCACATAAACTGCCTACCGTAAAATGTGTGCAAAACACTTATTTTCATTGAAAACATTTTTACATAGTAATCGACAGATGACTGCATTTGCTACACAATGACATCAATCATCCACCATTTTAATTTGAAAAACATTAGATTGGCAGGCGATGATATGTTGTCAGCTGTTGGCGGGTGTTTCAATTTGTGCACTTTGTATCTATTTTAAATTCAACTTAAACTTTCTATAAAGAATAAATTCAGCATACCAAAAAGTAATAATATTCAGTATTTTTTCAATAATTAAATTTTGAATAAATTACTATCAGTTTGCAAATAACAGCAGTAATTCCTATATCAAAAAATTATGTGTTTAACAAATGTTTTCTTTTCATGATGTAATGTCGACTGCAGTTCATTTCATAATACAAGTAATACCTACAAAAATACATGATTTATGCATGGTAAATGATTTAGTGAAAAATTGCGATATTTTTGTGTTTCTAATTTAACAACAGACTCTTTAGCTCATACCTATTATCACAACCCTAGTGGACATTGTATTCATGCGTAATAATCACTACATAAAGGGTGCTTTATGCTGTTATTCAATCTGTAATATTATTGATTTTTAAAAGTAACCATATAGTATCGATAAAGATCACCTTAGAATTTATACGTATATAAAGAGCAGGCAGGTTTGCTGTATAAATATAAGGTGGTCCAAAGGTAATGGCTTAACACAAAAATGAAAAATAGAATTTGATTCGATTTGTGTATAGAATTTTTTATTACCAAATTTACTATTACAAAGATTGCAGTTGTCTGATCTTACAATCTTAACAAGAAAACTGATAAATCTCAAAATCTAATTGTAGTCTAAAATTTAATATAGATTATATGAGATGATGATAGTTCTTTCAAAATGTACTAATAAATGTTCATCTTTTCAAGCACTGTTCATAGAATGATATCATTCTTATGATAGTATGAAAACACGATGTGGTTTATACTATAAAGTAATACTACTTAATTTTAACTTGTAAATGTAAGTTACAAATCCTTTAGCATATACGGTGACCATGTGCAATCCTTATACTCAAATCAAATACGGCTGTTTCATCCAGCTACAAGTTGTAAATAGTTTACTTTTACAAATGTATTGCGAATAACCTTCAAATATTAGAAGATTCCCGTTTTGTGTTATATTGAATAAAGGTAGATGTGTCCTACACTTTATGATTATTACTACAGGTCTAACTACCCTACATTGGATTTTCCAATGCTCCACCCGAAGGCACTACATTGGCCAGTAAGTGAGGTTTTACCTGGAAATTTTGAATTTCGCCGCACCCATACTGATCAAAGCAAAGTAAGGATCTTTAACGTGTACAACAACACTCACGCATTTTACCTTCATTTGAACAAGGGCGTATTTTTGTGAAAAATGGTCGCCTAACATTTTTCAAGCGGATCGTGACGGGATTCGAACCCGTGACGTTAGGCATATAAGTTACATGCATACCAACTATGCCCTGAAGCCGCCAAGGGTTTAACTACAGCATAGAAACTTAAGAACCCACCACATCACAAGATATTAAAATGTGCATAAACAACTTAGTGGGCAATTAATTGTACTTCTTTTGTAGTTAAACGTTATCACAGCATACCTACTCTGTGATAGTGATGTCTGCATTTTCAATATTTAGTCATTAATAAGATTAAACTACAATGTAAATAATCAAACCCTCCGTATTCCTACATTTTAGCGCTATTAATCGTTTGTTGATGTTTGACTTAATGTTCATTAAAATCTCAAGCTATGTTGTTCGGACAATAACTGCATGTTAAAACGTAGTGTAAAAAATTTATTGTTTTTAAAAACCCACACAAGAATAATTTTGTTTCTGTCAAATCAGTTGTCATTAAATTAATAAACAAATGTTATTGCAGATATATAGACAGTTTGATTACATTACATTAAAGATTTTCATACAGTGGAAGATTATAGATCAATTTTCACTATATAAGTTTAAACTAATTTTTATTGAAATTACTATTGAGGAATAACTCATAACTAAACAGAATTATATATATATATATATATATATATATATATATATATATATATATAACTCTGGCGTATGGTGAGTTCATGATAACCCAGTTAATTATGAATAATGTATGCTTTTGTACTTCGCATACTCTTACAACAAACAAAAAAAAACAAACCCATGTACTCTTCACAATAAACATTTTAAATTCCTGATGGAACGTTAATAAACTTTATATACACCTTTTTGATTTCTATTTAAATACCTTAATAAAGTTAGTCATACGTATTATTTTTAATACGCAAAATAATGCACGATACCTTCAAAATTTACTCTCACACGTCACACAATTTTCATAGTTTCATAGTTTATAACAACAATTTTAAAGCGTTACCTGGAATTTCTTGAAGACCTCCACTCCATTGACGATGCGGTAAAGTTGTTTCGCTCTGCTCCGCTGGCCGCTTCTAGCTATTTGTAGAAGAACCCCATTTAAGTTGTGCTGCTTTCCCGGTGCATCCAATTCCAAATCCAAATTAATTCCACTTCTTTCATACTTGCGTACTTTCGTTTAAATTAATTTTAAATTTACGTTACTTCACGTCACTTCCCGAGCATGTTTAAAATAAATGTTGCACCTCAAATTAAAATTTAGACTCGCCACTTATTCGCGTATCAAATTATGAGGCCAACGCTGTACTATTTAATTTAAAATAATTTTATATACTTACAAGCTCGTTCCGAAGCGATCAAAGTACCAAGAGAACGAAGTTAAAAGAGAGCGAGCCGTGCTAATTCGTCAAGTATTTATATGCTTCGACTGTAACCTCTCGGCCACTCTTACCGTGAAAAATCTAATTTAAAATAACACGTTCTTAAAATTTTGTTTCAACCGTTTTCGAAATCTCCGAAATTTTGCGCGTCGTTACGATATTTTCCAATAAACCCGACTTCAAATATCCCCGTGTTTGTATGTTTTAAAACTAACGATATGCATTGACGTCTTCAAAATCCCGCCTATCTTAACGCTGTCCCTTTCTTATGCATATTATATGTTTTCTTCTAACCTTGTTTGAGTGGTAGAAAATCGATATTACTGTCCGCGTTCTATTTACCCCATGTGGACTGAATACGTGCTTTTTGAAATGCACTGTCCGTATGCCTGTTTCATTCCGACGTATTTCATTGACCCTCTATCCTTTCTGCACTTTAAGGAAACTTTTAGTGAACATTTACGCAAACCCTCCAACCGTTTACCCGATATTCTTTGAAACTTGTTTATTATCTATAAAAATAAGGGGAACCTGACATTTAGAAACATGCAGGTGTTTAATTAACCGACGTTTTAACACAACATTTCTAGGAGCTTCTTTTCATGGTATTTCAACCCAACCGATTTATTTGTTTGTTATAACGAACGCTATTCGCCTTGGATTTATTGATTTTTCATGCTTTTATGCGTATTAGACGTAATTAAACTCCATTAAATTAATAAATAAATTGCATTGGCTTCTAAAATTTATTTTCTTTGCGAACCTACTAAATTTTAATCATTATTTGTAAAATTTTTGTTAATACTTGTTACATTAAGCTGAACTAAATGAAATAAATTTCGCACGTAAATTCTGGTTGTTTCCTCTATACAGGGTGTTTCAAATTGCTTTGTTTATAGTTAAATTTAACCTTTTAAAACCACTACAATATATATGAACTATATATTTTAGGTGTAAATAGCATAACCACATTTTCTCCTTGACCTATTCTTCTAAGTGTTTTGTGCTTCAAAGGCAACCATCTGACCTCGTAAAATGTGTCAGTTTTGTTCCTCTCAACATAATATACTTCTGGTTTTGATATTTGTCAGTAGTTTAAAAATGTACTATTACCAATGATTAAAAAAATTGAATGTTGTATTTTGCAGCTGCAGCTTTGTCATTATCATCAGATGTACTGCTTAAAGGGACATTCACAAAACCGAAAGTTGCATGGACTCCAGTAAATGTAGGTTAATTCAAGCATACCATGTACACACTGTCTTCAATTTTTACATAATACTAAACTCAAATATATGCACCTAAAATATACTTTTTGTAAATTTTAACTAAGACATCATTCTTTAGACTCTTTAGCTCCGACACTATAAGGTTTCACTGTGATAGTAAAATTAATATTTTTTTTTATAAAAATCACATCAATCAGATAAGCTGTCATAAAGCCTATAACTAACATAAATTGACTCATGATGTTTCCCCTATATGTAACATTACGATACAATTTACGATGTGAAGAAAATCTTTTGAGTCCCGCAGCGACTTTTTTTTTTTAATTTATTTACAAGCAAACAGATACAGCAATAGGCTGCATGTAAAGAAATGTAATGGCACATTTAGATAAATCAAATTAAATGTAACATATAATAACAAACAATAATGATTCCAAAACTACAACAGCAGCATAACAATCTCATATAACACATAGATTAATTAATGAACACATTACTTAGTTATGAACTTATGATTATTGGATATTCATACCGACTCTTTGTTTTAGTTAATATCAAGATTGTGCTTTAGGATATGCAGCAACTATCAGTTTTACGATCATATAGGTACAGTATGTTTCTAAATTCATGCGAAAAAATTCAGGAGATTCCTTGTTGCAAATTATGAGGGGTTGTTCCAATAAACAATTCTCAGCCAAACCCCTTAAACGTACATAAGTAATATTGGGTTCTTAGTTTTTCGTGTTAAATCGGAGTTAATGTGAAAACTTGTAAAGTGGAGATTTTATACATTCGTAAAGAGGTATTTATGGGTAGTTTTTTTAGAATTATCATTATGTTATAGAGGGTGAAATTAACAACCCTTTCCTATTTATGTTAGGACATTTTTATATGATTGAGTTCTACAAAATACAAATATTGCTTAAATTTCTGCGTTTCTACTGAGAAATATAATATAAACAATTCTGACAAGGTAATACAAACTATTAATCTTACTAAATAATTTTATTGTTTAAATAGTAATTGTGTACAATGTTCCATTGGTGCAAGTTCTTTCTTGTATTATATCTACTTCTTAACATGTAAATTTTGTTTTTCTGTGGAGTGATTATTTATCTACGGGAAAGGTGACTGGTAGATTATACGTACAGCAACAAAACACAAATTGACACAGTTTCTATATATTTACCTTGCCAGTTTTCTAAACCTACAGGATATCAACAAGTAATAAATAGTAGTTGTTTGTTTTAGCATAATGAACACAACACAAATCATTCACCGACAACTGGTTTTGTAATAGGGCTCCATCACCACTGCTTACAAATAATTTGCATAAAAATATGCACAAAGACACAAATGTTTCCCTAAGCTTAGATAACTCAAAAGACGTAATTTGGTCTGAAAAAAAAGGAGAACCGTCCACAAGATGGATTGATGGGTGATATCAATTAATCCTCTTCCTTAGAAGTAATGAAAAAAATTGTTTGAATATATTAATAAAGATTTTGTGCTTTAGTTGAAGAAACATGAAATTGCAAATCCAAGCATTTCATCAAATAATTCAGATGGTAATCCTACTTACATTCCAGAAACAAGTGAAGGTGAATGCAAGGTAATCTATCATATTTGCTACAATTTAAACTTTAATAGATAGCTGACTTTGACAGTGACTTTGCATCTTTAATTAGTGTGTTCACTAACAGCATTGTGTAATAACTTTCCTGATTTGAACTTTCAAAAACCTACATAGTTGCCCTGAATAATTGCCTTTATTTAGTTGGTGTTACTTTTGTTTGTTTGTCTATCTGTGGTTAGTCAATTTTTTTTAACTTGTTACTACTATATGTGAGTTTTACTAAGTATAACACTGTGTATCAATATTTGAAAATTAACTAATAACAGAATATGCTAGAATTATTAAGCATTTAATAATGCTATAGTTTTGAGCATGACAATTGGTATAGAGTGTAAAGTGGTCATTTTAAACGTGCTGTTTTTATCAAGCACCGATTTTATATAGTTTATGGAGTTTTATGGGATTCATCTGATGAGCCTGCATCTATATTGTCACAGGAATACAGTAGTTATATAGTCATAAACACTGCATATCAGGTACAGCAGATAGAGTTTACATAGTTTTGTTCGAAGACACTAATAGTGAATTTTATTTACATTGATTTACCAGAGGACAACTGGTCTATGGAAATTCCGACAATATCTCCAATAATCTATTTTGAAGTTGAAAATCAAGATATTCCAGAAACAACAACTCAAAATTTAAGCGATAGAAAAATTAAATCAAACCCACCTGACAAAAAGCAATGAAATTTTTATTATTTTTGTGAAACTTAAGTTTTAAATTTTGCAAGACATTACATACGAAATAAAAGTTTACTAGAAATTTTATAATTTATTATTAAGATAAGCAAAGATACAGTGAATAACTAAGTGCTAGATCACACAATTTTGCAAGTTTGCACGTATGTATGAGTTTCACATATACGACAATGATGTGTGTATTTATATGTGCTGCTGTGTGCATGAAGATGCAAGAATTGTGTACTTCGTCTCTGTGGACTTGCATTAAATCTAGTTACTCCAACTATTTATACAACAAAACCAAGAAACTTTCCATATGTTACCTTTTTGAAATTAAATTTATGTTCCTAAAATATACCTATTGTAAATTTCAATTAAGGTAATCATTTTTAGCTTTCTTTTAATTAAAATAATTGGAAGGCTGTTATGATAAATTTTTGTTCATTGTTTTATTATATATAATCATCAAACTTTTAAGCTGCAATATGGTGAAAACCAATTACTGATTGTGTTATCCTAAATAAACTGACTTTTAATTTTTCGCTTTAAGTTGCAATTGGACACAGTTTACGATATGAACAAGTTTATATAGTAAAAAGGCAAATTTATGATAAAAATATATTTAAATATAAAATGTAACAAGCCTAAGAAGCTTTAAAGAACTAATAGTAATTTAATCATGTAAAACGATATAATTAAGAAAGTAAATTAAAATATAAACAGTATGATAAACGTCTATATATGAACAGCATATGTGTACAACCTATTTCTGTAGCTTGTGTATTTCTCTTGAGGAAAAATATAACATTAACACTTCCAGCAATAAATCTCACTATATATAATTATGCCATAGTTGCAAATTCTTTCCCATTTCATTTTTACTTTTAACTAAAATCAAAATATAGTTTCAATGGTGTCCCAGTTTGAATGATTTGATTATGTAGTCTTCGTGTATTAATAAGTTGATAATGCAAGGCTGTGCTGTTTTTACAGATCCACAAATGTAATAAGTGGAAATAATTTTTAAAGGCCTTAAATATAATCCAAAATTCAGAAATCCATCTATAATTTGAAATGGATTGGTTACGTCACCCGTTGGTAAAAGTTCAACCACAGATCGATCTGCATTCATATACCCGAACACGCTGTTATGTTGACATTCTACTTACTTTAAACAAAAAATTCATAATTGTTGAAATTGCAGAAGCGATACATGCAAATATACCTGCTTATTAGAGAACTGATTAATTGTAAACAGAAAATTTCTGCATTTTATAACTGAGTTCTTATGCTTACAATTTCAGATATTTTTTCATCATCAGACAATTCTGACGAAGTAAGAATAGTTAATGTTTAGGAATAAAGTTTGTTCATATTTAAAATTACACACTTTTAAAATTCAATAAATCGTTATTCATTTGTAGGTTATGTTTTAAGATTGTTCTGCATTGATGGACCTCTCGAATAAAATCAAGAAGGAGCAGCTCTCGCTTGCCCCATCTTAGAGCAATCTAGTAAATCAAACACATTAATCTAGTTGCTCTTTAACCGAGCTCTGTCAAAAAATGTACCCGAACAAACTGAGATCGCTCTAGAGCAGTAAATCGCTATTATTTTCACAAATTTCTATTTAATTGCTCGCGGAAGAATGTAGATAGTAAAATTCGAATCCAGATTGCTGAAACTAAATTTCATGGCATGAAACCACGATGAAATTTGGTTTGAGTTTCTGATACAAAGCTGCAGCATGTAATAAAAGACTTAGATTTTTAAAATCAGCTGCGTACTATGGTATAGGAGTTTTGATCTTTGCATGATCTTCCTTAACGTGAGAGGTCATAGCTTAAATTTTTTTAAATGATAATATACGTTACAGAACATCTCATTTTGACTCCAAAATTTACAGATTCTGTGTGATTCGATAAAGAGTGAATATGTTCCCATGAATTTGCCAAAGCAACATATCTTCAGTCATTAATTTAGTTTGGATAATCTACAATTTAATAAAGTAACAGTTAGTCTGAGTATTTTTACTCATTTTGAAACTAAAGCCAATTTCCAACAAAATACTTCAATAAAATTTAAATATCATTAAGGGTTTACATGTTTCATATTAAAACTTTTCATCGCATAACTTTAGAATTTGTAAATTATGGAACTCAAGTGTGATACATTTTGAAATTAGTATTTTAATAGCGTTCAAATAATGTACATTCTCGTTTAAAATGTGAAGGTATTAGCAATTTCTTGTGAGACTGTATTTTATTATACTACATATGTTGATAGTTCCTCTAACTTAGATTCATCACATATTATTGCATTCTGTTAAACATGTCCATCCTCTGTGTCCAAGTGGAATCAAATTGGTAATTGGAATACTTCTTAATGATACAAATCTCTCCCACAGTAAAATTTATTAAAATGACTAAATTTTTATGCGATAGGCTATCACAATGTCTGTTGTTCCAAAATTGAAAGAACACTAAACATTAAAAAACTTTTTTAAATGACAACAATTAGCCAATAGTTTCGGCTAAAAAATGAGCTAAAAAGAGCTCTTGGCCATCTTCAGGTTAAATATACCTATTACGTGAACAAATTATGTTTAAATTAATCAAAAAACAATGTGGGAATGATCAATGATTAACCTGAAATTGATAATACATGGCTTCCAGTAACAAATGACTGCAGCACAAATCTGAGATATCACAACAATTATTGTAATACTTACATTTTTTTCAAAACAAAATTTTGCAAAAAATTGACAAGCCACAGTTTATATCTTCTACGAAAGCAAGCAAATATATATATATATATATATATATATATATATATATATATATAGCTATGTGTAAGGCATTGTTTGGGGACGATTTCTCAAGCGGGCGCATCATTTAAGGACTTTGTATACTTTGGGGTCTGGTCTCAAAGAGATCCTATATACAATAGATAGTTTGAGTACATTCTATATATATAGAAATTTGTATACTTTCGGGTCGTCCTGGTTTATTTGCTTGTATAACAGATGGAGCCTTAAGTATTAATTGTGGAGTTAATGTGTCTCAATAATAGGTGTCCTCAAAATAAACATTGCATAATAATATTTAAATTACACTGTTTCTCACACGTTTAGATAGTAACAAGGAGTATCATCCGGTGAGAAATTGTCCTCAAAGTATGCATTTACGAATTTATAAGGTACGGTAGTCATAAACATTACTACTTTTCTAAATTAGGAGAATAATATTATAAAACACATGTTTACTTAGTTCTGGGTAAATGTATATTATTTTCCGAATAGTACTATTTATAGTTAGCTGACTGAATTCCTTTTGGTATAACGTTGTTTCTACAGTTTAGCGATATAAGGGCATTGTTGTTTTACATATGGTAATTTTTATCATAATCAATTTCCTGTAAGCGTTGGGATCATTGAACTGATCCATATATTTATGAGTGTTGATGATTGGGTAGCTATGGAAATATGACGAATCTGCAAATATGTTTATCTGTTGACAGGCCACGAGTGGTGATCATTTATTTTAAAGATGTCACAAACTCTGGAATCTGAGGGATTATAATGTTCCCGATAGAATACCATTAGATATTGAACAAAAATTATGCAACTTTTACTAAATATGCTTATACCTGCATAATACGTTATCTGAATGTTATTTAAGATATGATGTCATCTGTTGGATGCATATAATTCAAACCGTTGACAATTTTGTGCACTTACTGATGAATCATTTACCAAGGACATTTGTGAATTTTTATAGATCTGCGAACTGGGCTAAAAGTGCAGTTCATGTTTTATTAGTTTTTGTCGATTATAGTAGAAATACAAAGACGTCCATACAATTAAAAATCCCACCCCAAAATTGACTTCTGCAGATAAAATATAAATTTTCAAAGCCCAAAAGCATAGAGTTCATTTCTGGATAAATTTTTAATTTACGGTCACCTCTTTAACCTCTAAAATCAAAAAGTCACCACCAAAAATGAGTTATGCAAGTAAGGTATCATTTCACAAAATCCAAATGCCTAGATTTTATTTCTGGAAGAACTTTTAATTTAGGATCATCCTTTCAACCCCTAAAATTAAAAAGCCATCCCCAAAAATGACTTATGCATGTGAGGTATCATTTCTTAAAACCCAAATGCCTAGATTTCATTTTTGGAAGAACTTTTAATTTAGGATCATCCCTTCAATTCCTACAATTAACAAAACCCTATCCAAAAATGATACATGCACGTGAAGTACGGATTCTCAAAATCCAAAAGCTTAGCTATAATTTTGGGAAGAATTTTTAATTTAAGATCATCCTTCAACTTCTAAAATTAAAAGCCATCCCCAAAATGACTTATGCATGTGAGGTATCATTTCTTAAAACCCAAATGCCTAGATTTCATTTTGGAAGAACTTTTAATTTAGGATCATCCTTCAATTCCTACAATTAACAAAACCCTATCCAAAATGATACATGCACGTGAAGTACGGATTCTCAAAATCCAAAAGCTTAGATATAATTTTGGGAAGAATTTTTAATTTAAGATCATCCTTCAACCTCTAAAATTAAAAAGCCATCCCCAAAATGACTTATGCATGTGAGGTATCATTTCTTAAAACCCAAATGCCTAGATTTCATTTTGGAAGAACTTTTAATTTAGAATCATCCCTGCAATTCTTACAATTAACAAAACCCTACACAAAATGATACATGCACGTGAAGTACGGATTCTCAAAATCCAAAAGCTTAGATATAATTTTGGGAGAATTTTTAATTTAAGATCATCCTTCAAGCCCTACAATTAAAAAGCCAGCCCCAAAATGACATGCATGTAAGGTATCATTTCTCAAAATCCAAATACCTAGATTTTATTTCTGGAAAAGCTTTTAATTTAGGATCATCCTTCAACCCCTAAAATTAAAAGCCATCCCCAAAATGACTTATGCATGTGAGGTATCATTTCTTAAAACCCAAATGCCTAGGTTTCATTTTTGGAAGACCTTTAATTTAGGATCATTCCTTCAATTCCTACAATTAACAAAACCCTATCCAAAATGATTCATGCACGTGAAGTACCGATTCTCAAAATCCAAAAGCTTAGATATAATTTTGGGAAGAATTTTTAATATAAGATCATCCTTCAACCCCTACAATTAAAAAGCCAACCCCAAAAATTACTTGTGCATATGAGATATCATTTTCAAAATCCAAATGCCTAGATTTTATTTCTGGAAGAACTTTTAATTTAGGATCATCCCTTCAACCCCTAAAATTAAAAAGCCATCCCCAAAAATGACTTATGCATGTGAGGTATCATTTCTTAAAACCCAAATGCCTAGATTTCATTTTGGAAGAATTTTAATTTAGGATCATCCCTTCAATTCCTACAATTAACAAAACCCTATCCAAAAATGATACATGCACGTGAAGTACGGATTCTCAAAATCCAAAAGCTTAGATATAATTTTGGGAAGAATTTTTAATTTAAGATCATCCCTTCAACCTCTAAAATTAAAAAGCCATCCCCAAAAATGACTTATGCATGTGAGGTATCATTTCTTAAAACCCAAATGCCTAGGTTTCATTTTTGGAAGAACTTTTAATTTAGGATCATTCCTTTAATTCCTACAATTAACAAAACCCTATCCAAAAATGATTCATGCACGTGAAGTACGGATTCTCAAAATCCAAAGGCTTAGATATAATTTTGGGAAGAATTTTTAATTTAAGATCATCCCTTCAACCCCTACAATTAAAAAGCCAACCCCAAAAATTACTTGTGCATATGAGATATCATTTTTCAAAATCCAAATGCCTAGATTTTATTTCTGGAAGAACTTTTAATTTAGGATCATCCCTTCAACCCCTAAAATTAAAAAGTCATCCCCAAAAATGACTTATGCATGTGAGGTATCACTTCTTAAAACGCAAATGCCTAGATTTCATTTTTGGAAGAATTTTTAATTTAGGATCATCGCTTCAATTGCTACAATTAACAAAACCCTATCCAAAAATGATTCATGCACTTGAAGTACCGATTCTCAAAATCCAAAAGCTTAGATATAATTTCGAGAAGAATTTTTAATTTAAGATCATCCCTTCAACCCCTACAATTAAAAAGCCACCCCCAAAAATGACTTATGCATGTGAGGTATCATTTCTCAAATTCAAATGCCTAGAATTCGTTTCTGGAAGAACTGTTAATTTAGTATCCTCCTTTCAATTCCTACAATTAAAAAAAAATTCAAAAATGATTTATGTACGTGAAGTACCAATTCTCAAAATCCAAAAGCTTAGATATCATTTCGGAAAGAATTTTTAATTTAGAATCATCTCTTCAATTCCTAAAATTAAAAGCCCACCCCCAAAAATAACTTATGCGCATGAGGTACCATTTCTCAGAATCCAAAGACCTAGATTTCATTTCTGAAAGAGTTTCTAATTTAGGATTACCCCTTCAACCCCTAAAATTAAGAAACGAATCTCCAAAACGATATGCACGTGAATTATCAATTCTCACATGTCCAACAGCCTAGATTTTATTTCTGGAAAGTTTTATAATTTAAGATTTTTCATTACACCTTTAAAATTGTAAAGCCCATCCTAAAAATAATTTAATGCGTGACGTACCAGCAATCAAAATTCAAACCTTGGGTTTTATTTCTAATAGAATTAAGAGCCCCTTGAGCCCGTCAAATTTTAAAACCCATCCCCAAAAATGATTTATGCACGTGTTATATCAATTTTTAAGATCCGTAGGTGTAGTTTTCATTTTAAACGGACTACCTTTATGTTGCACAGATTTGCACAGATTTGGAGTATTGAAAACTCCCCCCTCAATGTTTGTAGCACGTGACGTATCATTTTCCAAAACCCAAAAGCGTAGATTTCATTTTTGGTAAAAAATTTTTACCTACCGGTCATCCCCAATAACCGATATTGGGGATGACCGTCCTTGCAAGATTTTAAAATTTTGTAATTGCAAATCGTTTGTTTAGGATTGTTTTGCCATTTTGGAAGTTTGTTTAGGCCTACAGATGCGCGGACTTTTAAAAATCAAATTCGCGCCAACCGCATCCATGCAATATTTTAAGATTTTGTCATTGCAATAGTGAAACAATCCCAAACAAACAATTTGCCTAGACAAAATTTTAAAATCTTGCAATGACGGTGTTGGTGCAAATATGGCCCCATGTAATTAGATTTTTAAAAATCCGAGCATTTGTAGACCTAAACAAACCTACAAAATAGTAAAACAATCACTTTGCCATGACAAAATTTTAAATTTTGCTAGGACGGGCTTGGTGTAGATTTCGCCCCACCCAATTTGATTTTTAAAATCCGTGCAGCTGTAGGTCTAAACAAACCTCCAAAATGGCAAAACAATCCTAAACAAACGCCAAACGAACAATTCGCCATGACAAAATTTTAAAATCTTGCAAGAATGGAGTTGGTGCAAATTTGGCCCAGTGCAGTTTGATTTCTAAAACTCCGCCCATCCGTAAGCCTAAACAAACCACCCAAGGAAGTGGGTCAAGTTGGCCCCCACTTTCAGTTATAATTTTTATCTTTCTCACCAATTGTGCTCGTTTTGTGCTCAATTGTGCCGGTGTTTGTTTCAATTGTGCTTATTTGTTTTTAACGAAAAACCTTCAAAACAAATCCGCGGGGTCGAGGTAGCTGTACATTTGATTTTTCAATGCTCCTCCCGAAGATACTACATTAGCTGTTTTTACACACGGGACTTACATTTTACCTCTCATCCGAACAAGGGCATATTTTTATGAAATATGCTCGCTTAACATTTTTTAAGCGGTCCGTGTTGGAACTCAACCCCTGGACCTTGGGGATTAGTACTCATAGGTGAGCCAAGGTCGGCATACATTTTACTTAAACATTCATTGTAGAAAGAGGTTTATGTTCATTTTGCTAAGCACAAATGTTTTGATTATTTAGAAATCTTGTCTGCTTTATTACTATAGATACTAGTTGAAATTGAAAATCGGAATTTATTATTTACTTTAATTTTTCAGAGGCGTAACATGATTCGTATCAAACTTCTGTTGTAAAAGATGTTTATTAACGGAATGGGACGATTTGACACCGTCGTTTCGGCACGGCAGATTCGGCGCAGAGACGTGTCGGCTCAAGGAAATTTCGGCGCAAGGACGTTTCGGCGCAGAAATATTTAATGCGCAAAATTGCTTGCTATTTGTCCATATTGCAATATTGTGCATATCTGCAGTGTTGTGGCGAAAATAGTCTTGAGGTTTCAAATTAGGTTAGTAGTAGAAAAGTTTTACTACTAATAGAAAATTATGGATTGAGCACATGTGCGAAAATAGTGTTGATGTATCAACGTCTCTGCGCCGAAACGTACCTACGCCGAACCATCCCTGCGTAGAGACGTTCCTGCGCCGAAACATTCTTGTGCCAAAACGTCCCTGTACCGAATCGGCCTCGCCGATGCGTCGTGGACATGGTATATTTATGTATTACGTTCCTTTGGACCTGTAGAATATATACCGGGTAATCGATTTTAATGTTAGGTTTGTTAATGGTTTGCCCTTGGTGGCTAGAGTTTTTATCTATATTTAGTTAGCGTAGCGCTCAGGGGTTAATTACTTGTCAAATGTGGTGTACAAGGGCCGTCATATGTTGGTCAAATGCCGTCAAATGTTGTTAAATGTCTCGAAATTTTCAAATGTCGCTCAAATGTTTCAAATGTCAAATAAGTGTACCTTCGGTAGCGCTTCAAGTTGTTTGTATGAAACATTTTAATGTCATCATCCGTCTAATATTATGCGCAATATTATTCTAAAGACCACATTGAGAGTATAGGTAAAATATTCGGCACCGTGACTCCAGCCGCCCACCCCAAAATTTAAAAAATATAATAATACAGGAACATTGCACCCTGATGCATCCTTATGCACCAACATCACATTTTATTGCACCTCTGCAATTAAATATTTATTGACAAATTTATAGTGTGCGGCAGGGTCACATGACCCTAACCGGCCGACACTTCAAAATAAAAATTGAGACATACTACCGTTTCTATAAAGCAATGCACCTTTGTGCTCCAGCAAAATTAATCTTTTCACCTTTTCCTAAACCACCCTCACCTCCTCCGAAATTTTATTTTTTGAAAATTTTATTAAAACATTTACATACAGAATGCACTCATTAAACACCATCTAGCACTCACCTCACATTTATTGCACCCATTTGGTTAAGGACTTATTGACAAAATTAAACTGCACGGCCAAGGTAACGTGACCCTAGCCGGCCGACACTTCAAAATAAAATTAAAACATACCACCGTTTTAGAAAGCAATGTACCCTTATGCCCCACCAAAATTAATCTCCTCAGCCTTTCTTAAACCACCCTCACCCCATCCCAAGAATTATTTGTTGAAACAGAAAGTTATTATTATCGCTTTGCTAAAAAACATAAGAATGAAAATTTATAATGACCTATTACCCTACAACATTAGCGGACTTTCTAAGAAAGGACTACACGTAATGCTGATAGGGAAGTTGGCCGTCAGAGAATAAATGCCTCTTTCAAAAATAGTAACATTTTGTCTGGCAGAAAATACTTCTACAAACATATTAGACAAAAAATGATTTGTTGATAATTTATAAACCGGTCACTGGTTATTCTCTCTATAAATTGTCAACAAATTATTTTTTGTCTAATATGCTTGTAAAACAAAATGTAGACAAAATGTTACAACATATAAGAAGTCTGAATATTTCCTAGAGACTTGAATGCGTAACATTTTTCAACGCTTTTGTACACGATCAAATAGAAGCAGCATCGCCATGGCATCAGTTCCTAGTGTCATATTAAATTTTAAATACTTCTTGTATTTAATACTTCACAATATAAATATTTTACCTATATTTTGAATGTGGTATTTAGAATAATATTACCTATAATATTAGAGGATGTAGACATTAAAATGTTTCACACAAATCACTTGAAGGGTTGATCACTTACAAAAGCATGTACACATATTTAACATCTGAAACATTGGAGCGGCATTTGAACATTTTCCAGATATTTAACAACATTTGACAGCTTTTGGCCAACATTTGACGGCTCTTGTACACCACATTTGACAAATAATCAACTCCTCGAGCGCTACGTTTTAACTAAATATAGTTAAAAAAACTCAAGTCACCAGGGGCGTACCATTAACAAACCTATAACTAAAATCAATTACTCAGTATTATATACTTTACATGTGATTTTCCAATGCTCCACCCGAAGGTACTACATTTGCCAGGAAGCGAGTTTTTTTTTACCTGGAAAATTTGGAATTTTTATTTTCTAATAGTAGTAAAACCTTTCTACTACTAACCTAAGTTGATACCTCAACACTGTTTTGCCTCAACACCATTTTTGCACATGCACCGTATCTATAATTACCTCTTAGTAGTAAAACAATTCTACTACTAACCCAAGTTGAAAACTCAACACTATTTTCACCACAACACTGTAGATATGCGCAATATTGCTATATGGACAAATAGCAAGCAATTTTGCGTGTCGAGTCATTTTCTGCCCCGAAACGTGCTTGTGTCAAAACGTCATTGCGCCAACACGTTGTGCGCCAAATCAGCCGTGCCGAAACGACGGCATCGTATCGTCCCATTCCGTAAATAAACACTTACTACAACAGAAGTTTGATACAAATAATGTTACGCCTCTGAAAAATTAAAGTAAATAATAAATTTTGATTTTCAATTTCAATTTACCTATAGTAATAAAGCGGATAAGATTTCTAAATAATCCAAACATATTTGTGTAGACCAAAACGAACATAAATGTCTTTCCACAATGAACGTTTAAGTAAAATGTATGCGTTTCGTATACATCACTTCCAAAATGCGTGAAAATTTATATAAATTAAATTACCAAAACCTAATTCATATAAAACTTTGCAAAATGGCTTAATTTTTTTATTTATATTGCAAATAAGTCCTTAACCAACAGGGTGCAAAAAATGTGAGATAAGTGCTAGACGGTGCATAATGAGTGCATTCTGTATATAAATGTTTTAATAAAAAATGTTCAAAAATTGAATTTGGTAGTGGGTGAGGGTGGTTTAAGAAAGGACGAGAAGATTAATTTTGGTGAAGCACAAGGGTGCATTGCTTTCTAAAAATGGTAGTATATTTTAATTTTTATTTGAAGTGTCGGCCGGCTAGGGTCACGTGAGCTTGACCGCGCACTATAAATTTATGAATAAATCTTTAACTGAAGGGGTGCAATAAAATGTAAGGTTGGTGCATAAGGAGTGCAATGTTTCTGTATTTTTTTTTAAGCTGTGAAGTGGGCCGATGGGTATCAAGGTGTCATGGAGCCACCTGGCTGTGGCATTAAGTGATTCGATAGTTTTTTAGTCCAATAAATTTTGCCTTTTGTTTACGCATACTTAAAATTCGCAAAACCAATTGAATAATTAATAAGCAACGTGTGTAATATAAGCAAACTTATAGAATATAAACCCAGAAAGTCAGTTTTCATCGATAAAAACACAAGTAACATTAGTAACAAACTTTATAAAAATAATTTTAAAAATAACAATGCGGTAACTACCGGATCCCACTATATTTGCGGAAACTGCAAGAGCTTTCAACTTTTAAGCAAATAAAGATAGATACATGCGGTTTTTACTGAGGTGCTTCACAATGACACAAAGTTTAATTAAACACATTCAGTTAGCCAAAAACAAAATGGTGGTTTATTTGAATTTTTCTTTAAACACCGGCGCAATTGTGCACAAAATAAGCACAATTTAATGGAATAAGATAAAATTGACAAAGTGAAAAAAGCGGAGCTAGCGATCAACCTGCCCCCTTGATTTGTTTTCATTTTTCGCTATAAGCAAATGAGCACAATTCAAACAAACACCATTAGATTTGAGCACAAAACGAGCACAATTTAATGAACTTAAAAAATTGAAAACAAAAACCACGAGGGCGAGCGGTCAACCTAGCATTTGTTTTTAATTTTTTCGCTATAAGTAAATGAGCACAATTGAAACAAACACCAGCACATTTGAGCACAAGTCAATGGACTTAACAAACATTGAAAATCAAAATAACACGGAGGGCTAGCGGTCAACCTGGCATTTGCTTTTAATTTTTTTGCTTATAAGCAAATGAACATAATTCAAACAAACACCGGCACAATTGAGAACAAAACGAACACAAGTCAATGGAATTTAAAAAATTGAAGAAGTCAAAAGAAACCGGGTGGGGTCAACCTGACCCCCGGATTTGTTTACAATTTTTCGCCAAAAGCAAATGAACACAATTGAAACAAAACCCTGCACAATTGAGCACGAAACGAGCACAATTAGTGAGAAAGAAAAAAAACTTGAAAACTGAAGGGGGGGAGAACTTGACCTACCTCTCCAAGATGGCGAAACAATCCTAAAGAAACGCTAAACAAACGATTTGCCATGACAACATTTTTAAATCTTCCAAGGACGGGGTTGTTGCCAATAAGATCCCCATGCAACTTGATTTTTAAAAATTCGCGCATCTATAGGCCTAAACAGTCCTTCAAAATGACAAGCAAACCTAAACGAACAATTTGTAATGACAAAATTTTAAAATTTGGCAAGGACGGGGTTGGTGCGATTTGGTCCCGTCCAATTTGATTTTTAAAAATACGCGCAACTATAGGCCTAAACAAATGTCGAAAATGGCAAAACAAACCTAAACAAACGCTAAACGATCAGCAGCGATCAAATTTTAAAATCTTGCTTGCGCAGGGCTAACTTCACTGACGTCCTGGATCAACGATTTCAAGATATACTTAATTTTAAAAATTGGGAATTCTTCACAGGCATCTTATAAATCTAAAGCTTTGTATTTATGGTAGCCATGGGCCTTCAGATATTCTTTTGTATCTATATTCTATTAACATAAGCTACAAATTCAAACATGCACATTTAAAAAAGGAGAATATGCTAAACTGTATAAGTATTAAAATGTAAGCAATCACATGCGTGAGAAACGAATGTCTTTGATTTCTGATGGCTTGCAGTTTCGTAGCCGTCGCCAACTCTCATTCTGGCGCCTAAGTAAGAAAATTAATCTGTATAGAATACTGATTTAGCATTTTTTATTGTACAGTAATATAACGTATAGATACGTATGTACCTTTATACAGCGATACTCTTGAAATGCTTTTATTTTTACATAGCATTCTAACAATCTGAGATTGGTTAACTATAAACATAAATTTTTTCATTGAATCATCTGGTGTAGGATGTAGTATACATTTTCAAATTTACTCTGTTACATAAGTATATTGTAGTGCATGAGGGAGGCATTTATGTTCTTGCTGTTTAATTAATTGTATCTGAGCATGGTATTAGAGTATTTTATGGGATTATTCTGATAAAATGATTAAAAACCTGGTTTCGTGAATAAGTTGTATAAGCTGTGTCGGAGTATTGATGTGTCGATGCGAACTCGATTTTAGTGACCTACCCGATATAGCAAAAAATCGATACCGGTATGCCGATCCGTATCGATATATTGCGTATCGGTATTCGATACATAAATATCTGTATCACCCACCCTATAGTTGTAAAATCTCTTTTATCAAATATTTCAAAAAGTTAGTTACAATGTTTTATTCAGGCATAACCTTAATTTCCGCAATAGCTTGAGCTTAAAATTTGGCGATGATAATCTCCGTCAAAATTTAATATATTTAAATGTGCACTCACTGCAACTTGTGTACCAAATTTCAAACTCCTAGCCCACAAGTTTGGTTAAAAAAGTGTTTAAAAACAGAAACCTTTTTCCAGAATTTCTTGAAAATGGCTTAATGAACTTGAAATGTAAATATATTAACAGAAGCAGCATTTCATTTTTAACAAATTATTCCTTTACCATTTCTCTATAAAATAATTAAGGGAGCCAATATTCACCAAAGTTTCATTTTACATGTGATACGCTATGTATACAAAACCAGTATAATTTTGCCTTTTCACATTTAATTTCAATATACAGGGTATTTCAAATTCTAGGGCAACCATGGGGATCTCCTATAATATAAGTGATAGCGGGTAGGTTTAAGTTTGGCACTTTTACAGAATTTTGTGCTTAACAATATGCCACAAAGAAATTTCGCCTAACTGCATTTATTTCCGTGTTAGGGTAAAAAAAACAAAAAAGTTGATTTTCGTTTTTTATTTGTAACTTTGTTATTTGAAAACATATTTGAAAACTGTAACGATATTCAGTAGTGTATTTTTACAGATCCAGGTGCCACATTTCCTCCAGCATCCACATTTCCTCACACATCTGAACCAAATTTACATGTAAATTCCCATAAGGAGGAAATGTGGAGATAAATCTCCTCCTTGCTCAGACACCCCCCAATCATTTTGATTACGTCACACCCGCATTCTTTCCACCCGCGAGATAAATCTTTCTCCACATTTCCACCCACGAGATAAACCTATCTTGTTTGGTATCAATTAATATTAGATTTTTCTCAGCTAGCCGAATTTCTAGGAATTTTTTAGATTTCATCATCTCCCAGTGAGCTACCCTCATTTTAAAATTTTTTTACCGCTAACATTCTGAACCAAATAGCTTTCTTCGACTAGACATTGCATCTTTCGATATAAACCCATCTTGTTTGGTATCAATTAATATTAGAATTTTCTCAGCTACCCGAAACTCTAGGAATTTTTTAGATAGCACCATCCCCTTAGAGCTACCCTAATTTTAAGAATTTTTACCAGCAACGATATTTGACCGTCCGCATAAATTTTTTTATACATGCGGCACATCAAACTAGTCTAGAATTTTACGCAGAATTCGAATCTGTAAACAGATATAAAATAGGACCACGTCTTACAAAATTACACACATACCTTATAGCGAGCATACCGCGACCGTACCACTACTCGCTTTTAATGTCATACTTTCTATCTTGTTTAGCTCATCTTTCGAGATAAATGTAACTTGTTTGGTATCAATTAATATTAGAATTTTCTCAGCTACCCAAATCTTTTTAAAATTTTTAGATTGCATCATCCCCCAGGGAGCTACCCTCATTTTAAGATTTTTTGCTGGTAGCGATTTCTGACCGTCATTATAAATTTTTTTAGTCATACAATACATCAAATTCGTTTAGAATTTTATGCAGAATCCGAATCTGTAAATAGATTTAAAATCGAACCACCCTTACCATTTTACACATCCTCTAAATTATAAATTTCCTGCAGCTCATACCTAAAAGAAAATCTAAAACCATTCTTAAAACTTTTATTACAGACAATTTTTACTAATACAGTTTAAATTTTGTAAACCACATTTCTAAATACATATTCACAATTTTTTATTTTCAACCTAGAACTCATATCGGTTTATACTTATTAATATTTATTTCTAAATAGAGCACCTTTTCCAAAGACCAACCGGACCCACATGTTTCAAATTCCTCTGATTTTGTTCTCATGGTTTCGCTTAAGACCTGGTACATATTTTCCAGATTACTAGAAGACGTTATAACCATATTTTTAGTGTTAAGGGATTTCACATCGGTAGTCTCTTCCCCATTTTGGTGTAAACGCCGTAGAGTTTGCAATAGACTTTTATTGCTGTATGTTGTATTCTTTTTTCAATAACTAATCGAATAAATCGCTCTTTCTGCTTCCGAAGAAACTAGGACACTCCATTGTCGACACTGTCGTTCTTTATGCAATAGCTAGCCATACGCTTGTTAAACGCTGCGCTAACCATTTCTACGCCTTAGTCTCTAGTAGCGGTAACTGAAGCATTTTTATGTCTGTTGCTTTTCAAGGGTGCGGCATAGGTAGTCTTTTCCATTTCGAAATCGCATACTTTACACATAATTCGTGGTTGTTTCGTACAAGACCCTTTAACAGCTGGCGGAGCTGAACGTTTACGGCTTAATGACATACCGTGCTGTTTTTCCTTGTGTCGTTGTAAGTTGTCCATTCTCGTAAAAGCGATACCGCAAGACCCACAGTTTAAGTACTTTGCTGCGGACGGATGTATAAGCTTAGCCGTGGACGATGTTACACCACGACATTTGTTCTGGTGCCGTTTGAGAACATTTTTCCAGGTATAGGAAGCACCGCAAGAGTTGCATTTAAAAACGTTTGCAGGCACCATTTTAGTACAAAACAAAATCCGCACTATAGGACTTTGATTAAAGTTGTAAGCGAACTAACTTATAACTAAAGAGTTTACTCTTGCGTACCTGCTTTATGTACCCTATACAATGCAAACCGAAGGTTTCCGAAGACACCGAACGAAGTTGAGGATTCAGCGGGAACTAAATGACGTCATTTTGTGCCAATCCTTGCTGCTCGTCCAGTACATTTAGCACCAATGTATGCACCCGGTTCGCTTCGTCCATGCTGCGAATGCAGTTAGTAGAAACATTGGAAACGTCTTCCATGTTATACAGATCGGCAATCACATCGCGTGCAGATTAAAAGTACAAAAGGGTGGTAGCACACGCACACAAATTGGCTGCAAGTCGTACGGTAGAAGATGCAGTGCTACTATAAACAAAAACTTAATAAAACACTTTACACCTTTACTAAGGGAACACCAAACTTGTTGTCTACAGAATATTTACTAATAAAGCAATTTAATTTTAAATAACTTCTACGTCGTATTTTCGGAAATGGTAGGCTTGAATATTTTCTAAATGAATCATCAAGCGAAAGTATGCTTAGCGGCATTAAAATTAACCATTAATTTCCCATTTTACGACCGCGGTTAATTATAGATTAAAATTTAATTTGTTCACGTTCGAGCTTCCGTAAACTAACATATTTTATAGTAACAGTGCGCTGTATAATACATGCATACCCTTTCGCCGCGCTACTGCTATTTTTGTAGTTGTTTGAAAAGTCAGTCGCCTTTTTACTCTTAGGACCGCTGCAAAGCACCATTCTATACTTTCTCTAAAAGTATAGCACATCGCGCACTTTTTATCTTATAAATAAATTTTGCTTATGTAGGCTTTTACACTTTAGCATATTTAAACATCTAATACAATCGATTAACCACTTTCGATTATTCTAACGGGGCCACCATACATTCCACCACACCGTTCTTTTTGAATACAACGATCTGATGAGCTTCCACACACTAACACCTAACGTACCTTTCTTACTATTTGTTAAACAAAAACTACCGGCATCGAAATTGTCCGTATACGGACGTAAGCAGATGTTTGTGGATGTGTACGAGAATATGTAACCATATACATTAATTAGTCTAAGCTATTTTATTTAGTCCACGAAAACTACTATTTTTCTAAAACCACAAAATAATAATAGCCTTTATAGGTTCCACATTTCTACCATTTCCCAATGACTGGTGCTACGTACATGGAGACTTTAATTTCTTATTTGAGAGAATCCTTATTCTCCCATGCACCGTTGCGTTGTTGCATGCCCACCCCTTTTGGAGATATATGCTCGTTATAGGTTGTAGGACCCTCGGTTTTACTTAACTACACTTTGTGAGACCCCTTTAATCTTTTTAATTGTGTCTCTCTCGCTTACAATACAGTAGGACTTGCCCTACTACCAACAAATTATAATACTAGATCCCCATTAAATTCGTCTTTAATTTTCCTACAACTTTTTTGTTGACATGCGGTATATTGTGTTTATTATCCGCGGGTAGTCACTCTTTAAGATAAATATATCTGTTTTGGTATCAACTAATATTATATTTTTCTAGGGAGCTCAAATCTGCAAATAGACTTTAAATAGAACCACCCTTTACAAAGTCGCGCCTTTTAAAGACCCAAACCTCTAATTTTTACACATCTTTATTTAACTCCATCTTTAAAACCCGTTTTTGCTACCCAAGACATATGCTCTAACCAATCATTTTCCTAGAAATCTAAAACCGCTTTGTCCCGCAAACACCACGTGGAGATAACACGTATACTCTGTCCACCAGACCAGAAGCAGAAAGGATTTAGAAGGTGGGAGAAGAACTTAAAATTATGGAATCTTAAAACTAATATATACAATAGATTTACAAAGTCAAACAACTATTTTAGATTTATATCTTTATACCCCCATGCGTGGGTTGATATGCTTCCAGGGATGACGTTACGCTTGTCATCTTCGCTCGATAAACTAATTTTACTAATAATGTGCGTGTACAAATCGTTTTTTTTTTACTCCGGATACATACACCGGCAAGTACTCGATACCATCCGAATAAAGAATTAGATGCTTGATGACTATTAATTTCCGCTTCCCTCGTGTACGCCCCAGACACAACCCTGGTGGTGATGTCATAGCCTTTTATAAATAAAGAACAATGTAATACTATTCTAAAATTTTTATTCTGACATTATACATAACAAAATTTAAAAAATGTAATGCCAAGCATGGAGCCATTTAAACTTAATTTTAATACAAAGTTATACACAGAAGACAGTCCTTTCTTTATGTTTGTTTGGAGCGGTTTTAATTTTATCCAATTTTATTCGAAGCTTAAAATTTAAGTCGATACCCAAGTCCTCTATCTCCTTTTCTAGCCAATAGTTTGATACATAGAGACCGTCTAGGTTTTCGAATTGCAAAATGTGCCGAAGTTTGCCTCTATATATAAAGTCTTTGATTCCACCGACAACCAGATCCATTCATTCGTGTAATTCTTGCAGTTTGTGACAATCTTTTAATCGCGGTTCTCCCACTATATCTTGCATACGTATCTTGTTAGCTTGATCGACTTCTTCTTGTCGGTATTGGAGGAAATCCTTATTCTCAAACTCACTGTTGCATAGTTACATGTCCACCACTTTTGGAAATATATGGTTGTTATAGGTTGTAAGACCCACGGTATTAAATGATCCGAAAGGTTCTTTACTAGACAAATATACAATGTTTAACGAACCCCCTTTGCGTGTGGTGTACGCAAAGGTTACGAAGCTCGCATTGCTTAGGTCGTCTATGTTATCTGCTATTTTGATAAATACGTTTTTACAATAACTTTTTAAAAAGTATACAGATTTAGTCCCATTCTTTTCCGCAAGGACGCCTACATAACTAAAAGAGTCATTTTTACTAACCACAAATGCATACAACTTGTAGAAACCATATGTATTTAAGTCAGTCCATCGGCACATAAAATAATCTTTTAATTCTTCCTCATTTTCTCTAATAAGATGTTCTTTGTCTAACACATCTTTGTATTGTTCGCGTATTGTCGCAGTGTTTTCCATGTAGTCCAACTTTCGCTTTTTTGCATCCATTTCCTCTAATTCCAGTTGTCTTTTTCTTCCACTTACAGGGTATGGCGTGCATAATGGGGCAATTTCCTTTAGCGTAAACGGATAGAGTTTACTGCCAATATTTACGCGTTGTCGTACAACCTCTGGACGAATGTTAGGCGTATCTATCAACCCCAATTCCGAAATGACTACTTCTTTTGGAAGTGTAGAATATGGTGTTGCAGATTGCGGTGCTTCCTATACCTGGAAAAATGCTCTCAAACGGCACCAGAACAAATGTCGTGGTGTAACATCGTCCACGGTTAAAAGCTTATACATCCGTCCGCAGCAAAGTACTTAAACTGTGGGTTTTGCGGTATCGCTTTTACGAGAATAGACAACTTACAGCGACACAAGGAAAAACAGCACGGTATGTCATTAAGTCGTAAACGTTCAGCTCCGCCAGCTGTTAAAGGGTCTTGTTCGAAACAACCACAAAACCTTTTATTGAGAATAATGAATTTTTTAGTACCAATAATATAAGGATATTATACATTTTTGAAATCAGGAAAAAAATTCTCTATACAACGGCATAAAAATCGAATATGGCGTTCATAAGATATACAAAAGTAGATGATGTTTGAAAAGAGTTATGTTAGGTTAGTTGGACTTAGGTTAGATAGTTCACACAAGTCCAACTAACCTAACCTAACTCCAGACAACACTAGCTAACCTAACTCTTGACAAGTCCACATCCAACCTAGGTCGGAGGCAATTTCATTCTATGGGGTAATTTCACCCTATGAGGCAATTTCACCCTATGGGGCAATTTCACCCTATGGGGCAATTTCACCCTTACCTAATATCCTACAGTTCTTTTACCTTGCCCAGTTGGGCGCCGTTTAATCCTTAACACGAAGGTATCAACATATCCAGCAATTTCTGTGAGCAACCGTTGGCTGGTTTATCTTTTGTGTCGTCCACACAACGTTTAATATGGCATACTGGAATGCAACTTCCCACAATCATGTCTTTCTTCAGGATCACCGTATGCGGATTAATGTTTAGCATCCTTACTGGTATCATATTTGGAAACTTTACCAGCGTTCTTCTAATCAGTAATCCTCCTGACTCATTTCCGATTCAAATGCTTCTATCATGCATATTTGTCCTTCCCGGAGCGTACCATCCGGGCGTCCCATTACTATCATTTCCGCCTTCTCGGGTATCTTCATATCACAAATCATTCAAACTTGCATCGTCTGATTACTCGTCCCTTGAAATGGAATCCCATCATCATCTATTCGAAGCACATTTTTTTTCATGTTTACATGAAACGCATATTCTCTCATGAAATCCATTCCCAAGATCACTTCTTCTGTAATTTCAGCTACCAACACCTGATGAGTAATTAGTTTGTCCCCGATTGTCAACGTATCGGCAGTCTCTCCGTGATTACAAATTTTCTCACCACTTGCCGTTCGAAGACACACCGATGCAGGTAGCACTTTTCCACGACCAACCAAATCTGGTTTCACAATAGTCCTTGTTGCTCCTTTATCCACGTGTAATCGGGCAACCCTACCATTAATTCTACCATCAATATAGATGCTGTCTAGACTTCCCATCGACAATGCAGCAAGGATGATAATCTCCGGGGCACTAGGTTGTGCTGTCGACGTTCGCCCCCTTACGTCGACTTGCTTTAGTTTCCCTGCTGCTCAACCGTCTCTGTATATGACCAACTTCACCGCAGCTCTAGCATCGCAGACGTCATCTCCGAGGTCGCTGTCTTGCCAGCCTTTCCGCCACACGGTTAATTATTTCATCTATGCTGTTCTGCGCTTGACCAGGTTATTCTAAGGCAGACCGAACTTGATGACTCATCCTGTGTGATGTCTGCTTAGCTGCTTCAAATTCAAGCGCATGGGCCAGTACGTCATCTAACATTTTTGGCCGTGCTAATCTTAGCGCTTGCTGTATTTCGCCGTCCTTAACGCCATCCACAAATGTCTGTACAGCTAGTTGTTCGAGAAAGCTATCTGGTGCCGTTGGGTATGCCAATCTAAGTAATCTGGCGAAGTCAGCTTCAAATTCTTGCAGACTTTTATTTGTCTTTTGCGAGCAGTTCTTAACTTGTGCATAGTAAACCTGTAGAAGGTGAGCGTCTCCATATCTCATTACAAGCTTTGATGTTAAGAGACCGTAATCATTCTGCTGGTGATCGGGAATCGTTTGTAAGATGTTAAGAGCTTCCCCCCGTAGGGCCAATATTAAGGAGATAGCCTTCTCTTTGTTGCACCAACCGTTCGGTATTGCAGCAGCTTCAAATTGTTTCAAATATGTGAGCCAAGGTGTTTTAGCATGTTATGTGGGTGGTTTTACTTTAAATTTTGACGGTATTGAATCGCTTTCTTCCATGCTTCTTATTTCTGGGATGTTCTAATTTACCACTTGGTTTACTAATTCAAGTGGCCGCGTTGTTAGTGAAATCACTTGTTTTTGTAGTCTCATCATATCTTCTTCCATTTTACCAATTCACTGTCCAACTTTTGTTCAACTGTTTTACCTGTTCAGTGAAATCTTCTTTCAATGCAATGGAGCTTTCCGTTAATCTTTGTTCTAACGTGGCTGTACTTTCATTCAACTTTTCTTCCATTTTGGCAGCATTTTCACCTAACCTTTCCATTTTCTCAATATTTTCAATAAACTTTTCTTCTCTTTTCGCAGCATTTACACTTAATTTTTCTTCTATTTTCTCAGCATTTTCACTAAGTGCCACTTCCATACCGTATTTAAACTTTTTAAGGGTCGATTCCAGTTCAACTGACCGCTCTACGTTTTCATTTAGTGTGACTTCCAGTTAGCCGACCTCTCCTCCATTTTCTCAGCATTTTCACTAAGCTTTTTATCCATTTTTGCAGCATTTTCACATAACTTTTCTTCTACACAGGATTTAAAATCCTTAAGAAAAATCATTAAAGTTTTTGCGTCCATCTTACTTTGGCTTCTTGTTACAGGTATATACAAACTACTTAAATATCTGTAGACTTGTGTTTTTTTTAAATTAATCACTATATACCCACACAGGCTGACACCAGTGTAGCGGGTTACTACCACCGCGTTTCACTGGTTTAAAACAAGTAATAACAAGAGTCTTTATTGCTCACCGTTCACAAGTCTAATTAACAGTATATGCCTTATTTATAGATGTTTTCAGTCCAATTAACAATGAAGCACTATCATACTAATGAATTTACAAGCACTAATATCTTCTTAAACTAACTGCTTAACCATAGGTCCATTAACAACACTAACACAACTATTATAATTTATTTATTACACTCTTGTCTATTTATGTATTCTACAAGCTGTATGTACATTAGACACTTTCACATCATATAACATTTGTTTACTGTTGGACTTCCAAAAGCTCAACTATTTAACTTTACACGACATAATTTATATTAGACATTCTCATATAGACTAACATGTCAGTTAGTAATAATATTTCAGGCAAAACATAGCTCACAAATGTGCATAATTTACATAATCACATAAATTACAAGGGTCACTTGTCATTTTATTTATATGCCCTTATTTCCAAAATTATTGCAACTTTACTATAAAATGTTCAGTTCGAGACATATTATGTTTAACGCATAGTTTGAACCAGGGTCTGAAACTATACATTCAGCATGTAAATGAGAAATACCCCCAAAGTATGCGTATGATGCCATAAATACTTATGTTTCTGTGTCTTATCGTTTGACAAGGTTGGAAAAACGTTTAGTATTATTTAGTACGTTTATGCTGTAGTTGCATAATATATCAAGAATGTTTTAAGGTTTTCTTTATATACATATAGTTAAATGATATGTAAAGTGTTTCCTCTTTAGCTAATAGCTACGATTCCTAGATAGGTTTCCTATTAAGACCACCTATTGGGTAGCCGATATTCAATTTAACCATATATGGAGATGGTTTTGTCTTTATTTTACATTTTGTAATATTTTGTTAAAGTGAATGCTTACTAATTAAACAGATAATTTTTCTGTTAGACTACATAGGGCTATGTATATACTTTTAAAAAAGACACATCAAGGCATTTAGCCATGTCCTGTATGTGGACAACTAATCATACATCATTTGAAAATTGTTAGTTTCTTAATAAGTAATTAGTCTGGTATTTCGCCAATTTCTTGTCAATTATCGGTTTCAGTCGTCTTTGATAATTTCCAACAATAAAAGTGCACCTTTTTTTATTGCAGGAGCGGATTCTGCAGCTTCTTTTGTGTGTGTGTGTGTGTGTGTGTGTGTGTGTGCAGGGGCAGGGGGGAGAGAGTATAAACATCCCTTAATACACTACCGTCATTACACGGTCTCAAAAAATCATTAATTGCCTATGTTTATAGTGTCATCCTAAACATATGTAGTTCGAGCTATTTTAAGCATGTTTGTAGAGTACAAAACACATAGTTTGATCTAATGACAAGAATAGCAACGCCATCATAGTGATGAATGCATTTAACAATTATTTAGTGTGACACGTAGAAACACGCCTATTTATGGTACTATAAGTAATTCTTTGGGGTATTCTCATTTAACATATATTAAATGTATAGTTTTCAGACCCTGGTTCAAACTATGCATTAAACATATAATAGGTTACATCATCATCATCATTTTATTTTCGACCTTACTTAAGGTCGGTTTGACGCAGCTCTAACTTTTTTTCTATTCTGTTCTAATCTAAAAAGTTCTACATATCCTTCACAACCTAAATTTCTGATAAATTGACTAATATAGCTTGGTCTAGGTCTTACTACACTCTTCTATCTTTTTCTTATCTAGCTAGCTCTACATAGATATTACCAACCTGATGGTTGTTAAAGAACTCCAACATGTTTACATGATTCCCATTTATAAGGAAATGAAATACCACCTAGTTTCCCCTCCAAAAAAAAGAAAAGTGTTAAATTATATTGTTATGGTAAGGTTTAAGCAGCGAATCGCTGCCAACATGCCAGACCGCTAACTAATTGTGAGTTATGTCATGGTGAGATTTAGTTAACTGATTTTTATTATTTTTTTGTGTTGTTTTCGAACTTACTTAAGGTCGGTTTGACGCAACTCTAAATTCCTTTCTATTCTGAGCTAGTCTAAAAAGGTCTACATACCCTTCACAACATAAATCTCTAACAATTTAACTAATATAGCTTTGTCTAAGTCTTTCTACTCTATCTTTATTTGGTAGTCCATAATCTATTACCTTACTAAATAGTCCTCATGCATTAGCTGGCGCCCTATCATTCTATCTCTTCTGATCATTAATTGTTTCTGCATACAGGGTTCCTCACCTATAGGTTACATAATAAACATATTTTTAAGAATTAGCATATCTTGAGCTTTTGCCCGTTTGCACCAAACACGTCTTAGGTAAGGAATAGTAAAGGAATCCTTAAATCATAAGTAGTCCTTAATTCAAAATGCACTGCACCAATGCTTGAATGTCAACATTTTAACTAAGTAGGTGATACTATTGGCAACGTTGTAATTTAAGTCATCTTTTAGGAAGTTTCAGGTTTATTACAATAAGGGTTGGCAATTTGGCATTGCAGATGCAGAAATGCAGATCAAGTTTTGTCAAATGTAAACATAGATTTAAATTTCTTTGTAATTTTGCTTTATACCTATAATCCTGTCCAAGTATTATGATGGAAAATAAAAGAGAGTTGTTAGCACCTCATTTATTAAAGTAGCACTGTTATTTCTAGAATAGTTGTTTACACTATTAGATAATATAATAATGTATTTTTTAAATTTCTGCGTGGTTTAAATTTTTGGCACATTCCTAACATGCAACTTACTTAACAGCACCCTTATTAAATTCTAACAAATGCTCTATTTCAGCTAAATTTTTGAAACACAAACAAATGTAAATTATTTATCCTTCCCATTAAAATAATTGGATCTTTCATTAATTCGTGTAGGAAACCCATTGTACATAATATACAAAATCTTATAATACAAAAATAATTCAACACTAGAAACACACAGGAAGAAAAGTTTAATTATAGATTAAAAAGGAATTATATTGATATGTGTTTACATTTTAAGGTGTAAGGTTAGAAATCGTTCCTTAATATATTTGAGAAAGGAATTTTGGGTACTTAACACTAATTAAATCTGGAATTATGAATGTGGTGCAAATGGCCATTTTAAAACTACTGCAATTATGGTTTTAATTTTCTTCGTGTCATAACTAAAGTTAAAATTATATTAGCATAATCTTTATTATAATTCACAAATATATGATTATTTGAACGATAATCTGCTAATTGTCCAAGTGACCAAGTTTAACTGCATAAAAAAAGCTTCAACCCTGGCCACCCATTGGTGATGCAATCTGCGTGCTCCTGCGGTCATCTTCGCGGTTGTTACAGAGTCGAAATAATATGTGTATGCGAAAATAGTGGATAGGTTAGGTTACTGGAGAAAATGTTTTACTATTTAATATGACTCAACGGGCACAACAGCCATTCCGAATGGACCTACACCTTGAAGAAGTTCTAAATTACTAGAACAGGTGGAATGCCTACTGCGTTCCAGTGAGCTAAAGAGCCAAACTACAGGTTCAACCAAATTAGTAAGGTCTTTAGTAAGGAACCAGAATAAGACAGGTTCCCGAAATAGCGCATTGGCTCATAGGAGTCGGTATGGCATTCTAAGACACATTACCGCGATGTGGAAGGCAACGGAAAACCACCACGTTACCTCCCAAGTACAAAGCGTATTTAAATTGTATTTAAAATGATGGCATCCTCTGAGGCAAAATATTCCGGAGGTAAAATAGTTCCCCATTATATAATTCCAATCTCTTTGAGTATTACAAACATTTTCTTCCATTTTATATTGTCGAATGCTTTTTCCAGATCTACAAACTCTATATACACGCTTTCCCCCTTTTCAATTGTTTTATCTATTGTCATCCTCATAGCTGAAATGGCTTCCCCTGTTTCGCATAAACCCAAATTGATCTTCTCCTAGTATTTCTTCTACTCGATTTTTTATTCGTCTTTGTACAATTCTAGTTAATATTTTTGACACGTTTGCTGTCAGACTTAATGTTCGAAAATTTTCACATCTATCCGCGTCACTTTTTTTTGGTATAGTGACTATGATGTTACGTTTGAAATCTTTGGGTATCTCGCCTGTCTCATACATATAGCTTACAAGTTGGAAGAGACGTTCTGTTACTGCTTGTCTAGTGGCTTTTAGAGTTTCTGCTTGCACCTTATCTGTACCTGGCGCCTTACCAGTTTTTAGACCGTTTAATGCTAATTCAAACTCATCTCGCAGTATAGGATATCCCAAGTCATCATTTTCAATGTCTGGATCCTGTTCTATTGCTGTTAGTTACTTTCCTGCATATAAATTCTTTATATATTCCTGCCATCTAACCACTTTCTCTACATTTTCTTTAATGACGTTTCTTCTCGTGTCCCCTATATTTTTGCCATACGATTTTATATCCCTAAAATTCATTCTACTTAGTTTGTATGCTTCGGCTGTCTTTCCTATTTCTATCTTACTTTGTACCTCTTTACACTTTTCAAAATCCATTGCTTTTTAGCTTTCCTGCATTTGCAAATAATTTTCCATTTATGACTTTGTATCTCTATTTTCCCGTTTTGTCTGATCAATTTTGTATTTTCGCTTTTCTTCTATTAAATTCAGGATATCTTTTGTTATACATGGTTGCTTATTTTCCTTTTGTGTATACCCCAGATTATCTCTGACCGCCATGTCTGTGCTGGATTTACCGTCATTCCATTCTGTTTCTACTTCCTTAGTATCACAAATTTTCCCGATATCTTTCAGCAATTCATTTGGCTTTTTTTTAAATCTTTTATAGACATCTTTATCTTTTAGTTTATCAAAGTCAAAGTGCCTTTTTCCATTTCCTTATTTCAAATTTTTAAATTTAAGAGCAGGCTTCATAATTACGATGTTGTGGTCTGTGTCTATATCTGCTTCTGGATAGCTTCTACAGTCCTTTACTTGATTCCTAAATCGTTGTCTAATAAGAATGTAATCTATTTGATATCTTCCTATATCCCCGGAATCTTCCACGTGTATCGTCTTCTAGCATGATGTTGGAATAATGTGTTTGTAATGGTTAAATTGTTTTGCCGCAAAATTCTACCAACCTATTTCCCTGTCGTTTCTCGTGCCCACACCAAATAAACCTACTACCGCTCCTTCCCTACCCTCACCTACCACTGCATTAAAATCCTCCGTACTTTTACGTATCTTAGCATGTCTTCGATATCTTTGTAGATCGCTTTACCTCTTCCTCACTGTGCCTGGAGGTGGACATGTATATTGTTACTGTATTTACTGGTTTAGATTCTAATCTAACCATGAGTACTCTATCGTTCTTTTGTAAGTAGTTTTCTACACAGTGGCCTATCTTTTTCCACAATACTATCCCCACACCAGAATTTCTTGCCTCTGATCCTGTATGAATTACCCTAAAGTCTCCGCTCCAAAATCCCCGCCTCTGGCCACCGAACTTTGCTGATCCCTACTATGTCTAGTGCTAACCTATCCATTTCAATTTTAAGTTCTTTAGCTTACCTACGTGCTTCATACTTTTGACATTCCACGCTCCGACTCCCAGAATGTTCCCGATTCTTTTTCTAAGTCTTCCGATCACATTCTCTGAAGTAGTCCCCTCCCGGAGATCCTAATGGGGAACTATTTTACCTCCGGAATATTTTGCCTCAGAGGATGCCATCATTTTAAATACAATTTAAATACGCTTTGTACTTGGGAGGTGACGTGGTGGTTTTCCGTTGCCTTCTACATCGCGGTGATGTGTCTTAGAATGCCATACCGACTCCTATGAACCACTGCGCTATTTCGGGAACCTGTCTTATTCTGGTTCCTTACTAAAGACCTTACTAATTTGGTTGAACCTGTAGTTTGGCTCTTTCGATCACTGGAACGCAGTAGGCATTCTACCTGTTCTAGTAATTTAAAACTTCTTCAAGGTGTAGGTCCATTCGGAATGGCTGTTGTGCCCGTTCAGTCATATAAAGTAGTAAAACATTTTTTCCAGTAATCTAACCTATCCACTATTTTCGCATACACATATTATTTCAACTCTGTAACAACCGCAAAGATGACCGCAGGAGCACGCAGGTTGTATCACCAATGGGTGGCCAGGGTTGAAGCTTTTTTTATGCAGTTAAACTTGGTCACTTGGACAATTAGCAGATTATCGTTCAAATAATCATATATTTGTGAATTATAATAAAGATTATGCTAATATAATTTTAACTTTAGTTATGACACGAAGAAAATTAAAACCATAATTGCAGTAGTTTTAAAATGGCCGTTTGCACCACATTCATAATTCCAGATTTAATTAGTGTTAAGTACCCAAAATTCCTTTCTCAAATATATTAAGGAACGATTTCTAACCTCACACCTTAAAATGTAAACACATATCAATATAATTCCTTTTTAATCTATAATTAAACTTTTCTTCCTGTGTGTTTCTAGTGTTGAATTATTTTTGTATTATAAGATTTTGTATATTATGTACAATGGGTTTCCTACACGAATTAATGAAAGATCCAATTATTTTAATTGGAAGGATAAATAATTTACATTTGTTTGTGTTTCAAAAATTTAGATTAATCAAAAGGACTGTCTTACAAGTATTAGCTGAAATAGAGCATTTGTTAGAATTTAATAAGGGTGCTGTTAAGTAAGTTGCATGTTAGGAATGTGCCAAAAATTTAAAACACGCAGAAATTAAAAAAATTCATTATTATATTATCTAATAGTGCAAACAACTATTCTAGAAATAACAGTGCTACTTTAATAAATGAGGTGCTAACAACTCTCCTTTTATTTTCCATCATAATACTTGGACAGGACTATGGGTATAAAGCAAAATTACAAAAAAATTTAAATCTATGTTTACATTTGACAAAACTTGATCGGCATTTCTGCATCTGCAATGCCAAATTGCCAACCCTTATAGTAATAAACCTAAAACTTCCTAAACGATGACTTAAACTACAACGTTGCCAATAGTATCACCTACTTAGTTAAGATGTTGACATTCAAGCATTGGTGCAATGCATTTTGAATTAAGGACTACTTATAATTTAAGGATTCCTTTATTATTCCTTACCTAAGACGTGTTTGGTGCAAACGGGCAAAAGCTCAAGATATGCTAATTCTTAAAAGTATTTTTATTATGTAACCTATATAGGTGAGGAACCCTGTATGTAGAAACAATTAATGATCAGAAGAGATAGAATGATAGGGCGCCAGCTAATGCATGAGCGACTATTTAGTAAGGTAATAGATTATGGACTACCAAATAAAGATAGAGTAGAAAGACCTAGACAAAGCTATATTAGTTAAATTGTTAGAGATTTAGGTTGTGAAGGGTATGTAGACCTTTTTAGACTAGCTCAGAATAGAAAGGAATTTAGAACTGCGTCAAAGCGACCTTAAGTAAGTTCGAAAACAACACAAAAAAAAATAATAAAAATCAGTTAACTAAATCTAACCATGACATAACTCACAATTAATTAGCGGTCTGGCATGTTGGTAGTGATTCGTTGCTTAAACCTTACCATAACAATATAATTTAACACTTTTCTTTTTTTGAGGGAAAACTAGGTGATATTTCATTTTCTTATAAATGGGAATCATGTAAACATGTTGGAGTTCTTTAACAACCATTAGGTTGGTGATATCTATGTAGAGCTAGCTATATAAGAAAAAGATAGAAGAGTGTAGTAAGACCTAGACCAAGCTATACTAGTCAATTTATTAGAAATTTAGATTGTGAAGGATATGTAGAACTTTTTAGATTAGCACAGAATAGAAAAGAAGTTAGAGTGCGTCAAACCGACCTTAAGTAAGGTCGAAAATAAATGATGATGATGATGTAACCTATTATACGTTTAAAGCATAGTTTGAACCAGGGTCTGAAAACTGTACATTTAATATATGTAAATGAGAATACCCCAAAGTATTACTTATAATACCATAAATAGGCGTGTTTCTACGTGTCACACTCAATAATTGTTAAATGCATTCATCACTATGATGGCGTTGCTATTCTTGTCATTAGATCAAACTATGTGTTTTGTACTCTACAAACATGCTTAAAATAGCTCGAACTACATATGTTTAGGATGACACTATAAACATAGGCAAACAAATGATTTTTTGAGACCGTGTAATAACGGCAGTGTATTAAGGGATGTTTATACTCTCTCCCCCCTCCCCTCACACACACACACACACTCACACACACACACACACACACACACACAAGAAGCTGCAGAATCCGCTCCTGCAATAAAAAAAAGGTGCACTTTTATTGTTGGGAATTATCAAAGGCGACTGAAGCCGATAATTGACAAGAAATTGGCGAAATACCAGACTAATTACTTATTAAGAAACTAACAATTTTCAAATGATGTATGATTAGTTGTCCACATACAGGACATGGCTAAATGCCTTGATGTGTCTTTTTTAAAAGTATATACATAGCCCTATGTAGTCTAACAGAAAAATTATCTGTTTAATTCGTAAGTGTGACTACTACGCCCAAGGTCCCGGGTTCGAATCCCGACACGGTCCGCTTGAAAAATGTTAGGCGAGCATTTTTCACAAAAATACACCCTCGTTCGGATGAGAGGTAAAATGGAGGTCCCATGTGAGTGTTGTCACGCACGTTAAAGATCCCTACCTTGCTTGGAACAGCAAGGGTTCGGCAAAATTCCAAATTTTCCACTTAAAAAAAACTCGCTTCCTGGCCAATGTAGTACCTTCGGGTGGAGCATTGGAAAATCACATGTAATGTTTAATTCGTAAGCATTCACTTTAACAAAATATTACAAAATGTAAAATAAAGACAAAACCATCTCCATATAAAGTTAAATTGAATATCGGCTACCCAATAGGTGGTCTTAATAGGAAACCTATCTAGGAATCGTAGCTATTAGCTAAAGAGGAATCACTTTGCATGTCATTTAACTATATGTATATAAAGAAAACCTTAAAACATTCTTGGTATATTATGCAACTACAGCATAAACGTACTAAATAATACTAAACGTTTTTCCAACCTTGTCAAACGATAAGACACAGAAACATAAGTATTTATGGCATCATACGCATACTTTGGGGGTATGTCTCATTTACATGCTGAATGTATAGTTTCAGACCCTGGTTCAAACTACACGTTAAACATAATATGTCTCATTTACATGCTGAATGTATAGTTTCAGACCCTGGTTCAAACTATGCGTTAAACATAATATGTCTCAAACTGAACATTGTATAGTAAAGTTGCAATAATTTTGGAAATAAGGGCATATAAATAAAAATGACAAGTCACCCTTGTTATGCAGCTCCGGATAAATGATTTTCCAGTGCAAAAAATCGCAGTCTCAAAATATACGTTTTACATACATATATATATATATATATATATATATATATATATATATATATATATCCATTCTGAACGGACCTGCACCTTAACGAAGTTCTAGTACTTGAACAGGTAGAATGGCTTGCGCGTTTCAATGAGCTAAAGAGCCGAACTATAGGTTTAACCAAATTAGTGGGGTCTTTAGAGAGGAAACAGACTAAGATAGGTCCCCGAAAGAGGGCAGCAGCTTTTTCGGTACTTAGAGTGGCAGAGACCATAAGGGTCGGTATGACATTCTAAGACACACTACTGCGTTGTGGAAGGCAACGGGAAACCACCACATTACCTCCCAAGTACACTACGTACAGAAATTTTTAGTAAACATAATGGCATCCTCTGGGGTAAAAAATTACGGAGGTAAAATAGTCCCCCATTCAGATATCCAAGAGGGGACTACTTCGGGGGATGTAACCCGAAAGTAAAGAAAAAGACCAGTGAACATTCTGCGAGTCGAAGCATGGAATGTCAGAAGTATGAAACAAGTAGATAAGCTACACAACCTGAAACTCGAAATAGATAGGTTAGCACTAGACATAGTAGGAATCAGCGAAGTCCGCTGGCCAGAGGCGGGGGATTTTTGGAGTGGAGACTTCAGAGAAAGAAAATTCGGGGGTGAGGATAGTTATGCGAAAAAAGATAGGACGACGTGTAGAAAACTACTTACAAAAGAACGAAAGAGTACTCATGGTTAGATTTGAATCTAAACCGGTAAATACAGTAATAATACAAGTATACATGCCCACCTCTAACTACAGTAAGGAAGAGGTAGAGGCGATTTACAAAGATATCGAAGACATACTAAGATACGTAAAAGGACATCAAAATTTAATAATTACGGGAGATTTTAATGCAGTGGTAGGTTAGGGTAGAGAAGGAGCAATAGTAGGTTTATTTGGTTTAGGCACTAGAAATGACAGGGGAAATAGGTTGGTAGAATTTTGCGACAAGAACAACTCAACAATCACAAATACATTATTTCAATATCATGCTAGAAGACGATACACATGGAAGATGCCAGACGATATAGGAAGCTATCAATAGATTACATTATTGTTATACAACGGTTTAGAAATCAAGTAAAAGACTGTAGAAGCTACCTGGAAGCAAATATAGACACACCATAACATCGTAATTATGAAGTCCGCACTTAAATTTAAAAATCCGAAAAAGAGGAACGGAAAAAGGCACTTTGACTTTGAGAAGCTAAAAGATAAATATATCCACAAAAGATTTGAAAAAATGTCAAATGAATTGCTGAAAGATATCGGAAAAATTTCTAATACTAAAGAAGTAGAAACAGAATGGAATAACATTAAATCCAGCTTAAACATGGCGCCCAGAGATATTCTGGGGTATACACAAAAAAAAACCATGGATAACAAAGGATATCCTGAATTTAATAGAAGAAAGACGAAAATTCAAAAATAGATCAGATGAAACAGGAAAACTGCCATAAAATGAGAAATTATTTGCAAATGCACGAAAGCTAAAGAACAATGGATTGATGAAAAGTGCAAAAAGGTACAAACTAAGATGGAAATAGGAAAGACAGATGAAGCATACAAATTAATTAGAATGAATTTTAGGGATATAAAACCGTATAGCAATAATATAAAAAATATGAGGGATGCAGGAGGAAACGTCATTATAGAAAATGTAAAGAAAGTACATAGATGGCAGGAATATATAGGGAATTTATATTCAGGAGAGGAACTAACAGCATTAGAACAGAAATCAGACATTGAAAATGTTGACCTGGGATATCTTATACTTAGAAATGAGTTTGAATTAACATTAAAGCGTCTGAAAAATGGTAAGGCACCGGGTACAGATAAGGCGGAAGCAGAAACTCTAAAAGCCAATGAACAAGCAGTAACAGAATGTCTCTTCCGACTTAAAAGCTATATGTATGAGACAGGCGAGATACCCAAAGATTTCAAACATAACATCATAGTAACTATACCAAAAAAGAAAGACGCGGATAGATGTGAAAATTTTCGAACAATAAGTTTAACAGCACACATTTCAAAAATATTAACTAGAATTGTACATAGACGAATGAAAAAACGAGCTGAAGAAATATTGGGAGAAGATCAATTTGGATTTAGGCAAAACAGGGTAACGCAGGAGGCTATTTTAGCTCTGAGGGTGATAATGGAGAAAACAATAGAGAATGGGAAAAGCGTATATATAGGGTTTGTAGATCTGGAAAATGAAAAAAATGTTCGAAATACTCAAAAAGATTGGAATGAGTTTTAGGGAAAGACAGATAGTGCATTGCTTATACAAAGAGCAAACAGCGGTAATAGAATTAAAGCAAGAAAGTAGAGAAGTAAATATTAGGAAAGGCGTGAGACAGGGATATGCCTTATCCCCATTAATTTTTAACTTGTACATAGAAGAGGCAATGAATACTGTCAAATGCAGGAAGATATTTGGAATTAATATGCAGGGACAAAAGATTGATATGCTTAGATTTGCAGATGTAGCGGTATTAGCATCTAGCAAAGAAGAGTTAGACGCTGCTCTTAATGAAATGGAAACAGTTCTAATGGAGAGTTATGGTATGAAAATGAACAAAAATAAAACTAAAGTTCTAGTATGCAAGAGAAGGGAAAATAAATCAAAAACAAGAATACAAATAGGTAACAAGAACTTACAAGAGATTAAGGATTTCTGCTACCTAGGAAGTCAAATAACGCAAGATGAAAAAAGCACAAAAGATATAAAACAAAGATTAGCATAAGGTCGTGCTACATTTAACAAGAAAAAGCAACTACTGTGTTCAAAGACAAAAAACATACAAACAAGGAAAAGATTGCTTAAAACAAATGTGTGGAGCATAGCACTGTATAGCTGTGAAGCCTAGACAGTAGGAGAAGCAGACAAGAAAAAGGTAGAAACCTTTGAAATGTGGTGCTACAGACGTATCATAAAGATATCATAGACAGACAAAGTTAAGAACAAAGAGGTACTAGAAATGGTAGGGAGAAAAAAGTATGTGGAAAACAGTAAAAAATAGGAGAGATAGGAAGATAGGTCACCTACTAAGACATGAGGGAATAGTGCGGAATATATTAGAAGCAGAGATAAGAAAAAAGAGAAGTAGAGGTAGACCCAGGTTAGACTACTGCACACAGATAGTGGAAGATGTAGGCTGTGAGAATTTCAGGGAAATGTGTAGGCTAGCTCAGAATAGAAATCAATGGAGGTACGCTTCCAACCAGTCACAAGATAGAAAAACTAATGACAAAAAAAATAACTGTACTTAAACATGATGATTATTATAAACAACTACAGATATTGGTTTTGCAATACTCTCAACTAATGTTAATTGTGCAAAAGGATTTACTTGAAATCTATTAATATGGCAAATGTGTAAGTGCTGGGGGTTCCTCGGCAGCCACATGCTGCTTAACCCTCTTCACATACCACTGAATCTAGGTGAAATAGGGCATATAATTAGAAAACAGTAGAAGGGGAATCGAGCTGTATATAGGCTGTTGTGAGAATTGTAGGGAATGGTGTAGACTAGCTTAGAACATAAATAAGCTGAAGTACAAGTCCAACCAGTTTCAAGACATAAAACCCAATGACGAAAAAATAAGTGCTCTTAAATCTACAGGTGTTGGTTGTGAAATATTTCCAACTAATGTTGATTGTGCGAAAGGATAAATTGGAAAAACTTAATTCGACAAAGGTTCAAGTGCTGGGGGAACTTGGCAGCCAGAGGCTGCTTATCCCCTTTCATATACCACTAAATATTGGGGAAATAGATACAAGAAGAAAACTGTTCAAAGCATAGTGTGGAGCACAGCACAGTACGTCTATGAAATAGGAGCAGTAGGAAAAGCAGACAGACAGAGATAGAAACCTACTGGAATGTTGTGCTTCAGATGTATGAGGATGGTAGCATAGACAGACAAAGTTAATAACAAATAGGTTGTAGAAATAGTAGAGGAATAAAGATATCTGTAGAAAACGAAAAAAAAAGGAGAAATAGAAGGACAGGATACGTTCTAAGGCATTTCTGGAAATAGTACTAGATATATTATAAGCAGAGATAAGAAAAGAGAGGTAGAGGTAGACTGAGATCAGACTTTTGCACACAGATAGTGATAAAAGCAGACTGTGCAAATTTCAGAGAAATGTGTAGGTTGGTTCAGACTAGGAAACAATGAGGGTACACGTCCAACCAGTTCTAGGACTGAAGACCTAATGATGATGATGATATATACATATATACAGGGTGAGTTTTTAGTGTGGCAACGGTCGATAACTCCGTTATTATAAAAGCTACGTAAACCAAATTTGGAGGCATATTAGACATGGCTAAAGTGCACATTTTAAAAATATTTGGAAGCATACAGGGTGTTTCATAAATTCCAGGGCATATTAAACTTATATTTTTTTAAATGAAACGCCCTATATATTATTACATTTTTGGAAAGCCCATAATAAGAGCTTTAATTTGATACCAAATTGTATTTGTCTATTCCTTTTAGTTTTTGAGATATTCAACTGTTTTTAGAAAAAATGACCCTAATTTGATACATTGCCACTGCACTAATACACAACTTATGTTAATTTTCAAGATGGGGAAAATTTTACTATATACCATAGTATATTTGTAATTATCACTTTTTTTAAATAGTACCTTACCAATTTTATTGCTACAACGGATAGCTCATTAAGTGTCCTTTCATTTTTGTTAAGCAATCCCTATACCTAAATCCATTACTTTCTGAGATATTTTTGATTTTCTTCAAATTTTAAGAATGTTTTTAATTTACATAACTAAAAATAGCTTACTATTGAAGAATATTGTAAAACAATTGATACATTTTGATTAACAATTAACTACACTTATCCAATAACAATTTTCACTAAAGATATAACAACCTACAATAATACGCTATCAACAGAAATCTGCCAGATCAACAATATGCATTTTATAGAAAATGTTCAAGCAGGAAATCAGGCAGGCTTTGAAAAAATAACAATTACAATTAAAATGTCATTTAGGTTTATTAATTGTAGTGTGTTGTCATTTAACAGGATATCTCTCGGTATATTCTTGATGCAAGTAGGCAATTTCTTAAACTTTCTCCCAATACCCAAATCATATCTATTTGTTCTCCCACGGCAAAATTCATTTTGAAAACTCCTAATATTACATTTAAAACTGAACTGATAATGTGTTAAATGACAACACACTATAATTAATAAACCTAAATGACATTTTAATTGTAATTGTTATTTTTTTCAAAGCCTGCCTGATTTCCTGCTTGAACATTTTCTATAAAATGCATATTGTTGATCTGGCAGAATTCTGTTGATAGCGTATTATTGTAGGTTGTTATATCTTTAGTGAAAATTGTTATTGAATAAGTCTAGTTAATTGTTAATCAAAATGTATCAATTGTTTTACAATATTCTTCAATAGTAAGCTATTTTTAGTTACGTAAATTAAAAACATTCTTAAAATTTGAAGAAAATCAAAAATATCTCAGAAAGTAATGGATTTAGGTATAGGGAATGCTTAACAAAAATGAAAGGACACTTAATGAGCTATCCGTTGTAGCAATAAAATTGGTAGGGTACTATTTAAAAAAAGTTATAAAAATTGCATTTTGCAAAACCTGACACACCCTGTCTACTGAGAAGAAATTTCAAAAAAGTGATAATTACAAATATACTATAGTATATAGTAAAATTTTCCCCATCTTGAAAATTAACATAAGTTGTGTATTAGTGCAGTGGCAATGTATCAAATCAGGGTCATTTTTTCTAAAAACAGTTGAATATCTCAAAAACTAAAAAGAAAAGATAGATACAATTTGACATCAAATTAAAGCTCTTTTTAGGGGCTTTCCAAAAATGTAATAATATATAGGGTGCTCCATTTAAAAAAATATAAGTTTAATATGCCCTGGAATTATAAAACACCCTGTATGCTTCCAAATATTTTTAAAATGCGCACTTTAGGCATGCCTAATATGCCTCCAAATTTGGTTTACGTAGCTTTTATAATAACGTAGTTATCGACCGTTGCCACACTAAAAACTCACCCTTTATATATATATATATATATATATATATATATATATATATATATACTATAATGCTTAGTGACCTTGCAGGAATAACACTTCTTCTTTGTAGGTTTTTTTTAGGTCTGCTGGATTTAAATGAATACTCTTTATTATGGCCTAAATTTTCGCATATATTTTTTATGCTTGATCACAGGCTACAACTGTATTAACGTTTTACAAATGATTAACAAAGATAAGAATAACTTACAGTGAGGATGGTTAAAATTGACATCAGTGTTTGGAAGGAGTTAAAATTTCTTATAGAATAAATATTTATGTAAATAGTGAAAGTAAAATGTCATTTTTGATAAAAGTTTATATTTTGTTTTTAACGACAGTGTTGGTTGGTGAGTGTATGTGCATGTAGGTGTGTGTGAGTGTGAAGGTGAATGTGTGCATGTGTGTGTGTGTAATTGTGTATGTGTGTGTGTGTGTTGTAAGGCTTATATGGAATTTGTGTTATCAACAATTGAGTATATATATATATATATATATATATATATATATATATATATATACATGTAAAATGAAAAAAATATATATATATATAAAATAAAAAATTGAAAAGAAAAGAAGAAAAAGTGGGTGAAGGTGAAGGGTTGAGTATTATTGAAGGCATTTAATGTTTAAATTTTAATAGATATGAATATATGACGCTTAGGTTGTCAATGTCCGTTTTTTTGTTGAAGCTGTTTGGGTTTTTATAGATGTAGCACATTTCAAAGAAAGTTCTTTTAAAAAGATTTTGTTCGACTTTTATTAATTTTGGATTTAAAAAGTCCATTTTGTGACTTTGGTCGAGGGTGTGAGTTGTTAATGCACAGGCTTTTGGTTTCACTCGAATGTCACTTTTGTGCTGGGTAATTCTTTGACCAATATTTTGTGACGTTTGGCCGATATAACACTGATCACAGTCTAAACAGTTAATTTTGTAAATAGCATTTCTTTGAAGTTTAATTGGTGTTGTATCTTTAAGTTTCGAGTGTAGATTTCTTATTGTTAGTAAATTCTTTTTTGCAATTTTGACGTTTAAGTTTTTGAACACTTTGCTTAATTTAGTAGTTAAGTTTTGAATAAATGGTATGGGTCTATAAATTTGCGGTGTATTGGATTTTGGTGTATTGTGATTATCTTTTGTAGGTGTTGTTCTGTGATTATATAAAAGTTTCTTGATCAATGTTTTTGGATAGTTGTTATCTAATAAAATGTTTTCCAAAAGTGATAAGTTTTTTGTATATAGAGAAGTGTGTGATAACCTTTTGATCCTGTTTTTGAATTCTAGTATAAAGTTTATTTTCATGCTGAAGGGATGATTTGATTTATAATTTAGGTAACGTTTTTGATACCAATCTGTAATTATTGAATTGTTCTTTCTTATTAATAACATATCTATTTTATATATATATATATATATATTTTTTTTCATTTTACATGTATATATATATATATATATATACTCAATTGTTGATAACACAAATTCCATATAAACCTTACAACACACACACACACACACAATTACACACACACGCACACATTCACCTTCACACTCACACACACCTACATGCACATACACTCACCAACCAACACTGTCGTTAAAAACAAAATATAAACTTTTATCAAAAATGACATTTTACTTTCACTATTTACATAAATATTTATTCTATAAGAAATTTTAACTCCTTCCAAACACTGATATCAATTTTAACCATCCTCACTGTAAGTTATTCTTATCTTTGTTAATCATTTGTAAAACGTTAATACAGTTGTAGCCTGTGATCAAGCATAAAAAATATATGCGAAAATTTAGGCCATAATAAAGAGTATTCATTTAAATCCAGCAGACCTAAAAAAACCTACAAAGAAGAAGTGTTATATATATATATATATATATATATATATATATATATATATATATATTCCAAACAACAATTAAACATTCCTAGAATGTGAGAATAAAGAAGGCAAAATATTAATTAATTTAATTGAATTTCGTTGTTCGCATGGGAAAACAAAATATATTTTAAAACGCCCAAACGAATATGCAACCAGGCATATGGCCAAAGACAAATCAGTTGCCTAACTTTTAGAAAAAATACATGTTTGTATTATTATCGATCCACGCTACGGGAATACCAGAAGTAACTTAATTAAACAGACCAATTTTATTACCCATAAAACTTGAGCGACAAAGCACGTGCAAATAACAAAATAGGATTTCACAGTAAATTAGCAGGATAACAACTCTTTAAAGTATTTTATATTTGAACAGAGCAGTTGTCTCGAACATGTTTCATAGAAGAAACTATTGGAAATAATGAGGGAATTTCAAGGACTAACTTTTAAAAGTGATGCGGAATAGCAGATGCTTGCTTGTTTTAACAAATTTAGCAAAGTTGTTAGCCTTTTAGAAGTGGTTTTACAATTTCAAACAATTTATAACGCGGTGAAAGATATATTCCACGTACTGAAAGAAACTTTTATACAGAACGGTTTAACACGTATTTATTAAACTTTTCTGATCATGATGCTATACCTGGATGTGTAAAAAAACTTAAAAAACCCAAAATACTCAAAACAACAAAATAAATAAAAGAATAAGATATATTTCCATAACGAAATTACAAAGGTTTCGCAATGAATGTGCAAATTTCGATTTCAATATCAATGAAAGAAAACTAAATTTTGAAGATAAATTTTTAGAATTCAAAAAAACGCTAATTAATATCTATGAGTCATGCTTTCCCTTACAATATTTTAGAAATCAAAAAGTTAATAAATGGATAACCAAAGGGAATCAGGTATCAGCTAAGAATAAAAGATGTTTTTACACTACATCATTAAACTTGGTAAAAATGGAGGCCCCTATTCTCAATTACTATAAAAAACACTGCTTAATTTTCAAACATGCTATAAAACAAGCTAAAGAAACCTATTATATACAAAAATTGCTTAAGGCTAATAATAAAATTAAGGAAATATGGAATATAGTAAATGATATACAAGGCAAAACCAAGCAGACAAAAAGTCATTTAGAAATTCTCCATAATAATAGTTTAGTTCACAAGGAAAATGCTGCAAATGTGTTTAACAGCTACATTGTCAATGTAGCCAAAAATTTAATTATAGCAAACTTAACAAATAAAGGAAACATATTTCCATTACCACATAGTAACCCTAATACATTTTATTTGTCCTGTATAACCACCAGTGAACTGCAAAAATAATAAATGACCTTAAAATTGCCTCATCCAGAATTGATAATTTACCATAAAAATCGATAATTGAAGAGGGTGAATTCAAGTAATGGATATTTAAAGCGTAATTATTTTATTTGTGTACATAACTTAGTGTAAAGTAATATGAAGCTGGAACATGTATAATTTTTCAAAAGTTTAGCATAAAATATAAAAGAGTAGTCAATAAACAAGTTAGCTATTTGAGTTTCTAAGAACAAAATATTTCCAGTAAGGTTTAGCAGTGTAATTGCATTCTTAGTATTGATTTAAAAGCCTGTCAACAAGTATCAAGGTTTCTCAGGAAAAGATTGTTAAAAACGAATAGCAGGTGTATGTTAGATAAGGTGTTGAACGTTACATACAAAAATCGATCGATAATATAAAGAGAAAGACAGTGTTTTATATGAGGTAGCAAGGAATAAAAAATATCATATGGTTAGTTGTCATTGACTTTGAAACGTCTGCAAGACAAAGAAATTTTTAAAGGTAAATAAGTTAAACGGGGATGCAGCGTATTTGCATAAGACATTGGTTAATAGTGCAATAGAAGGCTACAGATAGAGTAGGACTGTTAGACTGTATGTATAGGAACGAGAAAGACGATAGTGTAGATTGGTAGGGTGGAATGGAACTTGTTAACGGCGGGGATAAAGGTAAAGAGATATAACTTACGGGTTAGACAAAAATACAAGAAATAGCTAACAGACTTAGAAAATTGAGAAAGGATAGAAAACAAAGAACAGAACATTTTGAATGCAAGTTAGAGTGAGGTGATAGCATGTGCGCATGTGAGAGAAGCGTGTTTTGTATGCTTGGATTTGAGTTGTAGGAAATTTCGACAAAGTCGACAGCCGTTGGAGATTTTTAATGAGGGTTTCGAAGTACAATGCTTGTCCGCGAGTGAAATTCCAAGATTTTTGAAACGGTTAGATGTTGTAATGTGAATGAGTTTGTGGAATCGGAGGACGGTTTGAGAAGCGTTACCGAGAAAGTGTGTTAGGGGTATGGTGTGAAACGATTCTGAAGACAATTTTGAGTCTATATAAACGAAAACGAGGTAGTAGAGGCTCTCCCTTTCTTTTTCTTCAGCCAAGCTTCGAACTACGATAGTAAATGTGATTAAATTAGTTGAGATTTTTAATTACAATGCACAAGTTGGTGCAAGTTTAATGTAGCAATTGTGAGTTATATAAAGTATATTTGAAAAAGCGAAGCTTGGTGAACGTAAGTAGACTTCTTGCTATTTATGGTTGGAGGTGCTTTGTGTGCACTGGGTTTGAATTGTGGATGTTGATGGACCAGTAGCGGATATACCAGAGTTTGGAAGTACTGTACAGTCAATGCTGAGAGATCTGGGTAGAGGAATGCTGTTCCTGATGGTGGGAGTCAACATGGCCTGATTCATGCACGTGCAGTCATGAGGGAGGACTGCATCAGAGATGGTTTCAAAGCAGAGAGCTGGTTGTGCTACAGTCCAGGTAATGAATTTTATAAAACTTTTTGACTTGTGGTTTTTGGTGATTATAACATTATATGTGTTTTTGGTGGATTTTTGTTGAATTTTATGGACATTCTAAATGACTTTTACCTTTGAGAAGGAATTATATGAAAATATATTCATGTACAATTTTGTATTATACAATGAGTGTGTAATATTGGCTTTTGTACAAAGTAAACGGGTTTTTGGTAAATTTTCAGTGCAATAATTAGCACTTACGTACTGAAAGGTTTTTACTATGAGCTCGTATTAGACCTGGGGTTTTAAAATAACGCTTAGGAATAAGCCCAGTTACTTTTTATTAATGATATATGTAAATAGATAAATTTGAAATTATTTTATTTTAAGATGACTTCATTTAAAATTGTTGAGTTGTTAAATATCCGAGAGGTGAATTAAGAGTAAATACTCCCTGTATGTTTGTTGTGGTTTGTTTAGTATTCTTCTTAATCTTCTTTGGGTATTAAACCACTCATAGTTTTTAAAATTATCTTTATTAACGTTTCGATCCATAACCTAGGATCGTTTTCAAAATAATAAAAACTTCAAGTTTGACATTTATGACACAAATTGAAGGTGACTTTGATTTATTGATGTTTGAAATATTTGGTTTGAGTACACTAAGCAAAAATTTTTAAAATTTAAATGAATAATTGCCTTCAATTTGTGTTACGGCCTGGGACCGACTTTTTTAGGTAGCCAATACGCTTAACGTGAAATCAGCTGATTAATTTCTATTGTAAAAATTCAATAACTTGGGAATTGGAAAACATTTTTTAACATGTTTCTATTTATACAATTTAGAGGATGGTTATTAAAGAAGTGTGCAATTGCATTATTAAAAGGCTTAAGTAGTCGTTTTTTTTTATATTTCTTTTGAAGGGGAAATCATTATGATTTAGGCTACCTCTTTGGTAGATTTTAACATTGTTCTGAGGTAACCTTGTGGTGGGTTTACACTTGTCAGAATTAAGAGTGTTACGAAAGAAATTTTTGAATAGCGATTTGATGTTGCAATAAAGTATGATGCAATTTTGGTAGTCAAATTTTCTTTTCATTGAATAAGTAGGGTAGCATTTTCAGAAAGCAAGTGAGCAGCCTTGTTGTATATCTCTGAGGAAGCTGAGCAGAAAGCTGGAGGTTTGACGTCCTACACGAAGAGCAAAGGGTAGTACAATAAGTGATATAGAATGCAAGTCTAGGTTGTAGGGCTTTCGTTACAGAGTGCTTTCAGAACAAATAAGCACCCAATTTGTGGGACTAGAATTATCAATCAGGATAGTCCGGATGACAGAACAGAACAATATATATATATATATATATATATATATATATATATAAAAATACTCAAATTTAGACCAGGGTAGAAAATTAATTAACGACATCAAATAATTTTAATCACCGTGTATAAGGACGCTTTCTATAAAAAGAAGCAGAATTAAAATGCTCAACGTGTATTTAATTTAATTGTTCCAAGAAACAAATAGAAATTACGTGCAAAATTTATATTAATTAATTCAATTTTTAAGTAATGGGTATTAAACAAAGTGTACAAATAATAAATTAATATTTAGTGCGTATTCGCTAAAAATTAAAGGGTAGAAGTCAATGCCATTCATTATTATTTTAGTTGGAGTTAATTGAACCATTATTAATAATATAATAAGCATAAAAGCCTGTGAAAATCCAAGGTTAAAATACCATGAAATAAAAGCTCTGAGAATTATATTAAAACGTTAATTAGGAACACACACCTGCGTATTTTTAAAAGTCAATTTCAGTTTAATTTGTTTGGATAAACATGAAAATTCTGCGTATATTGCAAACGGTCGGATAAACCGTAGCTTATAATTAACGGGAAGGTTAGTTGAGCGGTTATTTAACTCAAATAAGAATACACGTGGACTGAAATAACCGATAGTAAAGAGTATCGATTTGCACCACTAGGACCAAGTTAGAAAAAGACAGATAAAATGCGCAAAGCAGAGACACAGAAAATTGTAAAGAATATTTTGCGAAACTAAAGATACTTACTTTGCCCTCACTATATATATTGAATTGCCTGATTTATGTACATAAGAACCTGGATAATTTCACAAATAATCGAGAATTACAAATACACAAACATTACATACGAAACAACAATACACTTAGAATCCCATACACTAGGCTAAGTGGAACTAGATACTCAGTAAATTACCATGCAATAAAATTATATAACTGTCTACCACAAAATATTAAATCATTACAGCATTTACAATTTAAAACAAAAATAAAAGCATTTTTAACAAAGCAAGCATTCTACTCACTTGAAGAGTATTATAATAGTGACCTCAATTTCTCTTAGCCAGGGGCCATATACTATAGTAATTTAAGTTTTAATATATATACTAACAGGACATGTGTGTTGAAAATACACTATTTTATTAATTAAGAGCCATATACTCTAGAACTATAGTATATGTTTTTAATCTATGTATTTTATAGGATGTGTGCGTTAAAAAATGTAACATTTTATTGAGCACGAATAAATCTATCTATCTATCTATCTATCTATCTAAAAGGCGTGATTTGAGCAACGTCACGAGGAAACGATTGGTTGAAATAAGTTGCAGATATGAGAAGTGAAAACACGACAATTTCTATACAAAATTAATTAGTGTTTGCGAGCCGTGTGAAAATTTCTTAGATTTTCAACTGGCGCGTGTGCAAATTTTGTAAGAATCACAGCAACTATGGCGACCCAAAAGTGAGGCTCGAGTTCCAAATAAAATTTTTTGTGATTTTATTCCAGGAAACTGGCAATCTGAGAGAGAGAGAGAGAGTTTCTGTTTGTGTATAAATTTAAGAGTATTTTAGAGTGTGTGTGTGAGTGATTTGAACGTATGCAGAGAAAGGAGTGGTTAAGGAGTCAAGGAGTGGAAATTGGAAGTGACGATAGTGCATTGTGTGAAAAAAATTCGAAAATGGAAGAAGCTAGAGGCAGTAGAGATCAGTCGAGGACGGAATCAGGAGATCAAGGAAACGAGATGATAATGAGAATGCTAGAGAGGATGAACGATGAAGCTAATAGAGCTAGGGAAGAATCTAATAGAGTGAGGGAGGAGTCCAACCGAAAATTAGAGCAGATAAGCGGGAAAATTGAGCAATCTACTATGGAATTTACAGAGTTTAAAAATAGTCTTACCGTAAAGATGGGGGAAGTTGAAAATAGGGTTGAAAAAAATGAGCGTGATATTACAGGTCTTCGACAGGAAATGGGACATTTAAGGTCCGAAGTACGCATTTTTTGTGAAGAAGAAATAAATGTAAAAATGACTGAAGTAACGGACTCATGTAGGGATCAGTTAGGCAGGGTAGAACGCGAAGTTAGTAGTATCAAATACAACATGTCAAATTTAACGGGGGATGGTCCCAGATTTTATACAGGTGGCGTATCATTGGACCAACATATGAAATTTTATGGCGATAACACGGTAAATCCACAAATTTTTATTAATAGTGTAAGAAATCTAGTGGGAAATTTATTTGACGAACAGACTAAACTTAATACGATAAAGGCTTTATTGATAGACAATGCGGAAGCATGGTACAATTTAGTAGGACAGGACATAGAGACATATCAGGACTTTGAAAACAAATTTTTACAACATTACTGGAGTGATCACAAACAGGATCAGATTAGGGATGACTTGATTACAGGAAAATTTAAGGGAGAGTTTGCAGGTTCTAGGGAACAATATACCATCCAAAAATACAGTGTGGCCAAACAACTTCATCCACCATTGACGGACAGACAAATAATCAAGTACCTATCACGACATTTTGAACTGGAAATCAGACAACACGTGGCCTTACAAAACATCACAGAACGGGAAACATTTTTAGAATGCTTACAGAGATATGACGATGTATGTGTAGGACGGACAAGAGAGATACGAGAACGAAACGTTAACACAGTTAGGTTTGACAACAGGACACCGAATTATCCGAGACGGCCTGACTATAATAGGAATTTTCGACCGAATTGGGAACGACGAGGACAGGAATACAGAAGCAATAGTGCGACTAGGGGATCGACGCCAAGACCTAGTTACACGAGACAGAACAGTTTACCGGAAGTAAACAGGACTGTGACGAGCACGCCGAATAGAGACAGGGACACGTATATTAATACGAGGAGGACGTACGCACAGGTTGTAGAAGGACAACCAGGACCAAGCACGGAAAACAGGACGAGACAGGATTTTTAAAACGCGACAGAACACTAGATTTCTTTGTAAATGTGTATGAACATCCACGTGAATTTTTCAAAATTGAGGAGGAAATAGAGCCAGAAACTGTAGAAAAATTATGTTTGCCAATTATTAATATAGAAATTTTTGAGAATAATGTAGAAGTATTACTTGATACAGGGGCAGAGGCGAGTTTAATATCGGAGGAATTCGTCAGCAAAATTAGGGATAAGGTTTGTGATAGAATTATGCCTATAAAGCGTAGCCATTTAGTAGCTCCAAATAAAAGGAAGTTTGCTGTAGTAAATAGTGTTGTGGTGCTTAGGATAAATATAGGAGGTTTAAGCTGTGAACAGGAGTTTGTAATTGTACCTGGACTGAAGTTTCAGAGCATTTTAGGTGTTGACTGTATGATGCAGTTAGGGGTTTTGATAGATATGGAAAGGAACCTGGACTGAAGTTTCAGAGCATTTTAGGTGTTGAATGTATTATGCAGTTAGGGGTTTTGATAGACATGGAAAGGAAGGTAGTAAGGATTAAGGATAGGGTAGTGCCATGGAAGGGCAGTTATGAAGTCACAGAGGATGACATGGGATTGAGTATTAATGTAGTAGAGGTAGAGGATAATGGAGTAAAACAGATCAACACAATAAGATGTCCAGAGGATAGGAGAGTAGAGGTTCAAGCTTTATTACAAAAACATGCAAAATTAGTGGGGGTAGAAGCAAGAGCAGCATATCGAGAGCAGGTGAAGGCAGAATTAAATAAAGAGAATCTAAAGCATACATTTTGCAACACTTGTATTCTGTTCTTAAGATGAGATGTCAGATGTTTATAATATACAACGCCGCAATAATCTAGATGACAAATAACTAAACTGTTAAAAGTCTCCACTTAATATAAGAATTTAGTAAGTGCTTGTATCTGTATAGAGTACGCATTTTATAATAACATACTGCTATTTTTTTATTGACATGACTTTCAAACTTGAGTTCAGTGTCCAACATTATGCACTACCACTGATATTAATCACAGTATTGTTCACATTCAGATTTATTTTTTGTAGGATGCCTGCCCGTTTACAGTTTGTTTTTGAACCAACACGCAAGGCCTCAGTTTTCGTTATATTCAGGATTAGCCCATTATTTTGCACCCACTTGCAGACTGCAGAAAGTTCTTTGTTCAATTGGATAATGGTGTTATTGACAGATAGTATGTCACTCGATATGTATAACTGTACATCATCTGCATATATATGGTATTTGCATGCTGAAGATAACACCGAAGGAAGGTCTGCTGTATAGATGGCAAACAGGAGAGATCCCAGAATACTTCCCTGTGGTATGCCCTGAGGTATACGAAGAAACTGGGATTGATGTTTAACTAGTTTAACAGATTGATACATGTCCAATAGGTAATTTGTAAACCAATCAAGGACAGTTGCCCTGCATCCATAGTAGTGAAGCTTTGCTATAAGATCATGATTGATAACATCAAAAGTCTTACTGAAATCTATGAAAACTAGGTACGTAACCTTTGATTCGTCAATTGAGGTTGTTAAATCAGTGACAACTTTGGTTAGTGCTGTAGCAGTACTGTATCCTGTTCAAAAGCCTGACTGAAGTGATGGTAATATACTACATTGCTTGATATGTTCCATTATTTGAATATATACCAAATGTTCAATGACTTTTGATAGGATAGGCAATATGCTGATCGGCCGTAGGTCAGAGTAGCTCATAGCTAGTGCTTTTTTGGCAATAGGGGTTATAACCAAAAGCTTCCATGCAGCAGGAAAAGTACCAGGCTGTAGTGAAAAGTTGATAATGTGAGTGATTGTCTTAACACAGCAAGGCATTATTAGTAACAGCATTTTACGGTTAATACCGTCAATACCATGAGCATTAGTTTTGATTCTTCTTACAGATTTAACCACTGATTCTGTAGTTACCTGATTAAAACTTAAAAAATCAGTTGCTTTTGGGTAAAAATTTGTCCAATAGTATTTGAGTTGTTCTGCAGATACTGTCTGTTGTGGAATGGAATTAATAAGGAAATGGTTTACCTCAGTTGCATTTTGAATATCAGGTGAGATTTGATTTTGTTCTCTGGAGTGAATTTGATATCTGTCAAACATCTGCCATAGTTTCTTAGGATTGTTTATATTAGATTTACATTGATACTCAAAGTAAGCTTTCTTTTCATTTTTAATAGCTTGCGTGGTGTAATTCCTTAGCTCCTTGTAGTACGGAAATTTTATTTTATTTTTGGATTTGAGGTATCTTCTGTATGCTGAATTTCTTAATTGTATCATCTGTCTAATAGTAGCAGTAATATAAGGGTGGTCCCTTTTTTGACTATGAATCGTGCGTATGGGTGCATGAATAGCAATGTAGTAGCTTCATTAATGAAACCTACTTTTTCATCTAATGACGTTATTAATTCAATGGTGTCCCACGCAATTTGATTAGCATCGTGTTCAAATTTGTCTATATCGAAACACTGAAAATCTCTATATATATTGTTATACATAGAACTTTTAGGTATAATTAAATCAAACTGACAAGCAACAGCTCTGTGGTCTGTTATATTGTGAAGGTCAAGTGTTTCGCATAAAGTAACATTCATGTTAGGACTGGTACATATAATATCAATTAAGGTTGTTGAAGTATCTGTGACACGAGTGGGTTCCTTTACATTTTGTTTTAGTTTGAAAGTACCGAGAAGGGAGCTTAATTTTTTGAAGATAAAGTACATCCCCTATTAAAATAACATTGTCAAATTTAGTGCAAATGTGAGACAGAATTACTTCAAGTTCACTGAGGCAGGCCAAACTTGTACTTGGGAATCTGTATATAAGACCCGCTGCAACATTGAGTTTATTCGATTTGAAGTTGATCCATAGTTGTTCGAGAGTAGGATGTTCAATGTAGTCGATTGTTACTATTTTATGAGGCAAACTACATCTAATATACCAACATAAACCACCACCTCTAGTTGGACGATCCTTTCTAATTAAGTTATATCCTTGAATATGCACTAATGAGGATGGAAATTCAGTAGGAAGCCAGGACTCTGTGATACCAATTATATCATAATCATGAGTGTGTATAAAAGCTTCAAATTCATCGAAGCATGGAATAAGAGATCTAATATTTATAAGGCAGAGACTTAAAAATCCATGACTTTGTTTAACATTACATTGGGACACTCGGGGGATGTTGATTGTATGAATTATCTGTGATTGCTATATCTGTTGATAATATTCAATTTTAGCAGTTTCCTTCTTTAGTACCTGTAGGTAGTAAGGACATTTTTTATCTACCGCTGTATGTGCATCATCAACAACCAACTTGAGCTTGGCTTTCGCATATAAACAGTTGGAGCATTTCATAACTTTTGCACTGCAATTCTTATAATTGTGTGTTCCAGAGCATAATGAACAAGTTACATTAGACTTACAGTCTTGTGCTACATGGTTATATTTTAGGCAGTTATAACATTGAATAACATTTACATGATTATAGATATTCCCCATAGACCATCCAATTGCAACATTTTCAATTTGTAATAAGTGGTCATGTGTTTGTGGATCAGCTTCAACAATAACTACTGAATTATTATGTTTTGTGTTTTTAATTACCTTTATGATTTTCAGATGGAAATTGTTTATTTCAGTGTTAAGCTTATTTTGCTTAATTAACTTTTCAGTAATTTTTTTATTATCTGCATCTATATCATCACTGCTTATGTTGACAATTTGCACCTTTGGCTTTCTGAAACTAGGTGCTTGAACATTGTACTTGCTGCCTAGCTTGTCAACAATATTTTTTTGTAATAAATTTCGGTCTTATTGATTTATGCAACCGATGATGATGCCACCCTTTGATGCTTCACAAATTTTTGAAACATTTACTCCAATATCTGCAGGGTTAATAACATCTTTGATCTCGGACTTAGTGTCCTTACTTTCCTGAGTGGTAACTGGTTTGATAATTAGCACTGGCTGAGCCTTGATTACACTTGCATAAGTTGCAGTGAGTGCTTTATTGGACACACTGAGGTGACTGGTGGCAGTGGGAATTGTTTTACAAGTCACTTCCACTAGTTCTGCTTTAAATTTTTCGAACATATTGTTTATATCATTTATGACCTTTTCAAATTTAGATTGCATAACATATTCTAATGTCTGATTACTATCAGTAGGTGAAAGACAAGATTTACAGTGGAAAAGAAGGGTTCTTCGTTTTAATTCAAGACAGCGTATCTCGGAGGATGTAGGACCACTGCAGGAATCACATATGGGCTGTTGGCATTTATCACAGCTGAAAACTTTGTCTGATTCATTACAAAGAAAGCAGCATGGCATTTTGTCACACTGTTTATACACAGGCAAACATGTGTAATATTAAAGCTTCGCGATAAATAAAAATCAATAATTGATGCAACGGATATTTATTTAGCATCGTAAACTAAAAGGTACGTTAATTTAAATCGTAGAAGACTATAAAATAACTTAACCAAACGGTCGAGCAGTTCAGCGAATAGAAGCTTCAAATAAATAAATATTTCGTTGAAAGCTACAAGACGATGCAATAACATTTCGAGGTATTATACAACGGAAAAGCCAGGTTAACGAACAAGTATGTTATTTGTGAAGCACAAATCAATAATTTTAAGTGACAGAAAATCGTTAGAAGACAACCAAGGGAGACAGAGAATACATCAGCTGGTAGAAGGACAAGCAGTTTTCAAGCGCGTGACAGACGAGTATATTTTAAAAAAAGATGCAAGATGTTTGTCAACGATATCGATTTTCAAGGCGCACATTTAGCGAGGGAATCGTAACCGTAGGCAGTATGGCGATAGTGGGGGCTCGATGAAAGTAGGAAAACACGAGTGAGACAGAAAATAGTGGTTATGAACGCATGACTGCAAGGAAAATAGAGACGCAGGCACTATGGGCGTGTTTTGCAGGTGGTCAGGGTAAATGGAGAGGAAAGATTTTCTAGGTACGCGAGTTATGTAATCCCCATTTGTTATATATAAATAAAGAAACTAATAATTAGGAATTATTAGAAATATTAGAAAATGCGCAACAATGTAATTGAAGGACAATTCATTTCAGTTTATTAACGTTCATGGGAACAGAAACACTACTTTGTAGCACAGAGGTAAATGACATTGCAGATGTCAGGTCACAGGCGGTCGCAAACAGTCACGTACCGAGATTACTGAGAAGTAAGCTTGCAACAAAGTAGTTATGAATAGATTTAAGATAGCAACAATGTATTATGAATAAGAGTCAAGTGTAAGCAGACAATAGGTCTGCAAGTTCCCACAGCCATGTGAGGGGGTAGGGATATGATAAAAGGCCCGGGAGCTCCACTCGCAAGCAGTTAATCCATCGTTCAGCTTTAACATTGCAGTTCATAGTAATTAGTAAATTAATTTCAAACTTAGATTAATTCATTCAAGATTGTCAAAATTCCAATTAATTTCTGTAAAACAATAAATAAATGTGTTAAGAAGTTCAAGAAGTCTTTTTAAAAAGGACCGCTCGCAGCCACGAACCTTAACTGGCGCAGCCGTAACGGATGTCAAAAGGGCACTAGCGAATCCAAAATCGAGAAACTGGTGGTCTGGAATTTAAATTCCGAATTTGGCAGAACAAAACAGAAGTTGGAGGCGAAACAAGAATCGTTCAATCCCAGTAAACAAAAGAAGCTGAAGGTGAAACAAAAATCGTTCAAATTCAGCAAAAGAAAAATTGGAGGCAATACAAGAATAGATCAAATCCAAAAGAAAACCGAAACAAAGAAAGAAATTCATGAAATCAACAAAGCAACTAGTGTAAGTTCATTTCCTTTAAACCAATTGAATTTTATTTTTATTTTTAACAAACATATTTGATATTTGCTAGTTTATGATTTATACATGTATATTGACTATTGTTACAACTATTTTATGTAATTTTTTGAAAATAATCTACTTAGCAATTGCTAGAGATTATCTTCAAGCTGTTATTGAAATTTTATCATTAATTTACTCTGTACATGAAAAAGATATATAGGAACTTGAGAAAAACTATTTTTGAGACACAAAAACCAGAGATAATTAAAAAGTCGCAAAATTTAAGCGCACTCGAGACTATATTACGCTTTAACTGACACAAGAAATTTTTTAGAAGCAAAATGAAACTTCTAATTTAACAACCCGGCAATTAACTGGCACAATACTTCGAAAATTAAAATCACGAAAAATTAAAACCAAAATATCTAATTATAATTGCGAAACACCATCCTAAACTGTACAAACTATTTAAAACATCGCGAAATCCTTTCAAAAAAACTTTTCAGCATTGTAAAATTAAAGCATCATAAATTACGACCGGAAACTTTTTATAAAGTATCAATTTAAATTACTCAGGAAAGATATAAATAATTACTACTGAAAAACGCATATTGCAACCTCATTCAGACTTGACAATTTTAATTAAATATTTCAACGCACAAATTGTATTATTCCCAAACACGACATTGTATAAAATCACAACGATTACTGAATAACACCTACAGTATATTTAAAAATAACCTGTAACAGAGACACTAACGCAACTAAGTAACTGGCAACCTCCTGCAGCAGATTACAACATTGTAAGCATTGCAGACACCTTACAATCGCATAAACCCACGAGAAGAGATAATTATTACACACATAACTAAAATCGACATAATTAAAAATAGAGAAGGTTTAACTGGCGCAACTGACGCAAAGCATTCAAGTAAGATAAATTACCACAAAAATCACTCAGTCTTATTGAAACTTCAAAAATTAAAACTAATATCGGCAAATTAAAAATAAACGTAACCAAACCAATACCAAGCGTAAAACTTATTGAATAACTACACAACCGTGCAAGTAAACACAAATTAAGCAAATCAATTTTTTAAATAATCCGAGACGACCCAAGCTAAAAATAGCAAGTAACCCGACGCAATCTAAACGAAAAAGTAATAAATCCAAGCAAGGAATAGCACCACAAACTACAAAATAAATCCAAATTTTTCAAAAATCGGAAAATAATCAAAGTAAAAAAATTTTTTTTTAAAATTACCAGAACATTCCCCCAGCCAAGATGAGTAATGAAATGAAACTGTATATGGAAATGATACCACAATTTAACGGTGATCAATGTTTATTAAGTAACTTCATTTCAGCTTCTGAAATAATCCTAAAAACATTCTATAAGCTCGGTGATAACAAAAGGAACACTTTGCTTATCCGCCTTATAAAGTCAACTAACCGGAAGGGCAGTAACTTTAATCGCTAGTCGAGATTATCTTGACCAGTGGGATGAATTCAAACGCGTATTAATAGCATATTTTAGAAACCAGAGGAACCTAAAATGTCTATTGAGAGATTTGATAAACCTTAGAATGGAACACAACCAATCCCCATATCAATTTGGAATGAAATGCCAAGATGTAAGAAGTTTAATCTTGACAAAACCCAAAATTGAAGAAACCGAGCCAAATGTAAGACTTTTAAAAACCAAAAATGTACGACGAGATGGCATTATACACCTATCTAAATGCACTACCCGAACAACTTTCAGATAAAATTAGATTTCAACATCCCCAAGATTTAGAAGAAGCAATGAACATGATAATCGAGGAAGAAAACGTAATGTACTAAAGAAACCGATTATATAACCCCAACGCGAATAAAAGCTGTATGCCAATAAAAACTATACAACCTGCAAGACAAATAAATCCGCAACAAAAATTTACCCCGTTCAATGCACAAACCAACCAAATGCGAACCAATAATTCACATTTTGATAACTCAAACTTTAACAATCAATATAAACAATTTCCAAAACCAACGTTTTACCCAAACTTTTCAAAACCCGCATTTCAACCAACATTTAACTCGAACCTTTCAAAACCCGCATTTCAACCAAGATTCAACCAAAATGTAATCAGCAAAGACCAGCATTCAACGCGAATCCTATTAGAAACTCACCAATGATAAACAATAATAATCCCAATAACTATTATAAACCCACACCAATGGATACCTCATCTGGTAACACCACACCCAACACCAAAATAACACACATTAGACCCAACCCCAATCAAAAATGCACTTTCACCTCAGAAGAGCTATTTCATCAAGAAGTAGAAGAGTATGAGGATGACCAGAATAATTGCAATCAACCGTGTACAAATAACGAACAAAACCAATCAAACCACTGTGAACGCGAAGAATCATACGAAACTTATGAAGAGGACGACGAAGAAAACGCGTGCTCAAATTTTCAAATGGACCAATTTATAAACGGCCAAACGTAATAAACCTAAATAATATGAATCACCTTGTACTACCCTATATCGAAATACCCCACGCTGAATTTAAACTACTAATCAATACCGGATCTTCAAAAACATTAATAAGCCCGTGAACAGTAAAGAAACATTATTTAAACTATGTAGAAAGAGAACCCTTCAAAATTAAAACAGCCCATCAAACAACCCTACACCAATTCGTAGCAAACATACCCAACCCGGAACCATAAATAATTATAATACCTTTACCCAAAACATTTAACGTAAAGATAAAACAAATTCTGCATATTTGAATTCAATGACAAATATGACAGACTATTAGGAATGCACCTTCTAAGAAAATTAAGAGCCAACATAGATATAAAAAACCGTTTATTAAGAACCCAATATGGACAAACGCCCATTAAATTTCAAAACACCCAAATTGATGAAAAATACACAATAGAACCCCGAACAGAAAAAAAGATAAAAATCCCCGTAAATTCAAATAATAAATTAGGAATAATAAACCACATAACTTTTCAACAAGGAGTAGAGACTCCAACCGCATTGGTACAAATTAAAGATAATTATGCCACAACGACAATATTAAATTCAAACGACTACCCCGTAAAACTATCTTTAACAAACCCGATTAACGTGGAAGAATTAAATTTTAACGAAATGCAAATAAACGAGAACTCAAACGAAAATTATAACCCCGTAGAAAACGACGAAATGTTAAGACAAAATTTGAATAATATCCTATTTAACCGCGACATAAATCAAGAGGAACAAAGAGCAATACAAAAATTATGTTTCGAATACCGCAACATATTCCATTGCGAAGGAATACCCCTAACCTTTACAAATACAGTTAAGCACAACATTGAGCTAACAGACAACAAACTGATATTCACAAAAGCATACAGATTACCCCAGGCAAGTCAGGAAGAAGCTGACAGACAAGTAGCCGATCTAGTAGATCAAGACATCATACAACACTCCAATTCACCATGGAGCAGCCCCGTATTAATAGTACTCAAAAAACTGGACACATCAGGAAAACGAAAATACAGAATGGTAATAGATTACCGCAAATTAAACAAAAAAACGGTAGACGATAAATACCCGTTACCAAATATAACCGAAATTTTAGACAAGTTAGACAAGTGCCAATATTTTTCAACGCTAGAATTAGCATCAGGATACCATCAAGTGGAAATGGAAGAAGGGGATACACAAAAACCAGCCTTTAGCACACATAGAGGACACTACGAATATAAACGGATGCCATTTGGACTAAAAAACGCACCCGCAACTTTTCAACAAGTAATGGATAACATACTACGAGGGATACACAACGAAAAATGCCTTGTGTACCTAGATGATATAGTAGTGTATTCAACATCATTAGTGGAACATATAGAAACACTACCAGAAGTGTTCGAAAGATTAAGAACAGCACAATTTCAAGTACAGTTTGATAAGAGCAAATTTCTACAGAAGGAAGTAGCATTTTTAGGACACATAATAACACCCCAAGGAGTGATGCCAAACCCCGACAAAACAAACGCTGTATTAAATTACCCCATACCGAAAACGAATAAAGAGATACAAGGATTTTTAGGCCTTAGCGGTTATTACCGTAAATTTATTAAAGGTTATGCTCAAATAACCAAGCCCCTAACCAATTGCTTAAAAAAGGAAAACAAAATTGTACATACCCCAGAATTTATTAAAGCTGTAGACAAAATCAAAAGTATATTAACAAATCACCCCGTATTAGAATACCCCGACTTTTCAAAACCATTCATATTAACAACAGACGCATCAAATGTAGCATTAGGTGCAGTATTAAGCCAAGGAACAGTAGGCAATGATAAACCCATCAGCTACGCATCCAGAACCCTCAACAAAACAGCAAAGATACAGTACAACAGAGAAAGAATTGTTAGCAATAATTTGGGCAACAAAGTATTTTAGATCATACCTCTACGGACGAAAATTTTATATATACACCGATCATAGACCATTAGTATGGCTATGCAAACTCAAAGAACCCAACTTAAAATTACAAAGATGAAGAATCCGACTAGAAGAATATGACAATGAGATCATGTACAAAAAGGGAATTTACAACAATAACGCAGACGCTTTAAGTAGAATCCAACTTAACGCACTAGAGAAAGAATCAGTGATAGGAAACGTAGACGAGACAGAAATCAGAGAAGACCCAGATGAAATGGAAACCATACATTCGACACAAAATGACAAGCCAAAAACCGCAATTAAAATTTTAAATAAAGCCATAGACATGAAACCCAATCAGTTTATAATCACAGAAGTTTTAAACAACTCCAACCCTGTAAAATATACGAAAGTAGATAATAAAAAGATATACCAAATTCAAATAACCAAAGACGACAATGAATCACAAATAATTAAAATTCTAAAGGAATACACCCCTGAGAAAAAACGATTTTACTTTTACTTTAACACGGAAAACTTGTATAAACGATTTTCAGAAATATATGTTAAATTATTCAACAATTCTGGCCCTGAACTTATAAGATGCACAAGAAAATTAATAACATTACACGACCCCGACAAAATAAATGACGTGATCAGGAACCAACACGAAGGAAAGACCAACCATCGAGGAATAAATGAGACCCTAAAGCAAATCATAAGACGTTATTATTTTAAGGACATGAAAGAATTAACTACAGACTATATCAACCAATGTGAACTATGTGACAGAGCAAAATATGACAGACAACCCCCGAAGATACCCTTAATGTTGACTAAAACACCAGACAAACCTTTTCAGAAATTACATGCAGATACTCTAGTAGTAGAAGCACAAAGTTACTTAACAATCGTGGACGCATTTACAAAAATAGGCTCAGCAATACCAATCACTTCTAAAAATAGTATAGACGTAACTCAAGGATTTTTACATTATTTTACATTTTATGGAACGCCCGAGACCATAACGTTAGATAACGGAAACGAATTCAAAAACAAGACAATACAAAACACTTTGGAATTACACAAAATAAAAATTCATTTTATAGCTGAAAACCACCCTGAATCCAACGGACTAATTGAGAGACTACATTCAACCCTATTAGAACAAATCCGATTACTAAGAATCAATTACAAGAAGGAACACATAACTAACGCATTTATCGCCTACAATAACACAATTCATTCATCGACAAATTTTACACCATTATAATTAACCATAGAACACTCAGATTCACGCAACCCTTATGATATACATTATAACAGGGAAATCTATCAGCAATATGCTAAGGATCACAAAGAGAAACTAAAAATAACTTATGACAAAGTAAAGAATAAGTTAGATAACTATAAAGAACGCATTATTGCAACCCGTAATAAAAACACAGACCTAAACAAACTTTACATAGGACAAACCATGTACGAGAAAAATTACCAAAGCAAAAGACAGACAACGGCTCCCAGAAATTTAGGCCCCATTAAAATCAAACGAATATCCGACAAAAACGTAGCCGTAGTAGACAACGGCAAGATAACAAAATATATTCACCTCAAAAATTTAAGACACCCTGTACTTTCAGATGGACAATCGTCACCCTTACCATCAACCTCCACCCAGGTAGAACGGACACCAAAATCATAATTGAGGACATAAAGAATAACCCTGGTATACTACCAATAAAATTGGGAAGTATGCAAAATACAATAGACTATTGGACATTCGCACAAAAATCGATTTTCGGAACTAAAACAAGTATCTCAAACAATCAAAGACAACGATTATCGATTAAAACAATCAATGGACACAACAAAATTCGGAAAAGAATACGCAATAGAAATGATGAACTACAACAGTATAACAGAAAGCATTTTGAGAAACATAGAAGACAAATTTAATCGACTAATACCCACAGAACAAACGGCAAGACGAAAAAGAGGACTAATCAACGGATTAGGAAATATAATAAAAGCAATAACAGGCAATTTGGACAATCAAGACGCAGAACATTATGACAATGCAATACAGCAATTAATAGAAAACCAGAACGACATCAAAACTATAATTAGTAACCAAATATCATTAACTCAGCCTACGATCATCAAATTTAATGAAACCCTAAAAAAATTAGTTAGAAATCAAGATAGTATAGCCAATCGAATACAAACCCTAGAAAATAACATGCAAACTACCATGTTAGGCATGCGAGATTTAATCAGATTTAACACGATATACAACCAGATAATATCAACACTTACCTTAATTCAACAAATTCTAGCAACGTTAGAAAACGCAGTAACCTTTGCAAAATTAAATACCATACATTCAAGTATCATAGAACCAATTGATTTATTAAAAGAATTATTGATAATAAAATCTTTTATAACCAACAGTAAATTACCTTTCGATGTAACAGAATCAAACATTTTAATATTTGAAAAAATAGCTATAGTTAAAGGCTATGTAAAAAATAACGATATAACATTTTTAATAAAAATACCAATAGTAGAGATTAACAATTACAATTATTATCACTTATTTGCTATTCCAATGAAAATGACTAGCACATACCAAGTTATTATTCCAAAAACCAAATTCCTATCTTTAAATGAACTAAGATATGGTTATACGAACGAAAAATGTGATGAAGTCACACCCAATCAATACTTATGCCAATCATTGACAACAACAACAAATCAAGAAGACAGCCCTTGCAAAGTACAACTACTAAAATTTACCAATCATTACGAAAATTGTGAAGCGAAACCTGTACAAATCACCAATATGAAAATCCAGAAAGTAACAGAAAATAAATGGATAGCCATTTTCCCCACCGAAGTAATCGCAACAATGTACTGCAATCAAGACGAAAGTAACTTAGCATTAACTGGAAGTAAATTAATCACCATTAAGGAAAATTGTTATTTGAAATTGAAAAATGAAATAATTAGAGTTTACCAAGATCTCGTACAAACCAAGAAGTTAGCAAATCTACCCGATTTACAAATCAAGATTACTTAAGACGAAGACTAAGAAATACTTCAAAAACCCCTGCAATTGGAACCCCTGGAATTAGACAACCTCAACCATGCCATGAAACTCATGGAAGACTACAAAGAACACCTGAACAAAATCAAAACGTCCAAAGTGCACTACGATAATATTAGTGTATGGAAAATTACATTGATTATATTGACGATTTTATTGATCATTTATCTAATTTACAAGATGTATATTAGATATAAAAATAATAAAGGAAACAATTTTAGATTTAAGGCAACCAAAGAAACAAATGTACCCTTAGAAATATGAGTTTTAAGAAATGAGATTAAATAAATTTATTTAATTAAAAATCAAGCAAGGTAAAAACCCTTAATTTTTAATGTACGTCGGGAGGAGTTACGCAATCCCCATTTGCTATATATAAATAAAGAAACTAATAATTAGGAATTATTAGAAATATTAGAAAATACGCAACAATGTAAATTAAAGGACAATTCATTTCAGTTTATTAACGTTCATGGGAACGGAAACACTACTTTGTAGCACAGAGATAAGTGACACTGCAGATGTCAGGTCACAGGCGGTCGCAGACAGTCACGAACCGAGATTACTGAGAAGTAAGCTCACAACAAAGTAGTTATGAATAGATTTAAGATAGCAACAATGTATTATGAATAAGAGTCAAGTGTAAGCAGACATTAGGTCTGCAAGTTCCCACAGTCCTGTGAGGGGGTAGGGATATTATAAAAGGCCCGGGAGCTCCACTCGCAGACAGTTAATCCATCGTTCAGCTTTAACATTGCAGTTCGTAAATAACTCACTTTGTACAATTTCGGACTTAGATTAATTCATTCAAGATTGTCAAAATTCCAATTAATTTCTGTAAAACAATAAATAAATGTGTTAAGAAGTTCAAGAAGTCTTTTTAAAAAGGACCGCTCGCAGCCACGAACCTTAACTCGCGTCGACGGTTGCAACTGATAGCTAGTTTTTCGTGGTAATAACGTGGAAGGAATGAAATTCTGAGTTTTGAAAGTTCGTTGTGTTTTGAGTGAAGGAATTTGGAGAATTGTTTATAACGAATGTGATAGTTCAGCGAAAACTCTAGAAATACGTGACTAGAGAAGGGGTTTGAAAATTACAAAAGCTCTTGTCAGGGGTGGTAGGGATCTCTTAATTTTCTAATTCGCTTCGAGTACATTAAGTAGCATCAAGAAGACATCCTAATTTAAAATGCACGAGTTGGTGCTAACAAATTAAACGGGCTGAAAATAAATTAGTATAAATAATTGTACGAGTAATGAAAACTAATGAAAACTTGCAAATTACAGTGCTACATATTTTCAAAGAAAAAATGAATATTGTTGTGCCTGAGGATCAAATCGATCGTTTATACCGAGTAGGAAAGCCCTCAGATAACAAAAATCGCCCCGTTATCTTAAAATTCTTGTCATACAAATTTAAGCAACTGGCTATGAGCAATCGGTCAAAGTAAAAGGGTAGTGTCTGCGTTCTTCAAGAAGATCTAACTAAGGATAAGCTGGCATTATATAGGAAAACTAAAGAAAAATGCGGTCCTCGTAATGTATGGACCATTGATGGTTATATTTTCGTAAATCTTGGTAATAAAAGAATTGCTATTAAAAATGCGGATGATCTATTGGCCTTGTGATAACCATTTAGATAACCGATACTGCTTTGCTTATGATAAGATAATTTCTTTTTGTTGGTATATACTGTTACACTAAAAGTGAACTGTGGCATTTGTTACTTACACCATTATTTTGGCATATTAGAGGTAATAGGGGGACATCACATTATACATTATTTGTTTAAAAAAAAATATTTTTTTTCTTTTTTTTTGTTTTGTTGTTCTTATATAATTGTTTTCTAATTTTTCTTTAATTAAATGACAGATAATAAGTTTTTAAAGGTTGCACATATTAATATTCGCTCTCTAATACCTAAATTAAACAAGATTGAAGAAACTCTTATTAACTATGAATTAGATATTTTAGCTATAACAGACATGGTTATCTGTGGATATTACATCTAATTATTTAACTTTTAATAATTTTAAGTTGATTCGCAAGGACCGTGGGACAAGGGGTGGCGGTGTTGCATTTTATTTACGAAATTCATTGAACGCTACCTTAATTAAAACAAATAATATTATTGAACAAATTTGGATAGAAGTTTCTTTTAATTCAAAAAAGATTATACTTGGTGCTGTTTATAAACCACCGCACACTAATTACAAGTTATTCATTGATGAACTTGAAGAATCGTTTATGCTATGTACACCTATATCCAATAACATAATCTGTCTAGGCGATTGTAATATAGATTTCCTAGACAACTATCATCCTCCCACTATTTATTTCAATACAATGCTGGAGTCATTTAATTTCCAACAAGTGATAAAACCACCCACTAGGTTTAATGCATTACTTGATGAAATTATTACATCTTCTTTGGATCTAATCTATGACTCGGAAGTAAAAAATTTTAGTCATTCTGATCATAATCTTGTCATCTGTTCTATTTCAAAGTTTATCTTTAAAAAACCAAATACCTATCTAACATTTCGAAACTTTAAAAAATTTAAACCAACTGATTTTCACTTAGATTTAAAGTTACTTCCTTTTGATAACATTTATCATATACCTGATGTTAACGCAAAGCTATCATACTTAAACAGTTTAGTTATAAACTTGTTCAATGAGCATGCACCCTGGCAAGTCGCAATTTTTAAAAACAAACCCGCACCCTGGCTTACTGATAATATCAAATTTCTAAAAAAACTTAAGAATAGAGCGAAACGTAAGTTTATTAAGACTCAAGACAGAACCGCATGGAATTACTACAAAAATTTACGAAATTACACAAACTCTGCTATTAATAATGAAAAGCGTGCATATTTTCAATACAAATATCAGAACACAACTAGTAGGCAAATGTGGAACGAATTACGTGCGTTAAACATAAACAAGCGCCGCACACAGGCAACGGAATTAAATGAAGCTGATTTAAATGATATCAACAATCACTTTGTACATAGTGTTTCTAACGCTCCTATTGATCAAGTTACATTAAAGTCTTATATGAATAGTAAACAAATAAATTCATCTTTTGAATTTCACCTTACTGATTCAGAAGAGGTGCTGAAAATTATCAATTCCTTGAAAAGTAATTCTTACGGATCCGATGGACTAAATACTCTTATGTTAAAATATTGCTGTCCTTATATTGTCCCATACTTAGTTCACATACTAAACACCTGTATTTTGAAAAATATTTTTCCAGACTCGTAAAAATCAGCATTAGTTGTTCTGTTACCTAAAGTTGATAGCCCTACTTCATTTAAAGACTATAGGCCTATTAGTATTTTACCATCGTTGTCTAAAATATTTGAAAAAATTATCAATACTAAATTGCGTCGCCATTTAGAAGATTATAATATATTGCCGCATTGTCAGTCTGGTTTTAGACCTTCCTATAGTTGCACTACAGCCTTGTTACATTTAACGGATGACATAATATCTTCTTATGACAATAATTGTTTCACAATTCTAATTCTACTGGACTTTACCAAAGCATTCGACACCATCGATCATCAAATGCTGTTAGCTATTCTCCATCACAATGGAATAGGTCCTAATGCATTGGAATTGTTAGCAAGCTACCTTAACAATAGGAACCAAAGAGTTAAAATTGGAAGTAATTTATCAGAGTCTTTAAACATAACAAAAGGTGTTCCACAAGGTTCAATCCTAGGACCATTATTGTTCTCAATTTACACTTGTACTTTTCCACAACAACTAACATTCTGCAACATTCATCTGTACGCGGACGCTACGCAAATTTATTACTCGTTTAGAAGCGAGGATGTTAACGATGCAGCCCAAAAAATAAATGCTGACCTAGATACTTTGTCAAGATTAGCGCACCACCATGCTTTAATTCTAAATCCGACTAAAACTAATGCTATATTACTAGGAAAGAATCTAGATAAAATCACGTCGTTTGTTCCGCCTCTTGTAATAGACAATGTACAAATTCCGTTTGTTAAACACGTTAAGAACCTCGGATTAATTATGGACAGTTTTTTCAGATTTGCTAGACATATCTCTAAAAATATTCAAAGTGCGTTTTGCAATTTAAAGCTGTTGTTTCCGCACAGATCATACTTAAACATAAAAACTAAAATCGCGTTATGCGATGCGTTAGTACTATCCCACTTTAATTACTGTGCTGTAGTATATGGCCCATGTCTAGAGCATCACATATTTCTCATAAACTAAAGGATGCGAGTTGGCTAAGCATGAAAAATAGACGGTACCTTCAATCTGTAACGTTTTACCACATACTCATCACCGAAAAGGTACCGCCGTATTTATATAATAAAATTAGCTTCAGAACTGATGTACATCATATACACCTTCGTCATAGGGGTCTCATGTCAGTACCTAAGCATGCCACTACTTTGTTCAAACGGTCCTTTAAATACTATATTGCTAAAGTGTACAATGATGTTCCCTCAAGTTTTAAAAGTTATTCAACTTCACAGTTTAAAAAAAAGATGTATCATGTATTGCTGGATTCTCAGTAATTTAGTTTTATCACTCTATCATGTGCAACCTAACATTATTATTATCAATCCACCTCAATTTCAACATGTATATAGACATATGGTTTATTTGATTGTGTAATTACTAATACTATAGGCATTTTGTACAACCAATATTTTATAAATTCAAGACGATAGTGGAAGAGCAGTCTGTACTGAACTATCGCCTTGGGATTCTGTGCCGTAGTCTGATAATATGTTCAAATTTATTTTACTTATAGTTCATTATCATTTAGTGTTAACTAATGATATTTATTCATTTCTGTGATCCTTGTAAATTTAATCGACTCAGAATAAATGCATATTTACAACAAAATGCTACTGAGGTAAGCAAACCAAGTATTTCTTGAACGAGAGTGCTGATGGCACGTTAAATTGAGATGGAGGCATAATTTGGATTTGGATGGATAGTGGTATGAAAAGCATCCACTAATAACTGGGGGAACTGGATGAACGAGTTGAGATGGAGTTGCTGTCCATGTAGGAGTGAGAACATAGCAAAATCCAAGTACGTGAGTTTGGTGGAGGTCATCTAAAGAGGTGGTGCGTCTGAAGAACACACCAGGTAACAAATTTTGTTTTATTGTTGAACTGTGGTGCTGGCATTGTGTTATAAAGCTAGGTGTGTTTAGAATTATGTGGTGAAAATTTTATGAAGTGAAAATTAATTTGATTACCGTATATAAAAGACAATTTTCCATTATTATTTGAGTAGGTAAAAACAAGAGTAATAATTTTTGATGTAAAAAGTAAACAGGTCTTTAGAGTAATTTGACCATGCAATATTTTATGCATATCAGGGAAAAAGGTTTATACTGAGCTAACCATAGACCAAGTAAAGGTAAATTTAGGGTTTCACGATAGGCCCATCTACTTTGAAATAAATAAAATGTTGAAGTGTAATAACTCACAAACAATTTAGATTGAAAAAAAGGGTGAAATGTTTTATTGTAAATATAACAATGTAAATATTGAGATTGTCTGAATAATCATTTATGTCATACGAATAAAAGAGTGTAGGTTTGTCCAAAGATTTTATTTTATTTTTGTATTTTGTTGTGTGTAAAGGTATTGAAAGAAGGTGTACTTGGGGTAAGTATATCCTAGGAGGTAGTGTACATGAGTAGCCGTAGTAGATCAACTTGGAGAAGCAATTTTTGTAGATATCAAACTAGAACATATCATAATCAAACAAGAAGTTTGTAACAAAGTTTTATTTAGGTGCAAATTGCTGGAGTTATATTTCTATCTAGATGACCACTGCATTTTTATGGCTCCCAACGGTAGGGCTCAAATTTAATCCCAAAGGACACTGCAATCCATAAAATATTTACAAAGACCAGGTAAGTGCCCAAATTTTACCTAGCCTATTTGGCATCAAAGTCAAACAAATTTTCAAAGCTTTCTCTAACTAACCTAAAAAATTATAAGCTAAGGCCAGTTAGATTTTTCTTTTAATTTTTATTATTTATTTCTTAAGATAAGTTCAAAATAATGGTAAAATCCCAAGATAAAAGTAATATTCCAAGATAAAGATACAATTCTATGGTAATTTTCAAAGATAATTTTAAAAAAAATTTTAAAGATAATCCTAAGATAAAGGTAATATTCCAAGATAATTTCCAAAGATAATACCCAAGATTATTTTCAAAGATAATCCCAAGATAAGAGTAATATCCCAAGTTAATTTCCAAAGGTAATCCCAAGATAAGAATAAAATTATACGATACGACATATATATATATATATTGCTGTGATATACCCTATATTAGGCCCCACAGTTGGGCAGACCATAAAATGCTGTGATATCCCCTTTTTATTAATCAAGCACTTATGATGTGAAATGTTAAGTTATGGATTTTCTTCGCCTCAACTAGCTGATTCAATTAAATAAAGCAATTATACAATACACAATAATATAATGATTAAATATTTACAACCTTTTTAAAATCTTCCCCTTTTTCAGAATATTTACATATACCAGATTTAAGAAATTAAAGCCAGCAAAACGAGCCTTTTGTTATATTTAAAGACCTTTTGAAACGTTTCAAGATGCCTATTACCTTTAATAAATTGATCAAAGAAACCCCTGTTTTGTTAACTCTTACATTTGCGAAAAATTATTGAATTAAAACAGTTTACAGAAATAAATTATATCAATATAGCTAACCTGGAATGATTCAGTAGTTTCTCTGCATCCCCGAGAGTTTTCGTGTCAAGTCTGAATATTTAGAGTCGAATTTGGAAGTCGGCATCTAACCAAAATACTACCCAAATCGTTATTCAAAATCCCATAATCCAATTTAAGATTCAAATTGTATATCAGTAAATAAAAGGTTTTCCATCTCCGTAATTAACAAAACAGTAATAGAACATTTACCATGTAGGTGATTACCAAAATTAGTTTAACAGGAGGTAATCTCCAGAGTCGTCTCCAGAGCCCTGTTTTATTTATTTTAGAAATTGTATATTTTTACTAAATTTTGTTTACTTACATCTATAATAGATCGACTTACTTGCACAATTTTTACACTTTTATAAAATGATTTTCATTTTACTTTCGTATAACTGGTTACGTGAATAATTTAGCACTTTTGAGTATCATGATAGCCCAGTTTAAAATGTATACTAACTCGTTGCTCAATTGTTATCGTATTTATAGGCCTTGCCTCTTGGTTGCTATTCGTTGTTTTCATGTGTTGGGGCGACACCATTTGTCTTTATCTTTTGTGTACTCAGGGAAATTTTACCAATTGTATAGTTCAAATACTTGGAAGAACGCTTAAATTGTCACGTATTCATTTACATACCATGATATTTAATTGAGAAATCCCACGAATTTTCGTTCATTAAATCACGTATTCATTGTTGTTTGCTTATTCTAATCTAAACGGAAATACATTTGGTGTTTGTTTATTACCTAGTTAAATTGGATTTTTGAACAAATGTAATACTTTGTCACGTACGATTTATTCAAATAATGCATAATTTTAGCCTGCGTATACAATAATATATTTAACACACTTGTTAAATATTTATCAAGCCAATTCATATAGGTTTTCCGTTGATTTAATTTTGATGTATTTCGTTACGTTTTTAAATCTTATCTTTGCTCGTAACTGCTCTTGGCTATTTCTATTTCTTATGTGTTTAATCTCTTGTACTATTATGTACAGTGTGCTCTCAAATAACAATATGTATAGTGACCTATTTACTCTTATAATATCTGTAATTATGTGCTTTTGTTAACTGGAAGTTTCTTTTGTTTATTCTACGACCCCTATGACTTAACCTACCCCTAAACTACCCTATGATTATAGCTTAATCCCCCAAATTAAAATAAATTTTTTTGAAAATGTCAATTTTTGACGCCCAACGTGAGACAAAATTCACATTGGTCCAATAATTATTTTATTTTTATTTTTTTTTACAACTCCTACATTATTTTTAGACCCCTATTCCTATTTTGATCTATACTATACCTATACACCTATTCTTTCTAAATTTTATTACTATTATGTTATTATAATCTATTAATATTTCACTCCCTATTTATCCATACTTTTCCTATTTATCATATACTTTTCCTATTTACATATACTTTTCCTATTTCACACTACCTGTTATGTTCTACAAATATTTTACTCCCTATTTATCTATACTTTTCCCATTTGTACATACTTTTCTTATTTACTTATATAATTCTGCATCATCTTTTCATATTTCTCTTGTCTCTATATCCCTATTCACATACCCTTCTTATTTATCATCAATTCATACAACGTATCTTCATCTCTTCCTGTTTCTAATAAACCCCTCCTATTCATCTATCCCAACTTATCTATACCTTTTCTTATTTCTTATAAACATCATCATCTTTTCCTATATCCAATGAATCACTTCTATTTACATCAACCTATGCTACTCCTACTTATCCTAAACCTATCCTAATTATTATTAACCGATCCTATGTTCTATTGTTTTTTAATATTTACAATTTGTTTTATTTACTTATAGTTCCACTTTCATTAACCCATCCTATGCTTTATTGTTTTCTAATAGTTCCAGTTTGTACAAATTCTATTCCTAAATCTATCTTAATTTATGATGATATCCTAATTTATTAATATCCCTATTTAATTCTCCTATTTGTCTATACCTATCCTAATTTATGATTATATTACTATTTAACTAATTGTTTATTTTACAGTATGTACACTTTTGTCCATTATTAAGAGTTTTCTCTCTGCAATGAGTTTGTCTTTCCTGTTTCCTTTATACGCTCTTTTTCCAACCTTATTTTCTGCAGTTAAATTATTATCATAGTTTTCCCCCTAATGTGTCCTTCTTCATATCCCAAAACTTCTCTAAATTTTAAACTATCACTCCCAAATTCTTCATTCAGTTCCCATATCATATTCTCATTTTCTAACAAACCAAAAGGAACCACTTCACATTTATATTTTTGCCCTTTTCTATAAAACCCGATATATTTTCTTAATTTTCTTGCAGGTGGAATTTCTTTAAATGTCTCTGTGTCTATAACTTCTAATTTCTTCACATATCCCATTGATATTATTCTGGATTCTGAATTTTTCTTTATTAACAATGCCTTTACCCTTTCTTTTACTTCTTCTGGACATTTTATTTTATCATCAATATCCCCCTTTATATCTACTTCACCCTCAAATTTATTAATATTCATACAGTCTCCTTCGACTTCAATGCTCTCCTCATTACCCCATTTTATATATTCCCCCTTTACATCTATTGCCTTTCCTTCGGCATTTATTTTTAAACCCAACTTATCTATTATGTCCATACCAAATATTGCATCTACTCTTAACCCCGGCACTATTATAAATTCATTTTCAAACTTTATCTTACCCATTTCACATTCCAGAATTATTATTTTACTCACACTTGCAAATCTCTTGCTATTTGGTGCTATTAAATTAAACTTCCTAATGGGCCTCACGCTCCCTATTAACTTTTCTCGTTTAACAAAATCCTCAGACACTAACGACGCTTTTGCTCCCGTATCAATGAGTGTTCCACCTCGGCTATTTCCAATTCTCAATTTAATTATCGGTAATAAGCTTTTATTCATTTTCTTTTCCATTTCACATTTTATATATTCACGCTTGTGTTCGTATCCATTTATTTTTAAGGGCTTACTTGGTTAGTCCTCTTTCAAAAATTCTGATTCGACGTAGATGGTCTTGCATGACTCGTAACTTCTGCATAGATACGGTTCGTTCTTGTAGGTTGTGCTGATTGTTCCCGATGTTGTGCTTGTAGCGTAAACTGATTTATATTTCTGTCGTGATTCGTTCGCTCTGTTTCTCTTTTTGAAGTGTCTCTTGTGTTACAGTTCCTTCTAAAATTATTATCATTGTAGTTATTGTAATTGTTTCTATAAAAGTTTCCCCTATAATTTCCCCTATTATTTGATCTATTGTTTTCTGTGTTTCTTTGCATTCTACCTAAATTTTCTCGCTGTCTTGGTATCATCCTACCTTCCGCTACACGACTTTGTCCTAACTCATCACAATGTTGTAGATATTCCAAGAAAATCTCCTTGTTTACTATATTTTGAATCATTACATAATGTCTTATTTCTTCGCCAAAATGTCCCGCTAAGTACTTTATGATTTGAGTTTCTTCCATCGGCAGATCTAATTGCTTTGCTAGACTGAATTTTTGTATGGCGTATATTTCTCTGGTCATCCCTAAGTTCTGATTATATTTTCCTGTAATTAAATTATCTCGCGCTTTGTATTGTTGATTATCCCCCCAAAATTTTCTCAAAAATCTACTTTCAAACTCCTGAAATGTCCCTATCTCGTTTTCTATTAAGTCAAACCATATCTCCGCGCTTCCTTTCAACATTGATCTAACGAAATTTAAATTGTACCTTTCATCCGTTGATCCCTGTATTAATTTTCTTATATTATTTAAAAATACTTTTGGATTCACCTTGTTGTCTCCATAAAATTTGGAATACTGTTCAACTGAAATTTCCGGTCTATTTATTCTAGTGTGTTGCCCCTGATTCCTACCCGCATTTTTAAATTCTGATTTTAAATTACCTAACTCTCTATTTACACCATTAAGTCCTATTTCGCAGTTTCCCTGAATTTCCCGCATCTTTTTACCTAAATCTGTAATCCGGTCATTTGTTTCTTTTTCACATGTTTCCTGATCTAATTTCACTTTCCAAACCTCGTCTCTAACTTTATCTATATCATCCATCATTCTAATGAATTTATTTTCAAAGTGCACCTGCATTTCCGCGATCATTTGATTACTTTCTTTTAATCCGTCGCTTATAATTTTTATTTCGGCACCGAGTTTTTCTCCATTCTCCTTAATCTGCATCTTAATATTTTCCATCTTCTCTTCGCTTTTTGTCCATTTTTTTGTTTAAGGCTAAAAGAATAGACATGATTTCAGATTGTTGTAAAATCTGTTGTTCTTCACTTTGACTTCACGTCAACCGTTGTCCTTGAATTTCCATAGATACATCTTGTAAAATTAAGCTTTCTTGGGACCCTATTTCTACCCCTTGGTTCCTTAATGCCTCTCTGGTCTCCTTTATTCGTTTATCCATTTAAAAAATTTTTAAATTATTAATATTTCAAATTCCCTTTTTAAATTAAATTTTTATTCTTGCTTCTACAAATTTTAATTTTTAAATTTCTTGCTCCTACAACTTTTTTAATTTTTAATTTTCCTTTTTAATTTTAATTTTCTTGTAGTGGTGTTCTCGCCCACGTTGAGCGCCATAAAATGCTGTGATATACCCCTATATTAGGCCCCACGGTTGGGCAAACCATAAAATGCTGTGTTAATTTAGCCCCACGACTTGGGTGTGCTATAAAATGCTGTGATATCCCCTTTCTATTAATCAAGCACTTATGATGTGAAATGTTAAGTTATGGATTTTCTTTGCCTCAACTAGCTGATTCAATTAAATAAAGCTATTCTACAATACACAATATAATGATTAAATATTTACAACCTTTTTAAAATCTTCCCCTTTCTCAGAATATTTACATATACCAGATTTAAGAAATTAAAGCCAGCAAAACGAGCTTTTTGTTATATTTAAAGACCTTTTGAAACGTTTCAAGATGCCTATTACCTTTCATAAATTGATCAAAGAAACCCCTGTTTTGTTGACTCTTACATTTGCGAAAAATTATTGAATTAAAACAGTTTACAGAAATAAATTATATCAATATAGCTAACCTGGAATGGTTCAGTAGTTTCTCTGCATCCCCCGAGAGTTTTCGTGTCCAGTCTGAATATTTAGAGTCGAATTTGGAAGTCGACATCTAACCAAAATACTACCCAAATCGTTATTCAAAATCCCATAATCCAATTTAAGATTCAAATTGTATATCAGTAAATAAAAGGTTTTCCATCTCCGTAATTAACAAAACAGTAATAGAACATTTACCATGTAGGTGATTACCAAAATTAGTTTAACAGGATGTAATCTCCAGAGTCGTCTCCAGAGCCCTGTTTTATTTATTTTAGAAATTGTATATTTTTACTAAATTTTGTTTACTTACATCTATAATAGATCGACTTACTTGCACAATTTTTACACTTTTATAAAATGATTTTCATTTTACTTTCGTATAACTGGTTACGTGAATAATTTAGCACTTTTGAGTATTGTGATAGCCCAGTTTAAAATGTATACTAACTCGTTGCTCAATTGTTATCGTATTTATAGGCCTTGCCTCTTGGTTGCTATTCGTTGTTTTCATGTGTTGGGGCGACACCATTTGTCTTTATCTTTTGTGTACTCAGGGAAATTTTACCAATTGTATAGTTCAAATACTTGGAAGAACGCTTAAATTGTCACGTATTCATTTACATACCATAATATTTAATTGAGAAATCCCACGAATTTTCGTTCATTAAATCACGTATTCATTGTTGTTTGATTACTCTTAATCTAAACAGAAATAAATTTGGTGTTTGTTTATTACCTAGTTAAATTGGATTTTTGAACAAATGTAACACTTTATGTCACGTACTATTTATTCAAATAATGCATAATTTTAGCCTGCGTATACGATGATATATTTAATGCACTTGTTAAATATTTATCAAGTCAATTCATATTGGTTTTCCGTTGATTTAATTTTGATGTATTTCGTTACGTTTTTAAATCTTATCTTTGCTCGTAACTGCTCTTGGCTATTTCTATTTCTTATGTGTTTAATCTCTTGTACTATTATGTACAGTGTGCTCTCAAATAACAATATGTATAGTGAAATAAACAAACGGTAAACAAATTGACAAGAGCACAGCCACCTCTTAAGGCAAAAACAGTGGCGATGCAAGGCCAAAAATGAGGTCTGCATTACATAGCTCAGTGTCATCAGTTGCCTGGTCCCAAACCATAAGACTAAAAGAATAGAAAAGGTAAATAGAATAGAAAACTTAGTAAAAAAAGAAGGTTGGAATCAGTTGGATGGTATAGTAGCTTTTGAGGTAGAGAAGAATTGTTCACATTGAGCAAATGATGGTAGACAAAATGGACACAAAAGCGCTACTCAACTCGCCAAAATAGAGTCAATAATCCAGAATCGAGAAGCATCACTGTTAATAACAGGTGCAAAAGATTATACACAGTGGAGTTACTTGATGGTGAAAAAATACTAATAACATATGATTACAATCAATTCTGTACAGGAATAATTATAAGTTTATACACTGACCGCAATTAAGATTAGCATTAACCTTGACCTTAATACTTAACTTAGCCTATCCTATGAAGTTAAGACACGATAAATTAATAAGTTTATAAAGTAAACATATTGAATGTGATTTCACAAATTCTCCCTTATTTAAAATTATCTAATAAAGTAAAAAAATAATAAGAACATAATACTAACTTGTTTCGGACTAATGCCTACAACTAGTATTAATATATTTGAGTATTAAGTTACCAACAGTTAAAACTTGCCTAAGAGCATGATATTTCACATCAATATGATTGTTTACTATTATATTCTTTGAAAAATATATTGCGGATTGATTATCACACAAAACAATTGACTAAACACTATCGAAAAGAAAACCCATAATTCAGAGAAAACTTTTGAAATCGATACAACTTCAAAGCAGATTGACTCAAGAGCAATATATTAAGATTCCATAGCACTGTGAGCAATGCATTCTTGTATGCTACATCACCACCCAATAAAAGTACCACCAATTGACCAAATAAGATCAGTGAATGATCGCCTACCATCTACTGCAATGGGCCACGATGTATCAGTATAAACTATTAATTCATGAGAAGTACATGATAACAAATTAATTACATAATTAACAATAGTTCCAACATATTTCAAAATCCTTAATAAGCAATTATAGTAAGAAATAATTTTCTCTGTCATTGGGAAAGTAATTCGAGCATAGTGAACAAAAATTAATTTTGTCTTGTCTTGTATTTGACTAGTTATTAAAATTTTGTATGGCAATACCATTTATATTATCATGTTGGAGACTTGAAAAGTCACCGATAGTTAGTTGTTTGCATTTGAGTATAGGGGGTGCATGAGATACATTTTGTACTTATTAATATATCATGATTTGTGTATAATTCAAAAACTTGGTTGGTTGTTTTCTAAAGAGAGATGTACCAGTCTGATGAGCTGCAATAACAGCAAAACCAGTCATTGGCTTTTTTCTCTGCAAAACAACCAACAATTTACATTGATTTTCGTTCACTATGTTCGAATTACTTTCCCAATGACAGACAAAGTTATTCATTATTATTAGCTTAGAAACTTATTAGTTCCCGGTGACTAACTTCCTCATTTAACATTGAATGTAGTACTTTCTTAGAAGGTCTGCCAGTGTTGAGTAAGTAATCGGTCATTTGTTTATATAAAACAATTATAGTGTTCATACATTTGTTTAACACTAAATTACACAAAATAAATTACACTAAATAATATATCTGGAAGTCTTCGGTTAGCTAAAAATAATAGAGAGCCTAATAGTTCCCTAAAAGGCAAATTATTACTACAATCTGCACTATGATCAAATATGTAGGGGTATATACAGCGGCACATTTAAATTAACTGAAAACCGCTCTAACAGCTTAGCCATGTACTTGTTTTGATGTAAAAGATAATTATTATTTTTCTGGTAAAACTCAATTCCCAAAGACTCTTGGATTGACTAGAGCTACTGCTTCACAGTTCTGGCATAACAAATCAAAAACAAATTTTGATCAATTTTTAACTTTACCAAACACTGCTGCAACATCAACATACAGGGTAGGGCACTATAAACGAATTATTCTATAGCTTCTAAACGACAAATAATTTCAAAAAAGCTACCTAATAAAGTATATCCAGAATGATAAGGGCTACATGTCTAAAGTATTTTTAAACATACAGGGTGTTCTCAAAAAAGCGTGTCATATCAAAGTTGGTATTTTTAAATGGAACACTATATTTTATTCATATTTAAATTATAAACTAAAAAATAATATATATTTCTTAAAAGGTCCCTATCTTCTATTGTTTTTGAGAAAAATCAAGTTTAAGCAAATTTCTGAATGTCTGAAAAAAAAGAATAACGGTGAAATTAATTAGCATTAAACAATTTTGCTTTTATCAACTTATTCAGAGCGTACACTATGCTTACTACAATGTTTACTGTACTGTCATGTTATACAGGGTGCTTTTAATCAAGCAGTAGATTATTGACCAATTCAAGATTACATAGCTCGTTTAACTTAAATGGAGCACCCATTATTTTTTTATTGATTTGATTGCCCAGCTAAATACCTTGCAATCAGTATTAAAGGTGTCTATACCTAACTCCACTCACTGTAATTTATTGTCATTTTAGTAGTTTATGTATTAAAAAATTCCACCAATAGGGTTGAGCTATTTCCTTTAAAAATATAATTTTTGGGTTACCACATCTTTGATCTAAGGTAAAATTATTTTGTATCATATATGGTTTATAATGAAAGGTTGTCAATTTATTTTAACTATGTCAGCTTTACAGATTATACATGATGCAATCTTTGTAACTTTGTTTTGATTAATAATGTATTACGCTGGTGTACCAGTGATCTCATGGGTGGGGTGTGAAGACTTCGTAGGCAGATTTCTACTAACTCAAATAAATAAAATGTGTCAGTTTCTGGTTAAAGTTATAATATCCATAAGTTGATTATAGATACAGATTAGATAAAAAAAAACGACAAGATATTTTCCTTTTGCAGTGTTAATTCATGCGTCCAAAGTTTGTCAAATATGTCCATTTTTTAGAACACTTCATACTTAACATCCAAACCATCAACATGCCACTTTAGTAGGTCAGTTACCTTTGACTAGAAGGTTATCAAACATGGCTGAAAGTAGTCTAATCATGTTCAGATAATACCCTACCAAATGGATCATTTTCAATTTTAGGGGCACATTGGTTCCTAGATCAACAACTTTGTATTGAAGACAAACATGTTGAGGATGGTAAAGTCAATATACACAGCTTATGGTATCCACTTTAATGTCAGTCAATCACTCATCAGGTATTAATAAATAAATCTGAAACTATACATTTCCCAATTAAGAAATATTTCATCCCCATTAGCATTCTGGAACCCTCTTCAAACACTTACACCACCAGTCCCCCTGAGTTAGTCGGTACCCATTTTTGTTAGTACAGTTTGATATTTCACCGAAACAGGATTCTTAACAGAGTACTTCACTAAGCTTTTTGTGAATTATCGGCTAGATATTCTGGGACTGTATGTAACAAACTCAAGATCATTAGCTTGACAAAATTTTCTAATATGGTTTTTTAATTGACATTTATGTTCACCATACCAATAGTAAACATCGAACAACTACCATCTTTCATGAGAACCTCTTTGCTAACATATTTTAATTCCTGAAATTTAGGAATATTACAATTATCATTTAAATTAACAGTTTTTGATTTCTCCTCTATAGAATACTTATTTTAACAAACTAATTCATCAATCTGTGATTAAACATCATCATTGCTTGAAATTTTTTAATCTAGTGTTGCGTTAACTTTATCATTTAAAATTTTTGAACCCAGATTCGATTTGTCAACTTTGATATGTTTCAATTCAATAACCCTATTATGCACAGGCTCTAAAACTCTATATTTCTAAGTAAATGTCGCATAACCAATTAAGATAAATGGTCTACTTTTACCTTCCAGTTTATTCCCATAGCTTTTAGATTAACAAATGCAAGTGAACCAAAATTTCAAAAGTACAAAAGTTGAGCCTTTTTCCTAGTCCACAATTCATATGGACTAGTGAGTTGATGGTTAATACCAACAGTATGGAAATATTGTTCCATCTCTTCTGAGCAAAACTTCATTCAATGATCAGATCTAATGGATACAACTATTAATTCCAACAAACGCTCAGCATGAGCTATGAAGTCTTTGACTATATCACATGCTTTGGTTTTTATTTTTAATAGGATAAACTGCAAACCAATGTTCAAAATTCGATTCACGAGTTTTCCAAATATTTCTTGGATAAGTTATACCATTAATAATAGGCTCTAACCGGTAACTTAGTGACAGGTAAATTGTTGAAGCTGCTTTGTCAGGATGCCTAAAATAATGGGCTCCTTGATCTGCCCTTACATTAGTAATGAAGCCATGTAAACCATGAGCACATAAATAATGGGCTCCTTGATCTGCCCTTACATTAGTAATGAAGCCATGTAAACCATGAGCACATAACAACATTTCCATATCCACTTGCCATTCACGATAATTTAAAACTAACTTAAGCTTTTCAAATTCCAAACAATATTTATAATTATTAAACCGTGTGCTATTTCGAATCTTAATTCAGAACAATAAATTTTTAAAAACAGGCTGTAATTAATTGCACAAGGCGTATTTTCATAAACTCTAACATTTGGTTCAGACTATGTAATAACCTATTCACAATTGTTGTATTACATTATTAACTCCAATTAATAATAAGATCCAAGGTACTTACAAATTGTTTGACAGAACAAATAAATTGTTTTATTATTATTATTATTATTACTGGTAACTAAATATAATAATCAATTTTATAAATATGTGTATTTACATTGTAGGTAACAATGAAGAATTTTTTGTTTGAAATTGTATAACTAATTAACCCTAATGTTATGTCCGCACCTTTTAAATCACTTTATATTTGTATACATTTTAAAATCCACATCTCGGGCATTCAAGGTTACTTGCATTTGCATAAAAGCATATTCTGTAATACAGGTGCCCTAATAAGTTCTATTTTAAAAATGTTATGCTTTTGGCATTTAATAATAAGTTTTAAGCAGTACCAAATATTGATTTTTTTCATAACTTGCTTTGCAAATTAAAAGATTCTATAGGGGACTATATAAGTTCACACAGTAAGACAAAATTTAACATTGAAAACTAACATAGTTCTTTCTTAGAAAACAATAGAGCTTCTGAAAAAATTAAATTATGAGTTATAAGTTTCCAGAAATATATTGTAAGACTGTCAATTGATTAGTAACACTGTAACTTCATCAGTTTCTGGTATTAAACTACACCACTGGCACAGAATAAAACTAAACGTCACTTTATATCTATCAGTGGCAGGAATTGCATACCAATAGCAATGGAAAATGCTTAATATCAACAAACAATAGTGGCAAACTATTATCTATTTGACTATTCAATAAGATATTTATTCCTTAATTTAACTGTTTTTGATGCTTCTAATAGAGATTATTTCTGAAAGCTAATTTGAAAATAAAGGATTTTAAAATCATTCAAAATTATAATTCTTTGTAAATGTTCAGATTCGAGAAACTCCCTGTTAGTTCTGTAATTCACAGTTTGAACAATCTGTATGAGCTATCTAATATTTATTATAGCTACCACATTTTGAGTTTTTACATTATGAGCTTAACATTTTTTTCATTTCAACTGGTTTGTAATAATATTCCCAAAAGATTTATTGATTTTAAAACTCGTTTTAATATTTCTGGCCTTCACTGCATATTTGGTCTGGTAAAAGACAAACAGAACAATTGTTAATTTACACTTTCTTTGACTTTATGATCTATTGTTTTAAAAACCTAATTCTTAAGTTTCTTATCAAGTTTTTCTAATAAAGAATTGCCATAGCCATTATTTACAACAAAATGTTTTAATTTTTTATAGAAACGTGTTTCTATAGCACACAAATAGTACTATAAATATGATCATATTGCAACTTATAATTTAATTATTTTAAGCTGATTATTCAAGGGTGTTAGTTGAAGTTGGTAAGGAAAACTTACTCATTCGTTGTAGTCTGCAAAAACAATTTATATACCAAAAATCATACAGATATGTTAAATAGATAAAATATCCCGGTCCTACTGTTTGAAGACATAGTTCACTTTAATAAACAGACTTTCAAAAACATGCATCATGTTACAAATTTCTCTTAATTGTTACACTTATTACTTACTTTTACCAGCATGAGGTTTAGTAACTATCACTTTCTTTCCATTTGGATTGTTCAAAATTAGTTTACCAGGACCTTGATTGGGCGATCCAAAAATTTTAGAAGCATTTTGCACAGGTTTCTTCATTAATATCACCTTACCATTTCGTTCAAAGTCCATACGGGTGTTGGATGTAGGTATACTAAAATAAAACAATTTTATGCAAATAGTAATAGTTTTTTGTATTAAGCAATCAATATTGAACGATTCACCAACTAATAAAATAATTTAAAGAATCATACTTGCTACAAAAAATAATATTACAATGTTACAAAAAGATGATAAGAATGAAACTAGATAAATGAGATTAACCAACACTTAGAATGGTTATAAAAAGTAAGCATTGTTATATCGACTGGCAATATTGTAATTTGCAGTTTTTTCAAATATACAGAGTGGTCCAAGTTATTTGTAAGAAACTTTGTAAGTGGATAGAACTATTAAAAATAGGAAAAAAATATCATATGAACTGTAAGTCGGAAGCCCTTCCTAACGGTGCTAGAGTGCATTAAAGATGTCTCGAAAAGTTTTTTAATTTTTCTCAGATACTTTCCCAGATAGAAGAATGAAAATTTGTACATAAAACAGAGTTTTTATGTTGAACAAAACTGTCTATAAAGATTTTGTTAAAAAGGTTCAGGGTTGTCGCAAGGGAAAACTTACACAATATAAAATAACATACTTTAATAGTAGGTGACTATGGGGTGCATTGATTCAATATTATAGTCTGTTACATCCCAAATTTGGAGATGTACAGTTTTAAATATCTGACTAAATTCCTGCCATTATTTCAAATAAACTTGTTAAATTTCTGTCATTTCGGACAGTTGCGTCGGCGCAAAGGAATGCGCAGACGCGGAGTGGCGGAAGTGCGCGGTTTGGACACGACAGGAGGATTAGCCAACGAGACGTCGAACAGTGACGTTTACCTGTGTCGTTTCCTTATCTTTTCTCTTTCAGAATGTAGGTTCCCTTTATCTCTACCTTATATCGTTGCCTTCACCTTATTCCTTCGTCCTGCCTACAAACAGAAGAAGAGAGAAGACGTTAAATCTGGATTCAACGATGGCATAACGTAACCCCCCCCAAACAATCACGAACAACCCCAAACAACGCCCAAACGAGATACATGGAAATCAACATGGCTCCTGTGCAAGAATGACCGCAAAATCGTGAAGAGTTCCACATTTTTAAGTGAGTACTTTTTATCTTTTTTTTAAGGTGCATCTTGTATCACTGTAAACATATTTGGTACGTGATACAATTTGACACGCATTTATGGTGTAATATCTTGTGCAATAATGTGAACGTGGATAGTATCCGTGTTGCCAACTGTGCAAGTGGCTCTGAACGTGCGACGCCGTGGTTATAACAGTTGCGCCGGGAGTATAACAAGTCTATCTTATGTAAACGCAGTTTTGTTACAAAATTTAAAACAAAGATCGAAGTTCATGAAGTAACATGCAAGAATTGAAATAAAGAAAATGATATTTGCACTTTCTTTGTAGTCTCCAAAATAGCTTAAAGTTACTTTGTTAAATAAATTAAAATTATTTTTACAAGTAATTCTCAGTGCATACAAATATGCTTAACTAGGTGAGCAAAGAATATCATATACCACATTCACCCAAGTGAAAATAACATTCATATTTGAAAAATATATATAGAACTGACAATTGATACACTAAAAATATCATGACAAAATGTCAAAAGTCTCTGTCAATACCACTTGTATAAAAATTTTATTCAATGTTAAAGGTAAAACAATATTGTGATTTCAAAAATTAAAAAGCCCTATACTGCAATAAATATTTCTTTCCATAGCATCTTCAAGGTAGATTACCTGATGCATCTTTTTTTATATGGTTTCCACCTGTAGGCATAATCCACAACCTACTCTCATTAAACAAGGTGAAAAATTAAGAGCTGCTAATATTTGTGTGAAACAATGTAGTGTTGGGGTGTTACCTAAAGAAACATTAGCTAGCAGAAAAGAATTTATTACATTTGGTTAGTTAGAGGAGCTTTTAGTAAAAAACGTACCCTGAAAAATTTATAAGCTTTGGTAGTTTACATTTAAGAATATTGCAGTTTCGATGTAATATTAAATAGGATGAAGTATTAAATTAGGAGAGCGCCTAGTACATTAAATACAAATGGTAATGAATATTGATACTTTATATCCGTTTATATTAAAGTAAAAAAAATACAGATAAGTACAGGTGTAATATTATTGTGGCACGGCTGTATTGAGTTATTGGGCGCCTTAATATTATTTTTAATTATTTAAACTCAATTAGGGTCGTGGGGTACAGGCTTCAATCAATCAAAACAGAATGTAAAGCCATGCTGAACGATTAATAGTGTTCGTGTGGTTTGTTTACAAGTTCAGTATAACGAAATAGCAGAGATTGTTTACAATCACCGAAAGCAATAACGTTAGTTATTGAATTTATTAAATACGTATAAAAGGTTAACATAAAACAATGCGAACTGTAATATTAATTACAAAAACGAATAATACATTAATATATATTGGAATTAGAACGCGAGAGTCGTTGCACATCTATTCATAACCAAAATTCGAAACAGACTGTTGGCATTCTTATCTTGTGTCTATACGTTCAACAGGTGTGGCGTCACGAGTTTGTTACATTATAGCCGTATATACAAGGTGAATAAATGGTAAATAATATTTTTGTTACAATCACCCCCCTTGGATCACACGGCCGGGTAGGATCCAAAAGTGAAACTTGTTAACGGGCATAGCAGCACTATTAATTTGGCGCTGATTACACAAACGATTACGTATGGGACGAATGGGTTGAGGCGATGAGTTATCCTCATCGGCTATAAAGTGACGTAGAGTCGAAACATGATAATTACCTAACGGTTTGGTAGGATCATTTATGTGACATTTGGTAAGAGGTAGGAGATATCCTCTTCTTTACCAAATAGGGCCCATCGCGACGCGGCGCGAACTTAGCAGTGTAGGCGTTGCTTGCTTTGCGGAAAGCATGGACATCCACTAAAACTTTATCACCAATAGCATATTCATCAGCGTCTCTCCGATGACGATCAGAATATTATTTTATAATCATTTGTCGAGATTCTAATTTTTCCCTAGCACGTTGTAGGTTAGAACTTACAAGTTTCAGCTAAGGCGTAATTTCTGCTACAAATGTGTCATTTTCTACGACAGCGCGGAAATCATGATGTACATCAAATGGAGTATGTATTTCTCGCGAAAAGTTCAAATAACTAGGAGTAAAACCGGCACTAACATTTTTAGCACTATTCATTGCAAAACGAATGCTCGGTAAAGCATCTTTCCATTGGGCGTGATTCCGGCCAACAAAAATCGACAGTTGTGTTTTTAAATCACGATTCTTCTCTCCTCAGGAATAGATTCAGGGTGATAAACCGGTATTAGGCTCTGTTTAAAACCCAAACAAAAAGCTACTTTTTGAATTACATTACTAACAACCTGGGTACCATTGTCACTAACGACACGACGCGGCGTGCCATAGCCAACGATAATTTCATCAATAAGTCACCTGGCACAAGCTTCTGCAGTTGCTTGTACTAAAGGAAATAATTCTATCCAACCAGTGGCAGTATCCTCAACAGCAAAAATCAATTTTTCGCCACTTTCAGTTTTGGGCAACGGTCCAAATAAATCAATGGCCAATGTTTCAAATCGGCGTAACATTGCAGGGGTTTGCAATAATCCTGCAGACTTTAAATTATTGACCTTATATCTCTGACATTCAATACATTTTTGAACGTGAGTCGTGATATCCTTACGCATAGTGCACCAAAAATATTTACTGGCGACCCGTTGCAAGGTTTTCTCGACACCATAATGACCAGCTAGCGGAGAATCGTGGAATTCATGTAAGATATTCCCGATTTCAGCACTAGGGATTACTAATTGCGCATCTTCGGAATCTTCTTCCGGAGTGTATCGATAAAGAATACCACTCATCATTATATACCCTTTATCGGCCCATTTACAAAAATCGTTTTCAGGCGACCTTTTATTTTCAAAACAGTCGATAATTTTTTTTACACCAGGATCTGCAAGTTGTTTTTCTCGCATTTCCTGCATCAGAACTGAAGGAAGTGTTACACTAATCGGGGTGACATCGATTGGTTCTTCACAACAGTTAATTTTGGGAGGACGGGATAAAGTATCCGCGACCACATTTGTGCGACCCGGTATATATTTTATTTCCAAGTCGTAACATTGTAACTGTAGCGCCTAACTGGATAGGCGACCAGCAGGTGATCGGAGTGACATAAGCCACTTCAAGGGTTGATGATCGGTAGCGACCACAACTTTGAAACATTCTAAATATCCTCGAAATTTTGCTAATGCATAGACAACAGCTAGTGCTTCTCTTTCTGTTGTAGTATAATTAAATTCTGCAGAAGTAAGCAATCTGCTTGCATATTTCACGGGTCTTTCATCTGGACCCTCCCCCTGGAGTAAACATGCACCTAATGCGTATGAGCTGGCATCAGTCTTTAAAACATACAGTAGACTAGTATCAACTTGAAGTAGTATTGGTGAACTACCAAGCGCACACTTTAATTTATTAAAAGCAGTTTCTTGTTCATGCCCCTATTTCCAAGGAGTATTTTTTCACGTTAACATACTTTACAGGTCTGAAATACTTGCGAAATTTGGAATGAAACGTCTAAACCAATTGCACGTTTGTAAAAATGATAATATTTCTTTAACATTTTTTGGATTTTTTACCTGTAACGATTCCTGCCCTGAATGTCAATGAAGTTTTAAGCGAACAAAAAACTAAATCGTTTAAATTTTCTTATACAGCTTATGAACATCATATGCAGTATTGTTTGGTATTTTACGACTGTGATCGATGGTAAGTAAGTACGTAGATTTATTGCATAACTCAATATAGGTTATTAAAGTATAAAACAAAATATTATACTATAAAGCAAATTATTAAAATACAGCTAATAATATAATTAGTTTTCATTTCTACAACTTAAAATATATTTTTTTAAATTACTCTTGAATTTTCTTTGAGAAGGCTGATTTGTAACTGATTTTGGTAATGTATTATATATCTTAACGCCATAATGAAATACATTTTTTGTGGTTATCGTTTTATTCTTCTTGTATATATAGTAATTGTCTGCTTGTCTTGTGCTGTAGTTATGTATATCTGACACTTTAATTAAGTTGCTAACCAAGTACGAAGGCAGCAAACCATTTATAATTTTATATATAAAAACCATACTATTATATTTCATTTGTTCCTGAACATTTAAAAAATTAAGGCATTCTAACATTTTACGGACTTTGGCAAATCTGCTACATTTTAATAAACATCTCATTGCACGATTTTGTATCTTTTGCAATTTTTCCAAATCACCTTGGTTTGAGACAAATAAAATGGTGCTGCAATATGTTAGGTCTGGATAAACTATTGCTCTATATAAAGTTATTCGAGCAAAACTTGATAGCTTTGCACTAATTCTTCGCAGAAATCCAACCTTTTTGCTTACTTTATTTATAACCATCTGTAGATGCATTTTAAAAGTTAATTTTCGTTCGATTATTACGCCAAGGTATTTAATGTTCTCTACCAGTTCAATATCAGACCCATCTATTTGTACATTCCTATTTTCTGTTTTTATCATTTGATAACTTCTATCATTTGTTAACAACATCCATTTTGTTTTATCAACATTTATCTTCAGCTTATTTCCAACTAAATATTTGCTAATTCTTATTAAGTCACTATTTACAGATTGAATCAGGTTTATTACATTTGCACCTTCAGCATATATTAAAGTGTCATCAGCAAACATATGCATCTTTGTTACCTTCACTACATTCACTATATCGTTTATGTAAATTATAAAAAGCAATGGTCCCAAAATACTTCCTTGTGGAACACCCCACTCAATTTCTGATTTACTAGATGTTTCCCGTTGCCATCTCGTTTCTTGCTCCCTGTTTTGTAGGTAGTCTTTAAACCACTCTAACGCATTGTCTTTAACTCCATATTTTTCCAATTTTTGAATGAGAATATTTCTACTTATAGTCTCAAATGCTCTTTTGTAATCTATAAAGACTGCACACACCGCTTTTCTTTTATCCATTGATTCTTTTCAGTCATTTATAATTAGCTGAATCGCTGTTTCACACGAGTGTTTCGTTCTAAAACCGGACTGATAGGTGGTTAATATATTAGTCTCATCCAAGAATTGCTTCAGTTGCCTATATATTACTGTTTCTAATACCTTTTCAATTGTGGCCAACATATTTATAGGCCTGTACTCTTCGCATTTCTTTGTTGATACTACTTTTTGAATTGGTGTAATTGTTGATATCTTTAAGTCCTTGGGCACAATACCATGCATAAGAGACATATTTATTATGTTTAGTAGTGGATAACCAATAATATCAAAAAGTTCTTTAAGAACTCTACTGTTTACACCATCCGGGCTGCTTTTATTTGCTTGCTTATATACCAATTCTTTTAGTTCATGTATTTTTAATAATTTAAAAGTACTTAATTCCTTCAGGCTTGTACATATTTGGTCATGAAACTCAAACTTTTCAATACCAATTGATGATGTAATTTCTGTTATACTATTTCTGAAGTAAGTATTGAAGTTTTCAGCAATAGTCTTGTCATTAGTTTCTAGTGTATTCTCAAATATAATGTGCTTACTATTTTGAATATGTTCGGTTTTAATACAAGTTTTAAAGTCTTCCACATTTTACTGGGTTACCTTTATTTTCATCTATTTTCTTTTCATAATATTTAATCTTAGCTCCACGGATCATGAATATCACATTATTTCTGCATTCTTTGTATGCTTTCCAATCTTCCATACTTCTTGTGAATGTAAATTTTTTATAAAATTTATTTCGTATATTAATTACTCTTTGTATTTCTCCATTAAACCATAATTTTGAACTATTTTGTGACACCTCCTTGTCATATGAATTATGGTCAATTGCATTTTAATGTTTGTGTAAAATGTTTTATAAAGTTTATCGATGTTGGTTATTTCATACTTCCAATCTGCCAATATTAACTCGTTCTTTATGGCCTCATAGTTAAGAATTTTCTTTATTTTGCTTTCTGCATCAACTTGGAGTTTTTGTGTGATGTGACTAATGTCTGCAACAACAATACTATGATCTGTAACTTTTGGAGTGTGCCATACTGTACTTTTTAATCCATTATTATTAGTTATCACTAAATCTATTAATGTTTCAGATTCCTTAGTAATTCTTGTACTCTCAGAAATGTGTGGAGCTTATTATTAAGGCCTACTAATGTTGCTGTATACTTATTTAAAGCATATTGTACATACCAACTTCTCATAAAAAGAAGATACTATTGTATCCATAAATTAGCACATAAAATTCAAATTAATTAAATTTCGATAAGAATAATTGATAATATTAAGTATTTCCTTTTTAGCTAAACACGTATTTGGCCAATTAGGGGCAATTCATAGTTCACTTTTCTTTGTTGTTCACTGTTGTAATCATGTTTACAATATAGAATAGGTATTAACGACGTGGAGTTTTTTTTTGTGCTTATTTAAAACTAATAGGAGGAGGTGAAAAATTGTAAGCAAGGTTCCATCAACCTCCAACAAGAGCAAGAAACCGCCACACAGTTACTCGGGACACCCACCCTCCAAGTAAGCTTTATTTGTGTTTTCTTCAGGTGGGTTGGAGTTCCAAGACAAAACATAGACAAGGGATTTTAAAGACCTTTCAAGGTAAGCGTATAGGTATTTAGTAGGTGTTCTTGTATACCCCTAAGAGTATAGTTGATGTCATACAACCTACCCCGTGCCATCGAAAGCTAGCCTATGCACCAATTTACTGTGATGTCACTCCGGCCCCTGTAGAGTAAAAATACGTAAGTAATGTAACATTGGTTTTCAACACTAACAGCAAGCTTATAATAATATCAATATCCTCATAATTGAAACAGCTAGAGCAATTTAATATAAATGCAACTATTGTTGTTAATGAAAATGTTGATTAATTAATAATATTGACTGCATGAACTATTGATATGATTATTTATTTTTTAAAACCTGAAAATGCTCAAATAGAAACAAAATGTGTTAATCACAAATACAATGTCAAGCTCATATTTTTGCATTCAATAACGGGTAGCATTATTATACTAGCATTATTCAAAAGAAGTAAAATAAAGGTAATTAAATTATTTGAAAAACAGTAATTTAATTGATTGCACAAAGTGTTTATGAAAGTTGACATTATTTCAGACATACCTGGAATTTGTTTTCTTCTGTTATATATAGAGCTCAAAAAAGTTACATTGATAAAAAATGTGGTGTAGTTGAAATGTGTGTTGCAGTAAGTACAAACATAAAAAATATGTCAATGTCTCCAGAATTGCAAAACAAATTCTAAACAACAAAAAGCTTCAATTCTCTATAAATTATTGCTGTGCATTTGCAATACTGTGCATGTATGCGTGTATGTGAGTATGCATGTGTGTAAGAACAAACATGCATGCATGTGGATGGATGAGTGCGTGCATATGTATGTGCGTATCTGAATGAGCTTCTAATAATACCTTTTTCAAACAATTAGATTAAATAGATGTCAATAGTTTGAGATTGTATTGTTAATGCTTTTGTTGTAATAGCATAAATATCTAAAGTAGAAATGTTTTTGACTTTTGCAATATAACTGTCCATATCTTTTTCTGTTACTTAGTTTAATTGAGTTAGGATCTATTAAGACTGCACAGTGTGTTAAATTTAGATTGGATCTCATTTAAAGCATTACTTTTAACAAATTTTATGAAAAAATCATTAACAATTTTGACAAAACAATTGCTAAACATATTCACAATTTTTAATAGATCGGTTATAATATCACCATCATTATCAACCAAAACAATATTAGTGCTTGACTTTCTTCAATAGTTTTCTTAATTATAGACCATGCCATAAGTCCATTTATTTCAGTAGTGTATTTCTTCAGTCATTTATTTCAATTGTGTGACTATGTTTATATAACTTTTGCATCCATTTACATATTCTAATTTAATTAGATTATTAAGTCCCTTTTTTAAGTAATCATACTTTTAATGGAATGTTGTAAAACTAAAGTAATCCAGGATTTAGTTTTCTGTATTTAAAGTTTGCCATTTATATTCAGTCATTGGTGTAAACATGAATTATGACCAAAAAGATTAAAAATTTCGATACTGAAGCACCATCAACGTTGTCACTAAAGAAGTAAATCCAGTTAACTATTCCAATTTACATAGAATATTGTTTGTTACAAAAAAAAGAATTAAGTATACCAATCTTAGTAAAAGGGATATATTTCCCATTAAGATGTAATACGACAGTGATCTGCGATGCTAGTTTCTAAAATTCCACTGTACTATACTAAAATCGACAAAGGCGGTCTAAAGGAAAAGACATGTACACTGAAAGTCTATTAGCCAATAAAACTTACGTGTATGTATTTCTGCAAATGCTAAGAATTGCGAAGCAAAAATTTGGAGCGTGAAGTATATGAATTGATTAACACAGGATCACAATGATCTTACATCTTTAAACCTACGACCACCAAAGCGGGATACTATAGTAAATGTGAATCAGTCTTGACAAAAGAATGTCATTCCTGCTATGACATATGCATTTCAAGCTTGGATGAAATACACCGCCATTTTTAAGTTTTGGACCAACCAAACATTTTTGATGGTATTACTTCACTATACGATGGCAGTTGATCAGAATAACAAGAAAACTGAACATAAATGTATCCGATTTACATAATTCGATAAAAATTGAACACCTAATTGGAGTAGATGCAGCTGGAAAACTCTTAACTGGAAAACGGAATATACTGAAATGTGGTATTGTAGCCATAGAAACTTTACTTGGATGAATGTTAATGTGTAAGATACCAAATGAAAATCAAACAAAAGGCATTGGTTGCAAAAAGATACAGTAATTTGCTTGTTGAAATTGAACGGCTATCATGACGACTATGAAGAGTTTTTCATCAGTAGTTAGCAGAAGGCATTATAGAGGTGATTCCAAACAATGAACTCTCTAACCCTGTTCATTATTTGCCGCATCGGTCTGTTATAGAACTGTCGAGTTTGGCCACCAAGATTCACTGTGTTTGATGCATGACTTACGAAAAGGTCCAACCATCATTGAATGTTTTTTAGATAAAGAGCAAAATGTAATAGCGTTGCTGTCTACCATATCGATAAGATTTAGAACTTCACGATTAACAATAGGTTTGGACATTAAAAAGATATTTTTACAAATTGGCCTTTGTACTACAAATCGGGATCTTTTAGAGTTTCTATGGGTTGATAAATATCAAGGACAAACTGTATACCATTACAGAAGTAAAATTAAATAAAAACCCTTAACCACAAAAAATATTTAAATTACTAGATACGTATTTCGACCACTATGTGGTCATCATCAGTAGAAAAAAAAAAAAATTAGCTGTATAATTATACACAAAAAATATTTAAATTACTAGATACGTATTTCGACCACTATGTGGTCATCATCAGTAAAAAAAAAAATTAGCTGTATAATTATACAGCTAATTTTTTTTTTTTTCTACTGATGACCACATAATGGTCGAAATACGTATCTAGTAATTTAAATATTTTTTGTGGTTAAGGGTTTTTATTTAATTTTATTTAAATCGTGCCACAGTGTTCCTATAGATTATTACAGAAGAGTGATTTTTGGAGTATGCTATAGCCCGTATTTAGTTACATGCTGATTTGATGTTGCGTTGATTGATTATTCTTACTCTAAAGGAGCAGAATGACATAATGGTTAATTGGTGCAATGGCTAGCTTACAACAGTGCATGCTGAGTTCCATGAAAAACAAATAATACCATTAGGGATATACAAGTTGTGACACCATCCCTCCTGAAAAAAAACCCACAAAGTTCACTCAGAAGGTGAGTTTTCCAAACTGTTTATTGAAGTGACAACACCTTTGGGAATTATTAAAAAAAAAGGTCAAAGTTTCAATTTATACCAAAAATAATATTATACTTTACATTTATAGCATTCTGAACATACTTACACCACCGTTTTTACTTTTTTACTTTTACTTTTAAAATACACCTTTATTCCACAATACGTGAAAACTGCTTTTTGTTCTATAATTAATAAATTACGAAAGTGAAAGTTAGATTTTAAATTGATTAAACTTAAAAATTACTACCTTTCCCAACAAAATTATCAAATTACAAAATATATTCAAATTGCTGATTTAAATATCATTATGGTCTTTTACATAAAGTGTAACAGGTTAAATTTTCCTGTTACAATTTTGGTTAATTCGACAATGGAATTCTACTTATTTTGGATAGACAACCATACATACAAACCTCGTGGGAAAGTGTTTGGTTGAAAACAACATTTTGCTCGTTAATTTTGGGAACCATCTGTGCTTAGGAGGGATATTATCTACTTTGTTAGATATGCAAATTTTGTCTTCCTTTTTGATTTAAGCACTGGACTAAAATGGGTCTTCATAGTTGTGAATTTGAGCTTGGCCTGAAAAGCATCAGGTACTTTGGTGTTCAAAAGTTAGTTTGTTCACTTTGTTTTAATTTACAAAACCGAAAGTGGGTAAGTCTACTTCACTTTAATTAATTTGAAATTGTTAAAACTGAAGAGGGTTTTTTATTTCAGCAATTAGTTATAGGTTCCCATGACATTAAATCATTGCAAAAAGCTCGCAATACTAAATTATTCCCGGGAGCATGTCAATATAATTTCGATCCTATTACGTATTATTTTAATAGAATTCACACATGGTTAATTCTAACCACTAAGTTTGGGACGTCTCAAACACCATTCGTTGCCACTCTGAATGCACCCTACAGTGCAACCGTAATTTCTGAAGAGTATTGTTATTAATTGTCAGTATAAACAATCTAAAGTTTAATAAGTAACAGGTGTCGTCCTTGTTAGAGCTGTAATAGGAAATTTTGGTTGAGGCCCCTGGGTTACATCGCTATCAACTTATTTATCAGGTGACAACAACTATCTACATATCAAACATGTAAACAGGTATCTCAAATTGTATTCCACTTATAATAGCAAAATTTTAGCTCTATAAATATTTAAACCGTACTGTACAATTCTTTAAAGCAGCACATGAAATTTCATTAACCTCAATTTTTGGTTAATTGAATTACTAATCTAGGGACTTTATTTATTTTGTACAAGTCTAAAACAATTAAAACGAGCTCGATTTACAATACTTGACGACTTCATTCAATACTAAAGTATATAAAAATTTGTTTATGCAGATTGCATTGCATTGTTCAAGTGGCAACATTTAAATTCTGTAAATATTGTAAAAATATATATAAGAAAAATTAGGTTGTACATATCATTGGTTAATAATTATTGTTAATATATTTTGTCTACTCACTAAAATAGTGGCATTATGTTATTGTTTATATCACTTGGATTAAACCAAGTGTATGGTTTTACGAGTAGGAATAACAATTCAAAGAACCCTCTGCAGTCCCTAAGATAAGAGTGCAGACCATTTATATTTTAGCAAGAAAATCTTAACCCCATTAATTTATAGAAAGGTAAAAATTAAAAGGTTGCAAAAGAAATCACAAATCTTACCCTAACCTTTCTTATACATGTGCATTGAAATAATTTCAGATTTAATCAGCCCTCCCAAAATTCCAACTATTAAAGCTCCATCAATAAGGGTCTCTTCCACATGAATTACCACCAAACTTGCTTAGTGTCGATACTGTATTAACTTGAATTCAAATATAAACGACTTTCAATTGAACTAAGACAAAATAGCTAACCAAATCATAACATAAAATCGAATAGGTTCATATTGAAGCAAATTGAATTAATTTTAATTTAATTATACTTGAAATTGAGATTGAATTAAAATTGAATTTTATCCAACTAGAGTTGAAGCCCTAAAATAATGTCCTATTACTTCAACTAATCCACAAATACAAGTCTATTTATAATTCTTTCTAAATTGGCAAAGATCAACTAACTGGAAACACTTTATAACAATTACGAATACTTAAACTTGCACTAATTTTTACTTTATTAATTGCTATTTTATTTTAAAATAGCTCCATATATCAGCAGAACATCAGAATAATCCATTTCACAATACTCTCGTATTTATAACCTATCCCTCATATTGTAAACAATCACATCAAACAGGGAAGTTTTCTATTCTTCTAGAAATCATGTAGCTGAAATAAATAATAGTTGCAGCTCACAATAAAGTATCTGATTGGTTCAGTGCTCTTAATAATGCAAAATCGAAATTATCAACCAAATGTAAAATCCAATCACTTCAAACTGCTATCTGCCCAAACGTTTCTTCATAAATAAAATGTTTGTTTTTGATATCTCGGTTTCTCACTGCAAATGTTAACTATTAATGAATGCAATAATGAACAATTGCATCACTTCTTACATGAAGCGAATTAGGGTAAAATTAATGCAATTTTAAGTTCTATATACCGAAGGTTTTCAATAAAAGTTCAAACTTTTATTATGAATTATTATAAATTAGAATTATGCCCTAATTGACCAAAATTGCGCTTATTTCTCTTGACTATATATATATATATATATATATATATATATATATATATATATATATATATAGGGTGAGTTTTTAGTGTGACAACGGTCGATAACTCCGTTATTATAAAAGCTACGTAAACCAAATATCTCAAAAACTAAAAGGAATAGACAGATACAATTTGATATCAAATTAAAGCTATTTTTATGGGCTTTTCAAAAATGTAATAATATATAGGGTGTTCCATTTAAAAAAATATAAGTTTAATATGCCCTGGAATTATGAAACACCCTGTATGCTTCCAAATATTTTTAAAATGTGCACTTTAGGCATGCCTAACATGCCTCCAAATTTGGTTTACGTAGCTTTTATAATAACGGAGTTATCGACCGTTGCCACACTAAAAACTCACCCTGTATATATAATGCTGTGATAAGGAGTTATTTAGGGGTGTATTGAGTAATAAGGGTCGCGTAGTAACTGTAAATAGCGATATTTAGCAGAAAAATAAGTAATTCGAACATTATGTAAATAGTAAGCATTTAACACCCTGTATATAGACCGTCATTAACTTTAAGCAATGCCAGCAAGCATATCTTTCAATAATAGAATGCGTATTCAGCAGAGAAATAATCACACATGTAATTAAACTACGTTGAGGAGTGTTTAACAAGTTTATAAAATAAAGATGCAGAAGATAAAACAAAACCTAATAAATCCTCATGCAATTACGCTTGTGATAAAGAACGAACAATAAACGCTTTGATACGAAAACGCACTTTCAAAGATCAGTCTAAATAAATACCTGAATGAAAACAGCATTAGAGTTACATCATTTATTTTTGTACAATTATCCAAAAGCATTATCTACACAAAACAACAGACGTAAGTTAAAAGTCCGGCCACAATAACAAATAATAAGGCAATCAAAGATCGTACATAACAGCATGATATGAAAATACTCAGCTTGAAGCACGTCAAATTCGCAACAATTTTAATCAGAATTTCACGCGTCAGTTAAATAAAATTTATATTATAGTGAAAATAGTGCTGCGTTAAGAATACATGAAAAGTTTTTGACGTTTTTTTTATTTAGAAAACGTGAGTAGAAATTGGGTAATTAATCTAAATTAAATATTTATAATGATATAAGGCTTCTGGACTATTTCTGGTTCAATTCTAATCTGCGTCGAAAACAATTGTAATTTTAATTCTAATTCTGGTCTGAAATTCTGGGACAATTCTAATTCTAATGCGCTGCTAATTTATGATCCAAAGTCTGGAATTCCAAGTGGTATTTAAAGCATATACAGAGAAATATAGAATAAAGCACGAGGTGATTTTGGAAACAAGGGGTAACCGTACTGAAATATTGGTTCAACGTATGTTAGGGAGTACAATGCAGGGCATTGATTTCGATTGAAGATAATGAGGAGGTGTTGATCCACAACACGAAACAAAGCAGGTCAGACCTACCTAGTTTTAAGGAATCTTTTCAAATTTAAATTTTAACATTGAATATATTAATTTTCTCACTAATTTGTAAAGAGTCAACAAAGACACTGAGTACGTTGAAACTTACGTAATAATCATAAAAAGGTCTCAAACGTTTCAGATTTTTTTTTGTAAAAGTATCGTTTTTGGTGACTTTATATTAAATTAAAAGTATATAAATTTTGGTATAAATAATTCATATAATATTAATTGATTGAACGATGTATTTAAAGAATTTCAAAAATTGTGAATTGTGAATATTATTTCCTTTCATTATATGAATGTTGATTGACTTCGTTTTATCAATTCAAACAAGTAATCATAAAGAGGTAAATGAAAATTGATCATCGTCACATTGTGCACTCTGTGTAAATTATAAAGGGCTAGCCGTGGCATAATAATAAAAGTAAAAGACTTGAGAGAAACATAGAGAGGTGGCGTGCAGTGGGACGTTTATTACACCGAGTACGGAATTATCATATCAATATATATATATATATATATAGTAGTGGATTTAAAGGGTTAAATTTGGGTATAAACAATGCAATTTCAAACACCCTGTATAGAGGAAACAACCATAATTTACGTGCAAAAGTTATTTCATTTATTTAATTTAAAGTAATAAGTATTACCATAATTTTACAATTAGGGATTAAAAATTCGTAAGTTCGTAAAGAAAATAAATTGTATAAGCCAATAGAAATTATTAATTAATTTAATTTACTTTAATTCAAAAGGTTATAACGTCAGAAAACGCATAAGAGCGTGAACAATCGGAACGGACTAATCACAAGGGAAATAATAATAGAGAAATAAATAGACGGGAACGTAAGGATTGACGCACGCAAACGAGGAATATTAATTGCATACAAGCAGAGATAACGAGTCAGGCAGGATCTTCCACGCGAAACCAAAATTTTTAGATACAGACGAACCAAGTAAACTTCTACGGATAAACGGAGACAAACATCAGCAAGAATTTATTAAACATGAAACGGAAAATGAATTAGGAAGATTTGAAAGAAACTTATTACCGATAGTTAATTTAAAGGTGGAAAATAAAATAGTTAGAGTATTGATTGATACTGGGGCAGAAGCATCACTTGTTGCAGAAGAATTTGTTAAACGAAGGAAATTGATGGATAAGGCAATACCTATAACGAGGTGTAACTTGGTGGCACCAAATAATAAGAAATTTTCTAAAATAAATGAAATGGTAATTCTGAGATGTAAAATGGGAGATGTAAAATCGGAAAATTATTTTATGGTTGTACCTGGACTAAAGATAGATATTATATTTCGAATAGATATTATAGACAAGTTGGGGTTGAAGATAAATGCAGAATGCAAAGAAATAGAGTGCAATGTAGAGTTATTAAATGGTATGAAGAGGGTAATATAGAAGTAGAGAGTGACTGCGTAAATATTAATCAATTTGAGGATGAAATAGATAATGAGGGGAATACAAATGAAGAGATTAAATGTCCAGAAGATTTGAGAAATAGGGTGAAAATATTATTAAGAACGCATTCAGAATTAATATCTTATTCCAGTAGTATACATGGATAGAGTAAAGGATGAAATAGAAGAAATGTTGCGTGAAGGTATCATCGAAAGCTCCAGTACACATTTTGTGAATCCATTAGTCGTTGTGAAGAAAAGTGATGATAGCATCAGGTTATGTTTAGATGCAAGAGAGATTAATAAGCCAACAAAACCGCAATACAATTGTCCACCAACAATGGATAGCATATTAGCTAGAATAGGTAGTAAGAAAGTCTTTACTAAAATAGACTTGAAGAATTCATTTTGGTTGATTCCATTAGCGCGAGAATCAAGGAAATATACGGTTTTTTCAGTAGAAGGAAGAATATGCCAATTTAAAGTGGTCCCGTTTGGTTTGTCCTCGAGTACGGCTGCACTAGTGAAAGCTATGCAGAATATTTTGGGACCGTATGACGAATTTTGTATCCACTATGTGAATGATGTTTTGATATTTAGTGATAGTGTGGAACAACACTTTGTACATTTGGAAAGAATTTTATTAGAGTTAAATATAGCAGGTTTAAGGTTAAATTTAAATAATTGCGAATTTTTTAAGATAGAGTTAAATTTTTAGGATATAAAATAGATAGTGAGGGTATAATTATAGAACAGGGAACAAACAAATATAAGCTAAAAGACAGAGTCGGGAACAATAAAGGTGAAATTACAAATAAATTTAATTCACCCATACAAAGAGACACAAATAAATGACTAAACTGTAAAATAAATTTAAGTATAGGCATAAATAGAGCAGTAAAATAGGACATAGGTATAAGATTATGTAGATGTAAATAGGGGATTAACATAGGGAGAATTAGATTTGTGAAACAAAATAAAAATAAAAGAATTTATAGACCAATGGGAGTTAAACTTCACGTTGGGCGCCAAAAACAACATTGTTCTAAAATTTTAAATTTTAATTTGGGGGAATAATGGTGATAAGGGGTTGTTTAGAGGTGTATTGAGTAATAAGGGTCGCGTAGTAACTGTAAATAGCGATAGGAATCACAAAACTGCATTTATTTAGCAGAAAAATAAGTAATTCGTACATTATGTAAATAGTAAGCATTTAACACCCTGTATATAAACCGTAATTAACTATAAGCAATGCCAGCAAGCATATCTTTCAATAATAAAACGCGTATTCAGCAGAGAAATAATCGCACATGTAATTAAACTACGTTGAGGAGTGTTTAACAAGTTTATAAAATAAAGATGCAGAAGATAAGACAAAACCTAATAAATCCTCATGCAATTACGCTTGTGATAAAGAACGAACAATAAATGCTTTGATAAGAAAACGCACTTTCAAAGATCAGTCTAAATAAATACCTGAACAAAAACAGCATTAGAGTTACATCATTTATTTTTGTACAATTATCCAAAAGCATTATCTATACAAAACAACAGACGTAAGTTAAAAGTCCGGCCACAATAACAAATAATAAGGCAATCAAAGATCGTACATAACAGCATGATATGAAAATCCGAAATAGTTTCATCAGAAATCAGCTTAAAAATTCTGGAAATATTAAAGACAAACCTGGTTGGTCGGAACAATCTGTAAGACTGCTTGGAAAACCAATCCAAAGGTAGTGGGAAAAAGCTATATAACACCCACAGGTGATAAGGCACCTCAGTCTCAACTTGAAGCACGTCGAATTCGCAACAATTTTAATCAGAATTTCACGCGTCAGTTAAATAAAATTTATATTATAGTGAAAATAGTGCTGCGTTAAGAATACATGAAGAGTTTTGCCGTTTTTTTTATAGAAAACGTGAGTAGAGATTGGGCAATTAATCTAAATTAAATATTTATACTGATATAGGGCTTTTGGACTATTTCTGGTTCAATTCTAATCTGCGTCGAAAACAATTCTAATTTTAATTCTAATTCTGGTCTGGAATTCTGCGACAATTCTAATTCCAATACGCTTCTAATTTATGATCCAAAGTCTGAAATTTCAAGTGGTATTTAAAGCATATACAGGGATATATAGAATAAAGCACGAGGTGATTTTGGAAACAAGGGGTAACCGTACTGAAATATTGGTTCAACGTATGTTAAAGAGCACATAGCAGAGCATTGATTTCGATTGAAGATAATGAGGGGGGCGTTGATCCAGAACACGAAACAAAGCAGGTCAGACCTACCTAGTTTAAAAGAATCTTTTCAAATTTAAATTTTGACATTGAATATATTAATTTTCTCACTAATTTGTAAAGAGTCAACAAGGACACTGAGTACGTTAAAATTTACGTAATAAACATATAAAGGTCTCGAACGTTTCAGATTCTTTTTTGTAAAGATATTTGTTTTGGTGACTTTATATTAAATTAAAAGTATATAAATTTTGGGATAAATAATCCATAATATTAACTGATTGAAGGGTGTATTTAAAGAATTTCAAAAATTGTGAATCGAGAATATTATTTCCTTCCATTATATGAATGTTGATTGACTTCGTTTTATCAATTCAAACAGGTAATCATAAAGAGGTAAATGAAAATTGATCATCGTCACATTGTGCACTCTGTGTAAATTATAAAGGGCTATCCGTGGCATAATAATAAAAGTAAAAGACTTGAGAGAAACACAGAGAGGTGGCTTGCAGTAGGACGTTTATTATACCGAGTACGGAATTATCATATCAATATATATATATATATATATATATATATATATATATAGTAGTGAATTTAAAGGGTTAAATTTGGGTATAAACAATGCAATTTCAAACACCCTGTATAGAGGAAACAACCATAATTTACGTGCAAAAGTTATTTCATTTATTTAATTTAAAGTAATAAGTATTACCATAATTTTACAATTAGGGATTAAAAATTCGTAAGTTCGTAAAGAAAATAAATTGTATAAGCCAATAGAAATTATTAATTAATTTAATTTACTTTAATTCAAAAGGTTATAACGTCAGAAAACGCATAAGAGCGTGAACAATCGATAATTCCAAGGTGAAACGCGTTACTAACAAACAAACAGACGTCGAATATAGGAAATACCTTGAAACGCAAACTCCTAGAAATGTTATTTTAAAACGATCGTTGATTGAACACCTGCATGTTTTGGAAAGGTCATCTTCCCCTTATTTGTGTAGATAACAAACAAGCTTCGAGGTATATCGTTCAACCGTCGGTTGTTTCGCATAAACGCTAACCAAAAGTTTCTATTAGCGCAGAAGGGATGAACAATCAATGATATGCTTCAGAATGAGACAGGCATAATAGCATTCACTTCGGTAGGCACGTATTCAACTCCACATGGACGCAGGCAGTAATATCGATTTTCTATCACTCAAGCAAGGGTAGAAGAAATCATTTAATATGCATAAGAGAGGAATAGAGTTAATACAGGCGGGGTTTTAAGACGTCACTGAAAGGTATCATTGGTCTAAATAGTTAGTTTTACAACAGACGAGCACGGGACAGATGAATGCTGGTTTTTCGGATAATAGCGTAACGACGAGCTAAATTTCGAGGAGTTTGAAAACGGTTATACAAAATTTAAAGAAAGAGTGAGTTCAATTAAATATTTCGCGTTAAGAAAGTTTGGAGAAGTCACATTTTGAATCCTATAAATACGAAAGGAACTCCCCTTTCTCTTCGACTTCTTTAATTTGCATCGCTTACGACGTATCAAAAATCTACTAACGAGCTTGTAAGTATTAAAATTTATAAATTCAATAGTACAGTGTTAGATGGTTGTGGCGTTAGAGTTTGAAACGCGGATAGTGTCGAGTTTATTTATATTTAACTAAGGTAGAACGTATACTGTAACAAGCTCGTAACGTAAATTAAATTATGTAATAACAAAAAAGTGTAATATACATGAATTTGGATATGGAGATAAACCTTGAATGAGTAGCATGCAGCGCAACGTAGATGGTGTTCATCTATAAATAGCTGGAGGCGGCAAGCAGCGCATAACCACAAGACCGAGGGTTCAGGAACATAATACATCGTCAACCGAGATGAAATCTTCAAGTTTTTCCAGGTAACGCATTAGAATTTGATGTTTTTTTATAAACTGTGGAGATTATTTGTGATGTGTGAGAGTGAACTTTGATGGTATTTTTCGTTATTATGCGTATTGAAAAGAATAGGTATAACTAACTTTTATTATGGTATTTGAATATAAATCTAAAGGTGTAAACTGGGTTATCATGAGCTCGCCATACTCCAGAGTGTACTAATTAGAAATAATTATAAATAAAAAAATAAGGTATTATTCAGGGCCCATTTACTACTGTTACATTAAATGTGTTTGAAATTTCCATTTTAAAAACAAGGACTTGACAAAATTAGCATTTATTGAGGTGTAACTTGAGCGCCAAACTGTAAATAACTATGAATATTATAATTTGTAAATAGTGGTCAATAAACATTGTATGATTGTTGTATTATTTTGTGATTTTATTCGAATGGTGTGTGAACGTTAAATAGAATAAGAGTAAATTTAGGTATACGAGAAGAAGCACAGCTGAGATAGCCAGGGAAGCTGCTGAAGAAATTAATTTCAGAAAAGGCAGAAAGCGGGTAAGGAAAATTTTGTGAAAGTTTTATATTTTTGAAAATTAAAATTTTTTTTGTGTGAACTGGCAAAGTACCAGAGCTCGAACGATTTTTAGGAAGTTCCAGAGGTTGATAAGAGGTTCCACGGCAATATATATATATATATATATATATATATATATATATATATATATATATCGTCGGCTTACTGCCAAAATCCAACAAATGTAAAGTGGATTGTTTTGAGGTAATAGCAATTAAAGGTTTCAGACAACGATATTGACCTGATATATAAGACTAGGATATTAATTGTTATTTTTTATTTTTACAAAATTTAACAAAGAATCACAACATAGAACTTAAAATTAATCCATTATTATACAGGCTTGATTAAAAACTTAATTAAACAATTATAGTTTAAAATGTTGTAGGTTGTTGGGGTGTACCTATAGCAAACTCGAGAATTGGACAAGTTGTCAAATGAAATAATTGTAGTAAACTCTTAAAATTTGTGGATGAACAGAATGATTAATCCTCATCATCGGAACTGTCCTGCATATCTGGTTCTGGTATTCTGTCTGTTATGCCAGGTGATGTTGATAATCCCTGAAACCAACCATGATACTCTTCTGGTATTGTATGGTTCTTCCATAGTTTCAAAAGATCTTTCTTCTTCACAACGCTTATGGGAAGTGGTTGCTGATATAGTTTTTTTAAAACTTTTGGTAGTGTTGGGGGTGACTTTTTTTTGGTGTTGTTGGTAAATTTTTTAGTTTTTTTTGCAGAATACAATGTTTCTGGATTATTCTGCTTTATTGGTTGTGGTAATAACACTTCCAAAACACTAATACAATCAAAATTATCCGAAAGGTCATAATTGTAATAAATCCGACCAAAGTGGCCTTTTGCAAATTTTAAGCATTTGATGTTGAACCATTAAATTGTTTTTCCAGTTTGGTCAACATTTCGGTTAATAATGAGTTTTTGTGCAAGATCCGTACAGTCACAGAAGTCTCTATACTTCATTTCTTTTACGATATTTTTAGGTTTTGACACATGTATACCTTTTTTGATTTTGTGTTTTTTTGTTGATCTAGCATAACGGAAAATGTTCATCCAGTTATGTAAGGAATACACAAAAACATTTTTCTTTGTGTGTTCTATAGCCGAATGCATAGAATCCACCTCCATATGGGTGTGGCCCGTTTCCAAAAATTTTTGTTCTATAATTTTTATGTTATCCAAAGTTTCCACTGCATACATTAATAAAACAGCCACATTTTGATTACGGTTCTGGCCACCGCAAGTATCCGAGAACAGTGTGACATGTGACATGTTATTGGTAATGTTGCTCTTTAAATAGTCCAGGATACAGCTTCCTACTTGTGAACTTCCTTTTTGTCCATTCATCTAAGTCCAAACGTAACAGTATGCATTATTCGGTAGTTTTACTTCATAAAAACATAGATTATACACGAATATTTTGCGAGTGTAGTATAACTGGCTAACATCCCCACATGGAATTTGTAGGATTGCTTGCAAATCCAAAGTCAATGAAAGAAAATTATTTTTATTGTTTGCTCTTACTTTATCCTTTGCCTTTGCATTTTGAGATGTAGTTTTTCTTTATCCCTATAGTAGGGGATAAAGAATACTACTATAGTAAGCCTGCTTATCGTAAAAGGTGATTAAAAGGCGCAGCAGTCTTGCTGGCTAAAAGATATTGGAAGAGGGTCGGTTGGTCTCGGGCGATCCTCAAAAATTTACAAGCTTGTTGAGGGTTGGCCGTGACGGATACGGCTTTTTGCTAAGATCTTTAAAAACTGCGTTGTGGAAAGATATGGGAGCCTACCACAATATTTCCCAGGTGTGCGTGGCCTAAAACACGAAATACATATGATGGAGAGCTCACAAGTAAAATTCTTGTCCGGAGGTAAAATACTCCCTCATTCAGATCTCCGGGAGGGGGTACTTGGGGCTCGTCCTCATAAGAATATAAAACAACAGTTCGATTTAGTGATAGGGACTTGGAATGTAAGGTCATTACTTAGAGTAGATAAGTTAACGAATTTATTAGTCGAAATGAGAAAGGAAAAGCTGAACATTTTAGGTATTAGTGAAATGAGATGGCCAGATAGTAATGACTTTTGGAAAGATAATTATAGAATAATTACAACTTCTTCAACTAATGGACAGGCAGGGGTAGGAATAGTGTTAGGTAATAGATTAGGGCATAAAGTTAAAGAGTACTTACAATTTAGTGATAGAATAATTATGGTTACATTGAGTACAAAACCCACAGACACTGTTTTAGTACAGGTTTACATGCCAACAACTCAGTACGAGGATGAGGAAGTAGAAAAGGTATACGAGGATATAAATAGTATAGTGAGAAAAGTAAAAGGAGATGAGAATTTAATAATTATGGACGATTTTAATGCGTCAGTGGGAGAAGGTAGTGAGGGAAAAATGGTAAGAAAATTTGGGTATGGCAGACGAAATGATAGAGGAGAAAGATTAGTTGAGTTTTGCCAGGAACATAGATTAGTAACTGTAAACACCTTATTCGGACAACATGTTAGGAGAAGATATACCTGGAAAGCGCCAGGTGATAGGGCTAGATACCAAATAGAATACTTATATTTTAGTTAAACAAAGATTTAGAAACCAAGTTAAAAACTGTCGTAGTTATCCAGGGGCTGACATAGATAGCGATCATAACTTAGTTAAAATGAAGTGTAAACTAAAATTCAAAAAATTGAGAAAGGTTAAAAGAGAGGGATGGGATCTAGGTAAGCTTAATGATAGTAGGGTAAAAGAGGAATATAAACAAGTACTAGATAATAAGAGTAAAGAGATAGCTGTATGAGGGAACGTAGAAAATAGATGGAAAGAAATACATGATACAACAACACAGACTATAGGTAAGAAAAAAATAGAAGCGAGAAAACCCTGGGTAACAAAGGAGATATTAGATTTAATAGAGAATAGAAGAAAGCTTAAACCTTTCAGAGAAGTGGATAGTGAAAGTAAGCAAAAATATAATACAGTTAAAAATAAGATAGTACATGAGTGTAGAAAAGCTAGAAATAAATGGATGGAGGAGAACTGTAAGGAAATACAAAATGATTTGAGAGTAGGTAAGACAGACAGGGCTTACAGGGCAGTTAAAAAATTTTTTGGGGAAGATAGGAAAAAATATAATGGTATTAGAGACGATAATAATGAGCTTCTAATAAATAAAGTTGAGGTAGCAGATAGATGGAAAAGATATTTAGAAGATTTATATAAGGGAGACAATATGGATGAGTTAGAGAACGACCAAAAAGAGGATGTAGAAATAGGGTTCTCAATATTAAGAGAGGGATTTGATAGAGCTGTTCGGAATCTTAAACTAAATAAAGCGCCAGGGATAGACGATATTCCTGCAGAATTAATAAAATATGCAAGTCAGAAAACTTTAGACATATTATATGAACTAGTAAAAGTAATATATGACACAGGTGAGGTTCCAATAGATTTCGAAAAAAATATTATTATCCCAATCCCAAAAAAGTCAGGAGCTGATAGGTGTGAGAATTTTAGAACGGTTAGTTTAACTTCTCATGCTTCCAAAATACTAACAATAATAATTAAAAATAGAGTAGTAGCTTTGACTGAGAATTATTTAGGCGAAGACCAATATGGTTTCGTAAAGACAGAGGACTAGAGACCCGATACTAATGATTAAGGTAATTATCGAAAAAGGTTACAAAAATAAAAGACTCATTTCACGTTTGTAGATTTAGAAAAAGCATTTGATAGGGTTAATTGGATTGTTATGTTCAGGGTTTTGCAAAAAATAGGAATCTCTCATAGGGATAGAAAAATTATTTAGTCTATATAAGAACCAAAGCATAGTAATTAGATTTGATGAAATCCCCATACACATAAAGATTAATATCATTCTAGGTCTAAAGAGAAAAATAGAATCTGTATCACATCATACCTTAAAAAATAAAAATTTATTGATACTAAAAGATCTATTATTAAAAAAACACATACCCTAAAACTCTAATTAATAAACTTCTTTTCAACACCTCCAAAATAAACAACAACAATATAATTAACAACACCGTAAACAACAGTAATGATCCCTCAACCTACATCTCACTACCCCACATAGATAAACTTACTGGTAAATTAAAACAACTCTTCAAAAACCTAAACAATATCAAATTTTCAATAAAACCTACATTAACTTTAAACAGAGCATTATACACAAACTTAAAAGATGTAACTACAAAACAACGAAAATCGGGAATTGTGTATTGTATAACTTGCCAGGACTGCGATGGAAAATACATGGGACACACTTCCACATGGCTCTCAACCAGAATAGCCTCACATAAAAGCAACTGCAGACACAACAATAAAACATGTGCACTTTCCTCCCATGCCATCGAAACAGGTCATAAAATTAATTATAATGATACCAGTATAATCTTTAATGAAATAAACTACAAAAAACGATTATTTTTAGAAATGATCGCTATTTTTTTTACAAAAAACACCCTTGAATAAGAAAACAGACACACAAAATCTCAACATTTACTCATATCTTCTGACCGTTATTAAAAAATCTAATAAATACAAAAGACACACCAACACCTGACATCAATTCAAACAGAATACTTTACACTTCACCGTACAAGAGATACAAAATTTAATTTTATTATTACCTAAGATACACCTACAGTTGTCTTCAATCAAAATATGTCAAATTCAATTTATACAAATTCAAATTAATTTTAGATGCTACATTTTAATCCTAATTTATAAAAACTTCATTATTCGTAAGTAACCTACAATTGTTAATTACTCTAAGTTTGTACTTATAGTTTTCCTGAAAAAGAAAATAATAATTTTCGAAAGCTCGAATTAGTATAGAAGAAGTTTTATTTCAACAAAAGACCCGACTGATACCTCAATATCTCATCAATCTAAAATATATAGCGCAGTCAATATTAACGAATTTATATATATATATATATATATATATATAAATACACGCACACACATGCACCTATGCACACACACACGTGTGTGCATGTGTGCGCTCACATACACACACACATCTCACACATGTGTGCATGAACAAGCACATACATATACATGCATGCACGTAGATTTCCAAAACAAATGATCAAAAACTAAACTATTTCCACTTACAAATTTATTATAATAATGCAGATGATAACAAATTAAATGAAAACAGATTTGATATTGGCTGAAAATCATATTACAAATTATGATACCTTTAGATGTGATAACGGTGTTAATAATAATGCTAAATATTATAGGGGTGACATAATTGCGTTCTTTCATTAGGAATTTGTGACAACTTTTGTCCATGTCTAAGATGATAAAAGTGTATTTGCTAACTCTAGACTTTACTCCAGCGCTAGAGCGATCAGCGGGGAGGTTCACTGTAAAATTAAGATGTATAGAAATTAAAGTTAGGCACCACTACACCCGTTTAAATACCAGTTCTTATGACCCCAGGAATGGTGCAGGAACTCCAAGGTAAATATCCCTAATAACAAAAGATTGACTATGAGCAGGGTAGCCTGAAATAAAAACAAGTTATTCTAATACAAGTGGAAACAGCAGTTTGCATCTCAATATCCTAATTACAGTAACATGATCACACACTTCCTTAATAACCATCTTCTCAATCGTATAAATAGAAACATGTTAAAAAATGTTTCCAATTATCAAGTTATTAAATTTATACAAAATTTAACTATATAAAAATTAATCAGCTGATTTCACGTTAAGCATATTGGCTACCTTAAAAAGCGCTCCCAGGGCACAACACAAATTGAAGACACTTATTTTTCTAAACTTTAAAATTTTTACCTAATGTATTCAAATCATAGATTAATAAATCAAAGTCACCTTCAATTTGTGTCGTAAATGTCAAACTTAAATTTTTTTTATTATTTTGACAACGATACTAGGTCATGAATCAAAATGTAAATAAAGCCAATTTTAAAAACTCTGAGTGGTTTAATCCCCAAAAAAGATTAAGAAAAATACAATACAAACCACAACAAACATACAGGGAGTATGAACCTCTGAACGTTTGAATATTTTACTATAAACACTCGTGTATATAAAAATCACATCAATAAAAAATGTATATTCCCATAAAGACATATATTAACTATTTAATAAATTTCATTATTGAACAAAACAAAAAAAATTATAATAAACATGTCTATAGGTGTACATAAGGAAATCTTGTTTAAAGTTCTTAAAAATTTCAGCTTAACAAAAATTTTGAATGTTAAATTCAATAAGTCTGAGGTATTAAAAGTTTAGTTTAGTAAAAAAAATTATATTTACATTACATCATAAAGGACAAAATGGCCTGTTTTAAATCTATGACTTTCCTAGATCTTTAAGTTATTAACTGAATTAACAGTGTTTCAAATAGGAAAGTAAGGTGTTTTCTTTACAGGAACTCCAGGAAAATCCTTATGGAAATTGGGTCTCAGTGCATTTGTTTAAATTTTTGATATGATGTAGTCCATGTAATTCTTATTAACTTTGCACCAACCTCTAAAAATGAACAGTTTTTCAGCTAGGGGGTGTTCTATTCAGACTTTGCTAATAATACAGTAATAATTTTTGAATACTGGAACAATCATTTTACGTGCTTTATTATAGTTTATACTGCATATGCTGTTAATTTTTAATTTAAAAAATTTCACCCCCTCCTATCACCACAGCCCCTATTAAAAATTGTTTGGTCATTTAAAAAAGCATTAGGGAACGTTTTAATAAGTTCAATTACAGAAATAGCATACTTTTGAATGATAAAGTCCCCAAACAGGGGTTATACATAGCAAAAAAATATCTGTGGATTTTGCTGATTTCTTAGTAAGATGTGATCCGTGTGATTTTGAACAAAAGTTAATTGTTAAGAAAATTAAAAATTATAAGTTTGAATTAACAACAGTTCGAAAATAGAGTTTGTCGAGACTAGTAAACATTGGGTTAATGTGCATTCTTATACGTACATTTATTAAATGTTGTAATTAATATAAATTAATATAAAAGCAATCTGGTACCTAGTAACTGTCACTTATACGCTGTTGTAGTGGTAGCTTTAAATTATTAAAAATAATTGTTGTGCTTTACAAGTACTTGTTTACATTTCTTTTGTTTCTGTACATTGTTGGTATGCATTTTTTTTTACTAGTTGTGGTTGCTACAGATAATGGCATGCCAAAATCGAAAAGATTATTAGTATGCGAAAGAATTTTTGGTCTATCGCAACTTCCATGAATAAATGGGGAAGAAAATGCAAATAAACGCTAAATAGCTTTTATCCGGCGAAATGCCGCAAACACACATCCTCTTAATGGGGTAATAGGTGCCTTTGTATTAATTGCAGTCAATCCATAAATGGAGAATTATTAAAAATAAAAAATAATACAACATGTTTAAGATCAATGTTCTGAGTCAAACTCAAAATTCGATTTGTTTTGTTTATGATGCAGTAAATGACATTCATGTCTATAGAAGGTAGAGTTGATGCATTTATTAAAACAAATATTTACATTTCTGAAGACATGAAGTCATCTCAGGAACATTACGACGAACAAGATCGTATTTTAAAGATTTTTCTTCCTAGTTTGTGTTATGTAAACAGACCTTGTATTCTTAAAGGAACTTGAATATAAAGCTTTCTACAACAAATGTGAATATCTGGAAACATGGTTTCTAGAAATAGGTACAGTGATTAAGATTGTTTCAGTGATGAAGTTTCCAAAGAGGTTTTTCTGTTACAAAAGAGCAGTGTAAGTAATTATATATATTTTATGATCCCATTCCTGAGAGAAATGGATTAAGATATGTGAGCAAAAAAGATTTACTTGCTTTTCTGTGCAAGATGCGATATGGCCTATTTCATGAGTTTTTCCAGGTTGTTTTTCAGTATTCCGCAAGACAGAATACCAGTTCAGTCAAATCCTTAATGAGAAGAGCTTTAATGAAAATGTTAATTAATGAAAATATCGATTTTAACACGATAACAAGAGAGCATTATCACAACAAAGATATCGTGAACGTTGATGCTACTTATGCGTATATTCCAAAGTGCAGTAACTTTAGAGTTTTTGGCAGTCATATAGCAGACACAAAGGAAGACATCTGTTAAAACCAGATGGTTTTATTTTGGATATACAAGGACTATACTATTCATATAACCATAACAATGACACAGAGTTACTATGAAATGAATACGAAAAAGACCATGCAGGCATGCAGCATTCGTTTAATCAAGATGATATTTTTATATTAGATCAAGGATATCGTGATGCAATTGCCTTTATGGAATGGAATGGTTTCTTATGTATAATGCCTCCAATCTTGAGGACCTGGTCAGCGCCAATTTACTAGTGAAGAAGCTAATGCATCCCTGTTGATAACCAAACCCAGGTACATAGTGGAAGTTCAAAATGGACATTTAAAATCAATCTTCAAGTTTTTGGCTGATACCTTTCCTCTACAACATGCTGTACAGTTAGGAGTGATAATAAATAGGTAGGTGTGTAGTGAGTGACTTTTGTTTTTGATAGGGTACTATTAAATAAAAATATTTCTTTATTATATCTAGTATTAAGGAACAAAATAACTTTAGATTTGAGAACTGGAGAAAAATACATGTTTGGGTAAAAAAAATTTGTCAGATATCACGGGCCTATTGCAATGCACGATGCTAATGAAGAATTAGCTGAGCACATGGTCGTCCAAGCTTAAGAAATAAATGCAGTCCAAGCAATGGTAGAATTTGATGGATATCGAAGAAAAAATGCTGCTGTTTGGATCCATTTAAATCAAGATCATTTTCCGGAATTTCCCTACCTTACGTTGGAATCGTTAAAACAGTTGACTGTAGGTACGATTTTTGCTCCTTTTTAATAATACACACGTTTTGGATTTTAATTTGTGATACCTTTTTTTTTAGTTGACACAATGAAATATCAAAAATTAATTTCAGGTGTGTATCAAGTAGAATATGCTTCATCCTACATTCAGGACAAGCTTCGGAGAGATGTCGCGAAAATTATTCAAGTGGGCGAGCATTGCAATGATCATAGGTTTATTGGAATACACATTTATTCAAGATATACCAGGCTCTCAAAGCGCCAACTTTGGATTGCCTTTAACCCAAACATGCCAGATGAAGGGGAGAATAATCTAATTTTTGAATATTACTGTACTTGCAAAGCGGGTGCTGGAACATTGGGCCGTTGTGCATATGTGACAAGTGTGCTATGGTTCTTAGGCTTTACACAGCATGAACCAAGTATTATATACTCATGGACGACTCTATTGAATGTTGTTATAGATGCTGTCAACAGACCTGCACAAATTGATCCAATTCAAGCATCACCTCAAATTCACATTATTGATATCTAATTATAAGGGAAATGTAAATTTTTATAGAATATAAAGATTATGTTGACATTGTATAAATATTTTGTTTTCTTCAAAAATAAATACAAATATTATGAGATATTTATAAACAAAATGTAAGCCACTTATATTTTTTTGCTATGTACACTCCCGTTTGGAAGTTAATCATTTAAAAGTTTGCTGTTTCTAATTGAGCTTATTAAAACATTCGCCAATGTTTTTTAAAGTGATTGAACAATTAATATTTAAAAAAATTTTTAAAATAGGGGATGTGTGGGTAGGAGGGAGTGAAAATCTTTTTAATTAAAAACGAACAACATTATGCAGTATAAACTATAATAAAATACGTAAAATGATTGTTCCAGTCTTCAAAAATCATTAATTTATTATTAGCAAAATCTGAATAGAACACTCCTAGCTGAAAAACTGTTCATTTTAGTGGTTGCCACAATATTAATATTGGTTCGAAATTACATGGACTACATATCAAAAATTTAGACAAATTCAGCGAGACTCAATTTCCATAAAAATTTTGCAGGATTTTGCACATGTGAGTTTTTAAAACATAATTCTTACTTCAAATTTTAATTACTGAGATACTTTCTAATGTAAAAAGATTAAACTAATACAAAGTTGCCTTTAACAAATATGGCAAGATATTCTAATATTTAACTCCTAGAATCAAATTTGCAACGTAAAGAAATAAAAGTTGTAAAGTATTATATTGTTGCTCACTAGAACAAAAACTAAAACCTCATTAATTTTAATAAGGTTTTTATGATAATTCAGGTTCTAGAACATTTTAAATAAATATGCATTAAAAATGTTACATGATCCTTGAAAATAAACATTTGACAGAAATTTTTTACTGATTATAAGACGACTGCAGATGTTTTCAGTTCGACAAGCAAACAAAATAACAGCTTTTACAGTTTAATTTTCCATAATGCATATAGCATCTAGTTTCCCCAACATGATGCCTATGTATCATTTATGCTAATTTACTTACAAGATTTCCATACTAGAAATCAAGTTCTGTTCTATGTGATATGTTAAATAGAAACCGGTCGAACTCGTTCTTTTGTTAGCAAGATTTTGGGTCATTGTTTTGTTGTAATGACTCTTGGTGCTTGACTTATGTTCATTCCATTTTAAACAAATCGTTAAGTTCATCCGATTTAATTCAAGGTTTTATGGTCAGTATAGTTTAAAAGCAAATTAGTTAGTGTATATCTTATTTGCCAATTTCCTTTTAGATGAGTTTTACAAGCACAAGGTATGCTTAATAATAATATTCAAATGTGTACATTTTTATACCTGTTATCTTGTAAATTACACATTTATTTACGAAGCAGGTCATTGCTTCATGCGATTATCATTTATGTTTTGAGCCTGTTACTCAAATGGTAGGTTATTAATTGGTCCGAATTAAAACTAATGTGGTTCGCATTCTTTAGAGTTGTTGTAATTGTTGTTGCAGTACCACATTATTGTCATACTGTAGTGCTGTAATATTGTTATGCTAAAGTACCATAGTACAGTTATGTGGTAGTGTTTGACCCAGCTTTTCGTGGGTTCACCACACATGCTGTGAGGTATTGCCACTGCTGTGGGTGAACAAACTGTATGTACCTTTGGTAAGACGTTTCCATTTTAATTGTGCCTGGCATATGGCAGATCATGTACTATTAGTATATGTGCGTTAATTATTATCTAAACAAGAAGTAATGAATTCTATTATTTTTTTATCATAGTAAATTACTGTTGGTATTTGTAAAATACAACCAACAATTTCATAATAAATATACGATCACTTGATGAAAGAATTTTTCCCCGTTTTATAATGCATAACGGTTGTGGAAGAGACTGTTAGCACTAATAGGTCCCGTTTAATGGTAATATAAAGCATAAAACTATCAATTAAGAGTAACTGAAATACCTGTAGATGTTGGTTTTATTCACCTTGCAGGTCTGATAATATTTTTCATAATTTATCGATTGTTACATATGCGTTTATTTCATGAGCATAATATATTAAGTGCAGTTGCATATTTTCCGATTATTATTACTAACAGAGAATAGGGTATGTTTGACTCGTACTACATATTTGTTTAATATTTTTTTATGTTGGTTAAGTTAATACTTCGACTTTGTATCTACATTGATCGTGAGAATTTTCCTAGATTGGGCTTGTGAAAGTCGCGTGATTTCAATTTAGATGGCGCTCCCCTAGACTGCATTATCCATCGGCATTATGTCTGTGATGATAAAATCTCCCCATCCCACTCACCGCCGAGTCTAGTTGTAGTATATTGAATACATTACTCCTACTGCTGATGTTGTTACTTATTTGTTTCTTTCCTTGTGTAGCATTAATTATTATAGTCTTCCCTTAGCAGTTGTAGTGTATTAAAGCTTTAACTTACCTGTCAATTAAAAAAATCCCTTTTTTTAACAAAATAGAAATGGGTAACATCCATGTATTCCCACGAACTTCAAGGTGTGAGGATAAACTTCACAAGAATAAAACATAAGATCTTAAATCCCCTTACAAAATAACAACTGCCTGATGCTTAATTAGATAAATCCGTTATGTAGTTAATACATAGATTATATAAAGCTTTAGCAATATAAAACCATGATAATACTACTTCTAAAGATGTTAATTCTTGAATTATGTAAAACTTTAATAATATTAAACCATGACGTTATTTCTATAAATGTTGTTATTAAATGTGTTGTAAAAAAGGCATTAAAATAAAATCTTGTACTTATTTTATGCAAACCATTGGTTAGAAGGGAAAGCTAGCTTTTCTGTAGGACATTCATCCCTTCTACATTAGACAATTCGCCAGTCGTGTTTCAAGATAAGGAATCTCATCTAACTCATCCGATACTTGAACACAGCTGACTTTCGTTATGTCTTGTCTGGTTCATGCGACGATAAGAAACGTATGTTAAAGCAGATTCTTAGAGATCACTAGAAATATGGTTCATATATCAAAGCATTATATATTGCATAATATCAAACCCTACTGGTGTTTGTTCTATAATCAAACCTCAATACTATTATAGTACGTGGACAGACTGTAATATTGTATAATAGACTAGGAGTTTTTAAAAATGTTACAAATTAAATGTATAAATTGTCTGTCATGATGTATCACATGTTCAATATCTTTTTGTATCTTTTGTATTAAACAATACATAGTATGTCAGTAGTGGCTGCTACATTTTGCCTAAATGGTTAGAAAGTATATGTGGAGGTCACTAACAAGTAGTTGAAGATATTTACTCACATTATCCTCAAGCTAAAATTACATTGTGGTGATTAAAATGTTAAGACTTCTAAATGAAGCAATAATTACTTTTGTTTATGTGCTCAAGATTGGCCAGCAGAATGACTTGAAGATGCATTTAATTTTCTGGATGTCCCAGGTAAAGATTGTACCTAATAGCAGAGATGCTTTTTGGTCTTAGTTTTCACTGATATAAAAAAACTGATACTACTTTAGCAGTGGTATAATTTTATGACGGCCGACTGCTTGAAAAATGACAGGTGAGCATTTTTCACAAAAATTACGCCCTCGTTCGGATGAGAGGTTAAATGGAGGTCCCGTGTGTGAGTGTTGTCACGCACGTTAAAGATCCCTACCTTGCCTAGAACGGCAAGGGTTCGGCAAAATTCTAAATTTCCAGGCAACAAAAAACTCGTCTCCTGGCCAATGTAGTACCTTCTGGTGGAGCATTGGAAATGTAAATGAACGGTATAATTTTAAGTGACGGCTCCGTGACATAGTGGTATGTGTGTGACTACTACGTTCAAGGTCCCAGGTTCGAATCCCAACACAGTCCGCTTGAAAAATGTTAGGCAAGCATTTTTCACAAAAATACACTCTTGTTTGGATGAGAGGTAAAATGGAGGTCCCGTGAGTGTGTTGTCACACATGTTAAAAATCCCTACCTTGCCTGGATCAGTAGGGGTTCAGCAAAAGTCCAAATTTTACAAGTAAAAAAAACTCGCTTCCTGGTCAATGTAGCACCTTCGGGTGGAGCATTGGAAAATCACATGTAATGTATAATTTTATGACATTTTATACTATGGTACCAAGCTCTTTGTATTTAAAAAAGTTATTAAATGTTCGAAGTTTCCTATGTGGCTTAATAGTACCTAAGCTCTTAGAGGCGTTACAAGATGGTATGCATTATATTACTTCCTAATAAACTAGTTTACAATGTGGTCACATACACTATCATGTAATTAACGGCCGCTATGCTTGCAGTCACGTCCCCAATTGGGTTTAAACGCGAAAATAAACATGCTTCAAATTTAATCTAACTTCAAATTAATCGATTCTAAATAAATCTAACGCCCGAAACTAACACTAAAAATAGGGTTTAAATAATGGTTTCCCTAGCGTTGATTTTGGAGTATATCCGGTCAACAAGACACAAGGAAAAAGTAAAGAGGAGGGATCCGTAATACCGGATAGCAGTCGCCAGGTCTGCTTAGCGGTGCGACCTGAAGGATCGTCTTAAAACTATCTAAATCTAGCTAGGTAATTTTTAAAAATGGATTCAAATTTTCTAAGCAATTGCCAAATATCTTAATAGTGATTCCAACTATTTTGCTTGCTCTATAAATTTACAAAATCGTCCTCCCTGGTCTAAATATTTTAATCTAATTTTTTGGCCTAGAATCTTCCCTAACGTTCACTATCGTTCCCTAACCTGACATATTATAATTACATTCTTCTTTCCTATAGATACTGCAACTAAAAAATAGGCGGCAAAACGTCAAGCAAATTAAATCAAGCCCCGAAAAATAATATGCAGGCAAAAATATAAATAAAATAAATATATATATATATATACATATATATATATATATATATATATATATATTGCTGTGGACTCTCTGGGAACACTCGAGCCTTCTCTTAAATCATTCGAGCCCCACGAATTGGGCCCCACATAAAAAATTCAAAAAAATTCTTAAAAAAAATTTCTTATCCTATTATTTGAACGCCTTCGAATTTCTCTGCTCACCCTGGCTAGCTCAGCAATCGGCCTCTTCTTGAATACCTATTTTTACATACATACCTCTCTCACACTCACACACCATCAAATGAAATTACCGAAATAATACAACAACCATACAACCTTTTATTTACACATATTAACAGATAAAATATTTACACATGAGTACAACAGTTTGGTACAATTATTACCAGCTCAATTTATTGAATGCTTTAAAGTCCTTGGTTTAAAAATGATTTTAAACAAATTCGAGTAGATATGAGTAGATAGGCCCCACATGTAACCCTAATTTGACTTCATACTGGTGCATTGTGAGCTCATTATAACCCAGTTTTGTTTGTATATGCTATTTAAACCTTGCATTATTGAAAACAAATTTACAGACCTGAAACCCCTCGTCGTTGTGTCCATCTACTACGCTGATGCCAGGATCCACACATCCCCACCATCTAATATCTCCGCTACCACTTCCTACCTGTTCTTCGCAAGATATTAGCTTCGTCTCAACAGTAACATTCCATGCCAGATATTTCACGCATACAAATTGCTTTCAGTCCTGCTTATCCCAAATCATCCATCCATATAATAACTTTGTCGTAGTAACAACACTTTTTATTTAAATAAGCACCAACTCGTGCAATCACTTTATAACTAGCGGTCCGCTACTACAGCTTTTATAATTTCAAATAAGATGTCTAACGTAACTTTACTAAACACACAAATTCTAAACGAAAGCTCTTACTAATACGATGTAGATCTGAACCCGTATTCAGAACTCGATGGAAGGAAAGAGAGCTTTAATATCTTCACCCGTATATTTATATTATTCTCCAATCCCCTTAGTGGAACCAGTTTCATGAGAAAAGCTTGTTTTCCAAGCGACTTCTTAAAATTTTTAATGTAACCGACTATAATTTGTGAAAAATTTCTCCTGTCCATCGTGCTGTTTACATAGAAATTCGTTTCCTACCTTACCGTATGCGCATTTCTCAAAAACTGTTGGCTATCAACCACTGATATAATTTCCTGTCGTCACACCGCTCCACCTATCAGCTATCCATCTCTGTTCTATGCATATTTGTTGTCCCCTTTAAAACCCCACTTGAGTTACAGAAAATCGATATCGTATTTGTCCTTTGCCTTTGCACGTGTATATCTTACGTGACTTCTATCCAACGCTTCATTTATACTTTTCTATGTCTGTTTTATATTATCGATCGTTTATTTCACTCACTCCTTAAGGTACTGGTTATTTACCAGTTTATACAAATCGACCATTGAAAACAATTTCTATAGAATTCTATGCTTAACGTATAATCCAGTTCTATGAACCTGACATTTAACAACAGGTGTTTCTTGAAACAATCGACCGTTTGAAATAACAATTCTCGGTTTACCCATGCTTAGTATAAACGAACGTTGGCTTTTAAAATGAACAACTTTTACGTTTGAAATTATTGATTTTCTAATGCATGCAAACTCCTTTTTTGCTTCCATGTGTTTGATTAAATTATTATAATTTCTTATGCGTATCCTTGAGTTGTTTAGGCACTCTAAAACTTTTCTTCACTTATGTACTTTTAACATTCCAATTTAAATATAGAAAAATACCTTAATACTCGTCCGTTTTCACTATATAAATTAATTAATTTGGTGTGTAAATAATTTGCTCCTATTTCTATATACACGGTTGCTAAAATTTTATTGTCTACACTATTTACTCTTTAAATCCACAACATAATCCCCCTATTTCAATTCAAAGAAAACGTACCTACGTTTTCTTGAATTTAAATATGACCTAATTCCTACTACCTAATCTTACATGATATTTCTAAACACCTATCTAGTCACCTAACTGTACCTATTTCTACCTATTTCTATCTATCTCTAATTATTTCTATCTATCTACACCTATCTTTATCTATAACTAACTATTTACACCTATCGCTACTTGTTAACTAACTATTTCTATCTACCACTAACTCTTCACCCTCTTATTTTTATTTATTTCCCTTTACCTTTTGTCGACTATTGACTCTTTAAGTACCTCACTTCTATACTTTTCTACCTATCTTCACTTTTATGTAAGTTCCCTCTACTTATGTCCCACTGTTTTATATTTAACATTATCTATTACTATCACTATCTATTCATTATACTAACTGTACACACCTAACTCTACCTATTTCTAACTATCTTCCCTTATTTATCCTATACATAATTCTACTTTTCTATATACACCTATCTCTATCTATTTAAATTCTACTCTTCACCTATTATTATATTTTTATCTATTAAGCCATTTCTTTATTTAAATCTAACTCTTTTCTTGATCCTCCATGTCTTTCTTCTAACAATCTTAATAAACTGCATCCCTATCTTTCCTCCTTCTATCTCTATTCTTATCATCCCTATTACTTCACAAAAATAAAACTATTCTTATTATCCTGGTTCTTAAATATTTCTTCCTCTGTCTCTATACTTGTCTGTTTCTCACTCACTATTATTCCCTTTTCTGCGGACAAACCAAACAATACTACCTTAACATCTCATCCCTTCTAGACTCTTTATGTACTATATTCACATCGTCAAAATCTCCTAAACCCAAATTATCCAAATTATCTTTGCCACTTATCTCCTTTATGCCTACCTTTAACTCTTGTGTGTAACATAATACTGCGTTCACCTCTACCCCTATTAATTCAGACTCTTTATTCACTACTAATGCTGCGCTTGACTCTACCTCTACTAGTTCAGACTCTTCACTTACTATCAATTGTACCTCTTCTAACTTTTCCTCAGTATATTCACCTGTGTCTATCTCTTTCACCTCTTCCTCATCTACCTCTATAATATTAATACATATCCCCATGTCATTCTCTGTGACTTCATAACTTGCCTTCCAGGGCAATATCCTATCCCCAATCCTAACTACCTTCCTCTCCATATCTATTACTACTCTTAACTTCATCATACAATCGACCCCTAATATCCCTTTATACTTCAATCCAGGTACAATTATAAATTCCTGCTCACAACTTACTGAACCTAACTCTACTTTTAAAATAACTACACTATTCACAACATCAAATCGCTTCTTATTTGGCGCTACCAGGTGACTTCTTTTTATTGGCATAATTCTGTCATACACTTTTGCTTTAATTTTGTTGACGAATTCCTCCGATACTAAACTCGCCTCAGTTCCTGAATCCAACAACGCTCCTAAATTTTTCTCAAAAATTTTAACATCAATTATAGGCAAACAAAAATTTTCTGTTATTTCTAGCTCAACTTCTTCCTCTATCTTTAAAAATTCCTTCGAATGTTCATATTTGTACACAGTGATGTCTAGTGGTTTGTCCTCGTCTAAAAATCCTGTCCAGGTCTGGTCTCCCTACTTGGTTCAGGTCTTGCCATCACCTCAGCATATGTCCGTGGCGTCTCTGCTCTGTTCATGATGTGTCTTTCCCTGTTGTTGGTCGTCTGAGCCCCCTGATGTCTGGCAAACTGTTCTGTCTCGTTACCCCCTGTCTTGGTGCAGGTCCCCTACCTACACTGTTACTCCTAAAAAATGTCCGCCTAGGTTCCCAATTCTGTCGGTTATATTGGAAATTAGTCTCCCGTCTTGTATAATTGTCCCTTCTGTTGTCGAACCTAACCGTGTTTACCTGTCGTTCCCTTGGTTCCTGAGGTCGTCCACTGCTTACGTCGTCATACCTCTGCAGGTATTCCAAAAACATCTCCCTATCTACAATATTTTGCAACGCCACATGTTGCCTAACCTCAACCTCAAAATGTCGTGAAAGGTATTTTATAATTTGTCGGTCAGTCAATGGAGGATTCAATTGCTTTGCTATGCTATACTTTCGTATAGCATATTGCTCCCTACTTTCTGCAAATTCCCCTTTAAATTTTCCCGTTATCAAATCGTCACGTACTTGGTCCTGTCTATGGTTGCTCCAGTAGTGTTTTAAAAATCTGTCCTCAAAGTCATTGTATGTCTCAATTTCCTGTCCTATCAGGTTATACCAGGCTTCAGCATGGTCTTTCAGTAACGCTTTTACAATATTGAGCTTTGCCTGTTCATCAAACAAATTACAAACCAAACCTCTAATGTTATTAATAAAAATTTTAGGATTCATCCTGCTATCCTCATAAAATTTCATCTATTGGTCCAGTGACATATTCCCTGTTACAAATCTGGGACCATCCCCCATCAAAGTCGATACATTTTGTTTAATTCCGCTCACTTCTCTCTCTACCCTACCTAACTGATCCCTACATGAGTCTGTCACCTCAGTCATCTTAACATTCATTTCATCTTCACAGAAGAGCCTCACCTCCGTCCGTAATTGTCCCATTTCCTGACTCAAACCTCTTATATCATGCTCATTTTTATCCACCCTATTTTCTACTTCCCCCATTTTTACCATTAACCTATTCTTGAAATCCGAAAATTCCCTTGTAGATTTTTCTATTTTATCCCCTAATTCTTAGCTCAGTTGTTCAAATTTTTGATTCGATTCTAATCCAACTCCGCTTAGTGTTTCATTCATTTGCTCCACCTTTTTTTTTTATTCTTCACCCATTTCTCTAATCTCCTCAAACTTCAGGTTCGATTCGTCTCTAACCCCACTTAATGTCTCATTCATCCTTTCAAGCATCCTCATTATTAATTCATTTCCAGCTTCTCCCGACTCTGTCCTTGACTGATCCCTACTTCCTCCAGCTTCCTCCATTTTTCCTGATTTCTCAAATAAGGCACTATCGTCACTTCCAATCTCAACTCCTTAACTTCTTAACCACTCCTTCCCCTGCATACATTTAAATCACTTCCCCACACACTCAAACATATTCACCAATTTATACTACACACACTCTCTCTCAGCTCGCCAGTTTCCTGAAATAAAATTCTCAAATTTTACTTGGAACTCGAGCCTCACGTTCGGGTAGCCATAAAATTGCTGTGGACTCTCTGGGAATACTCGAGCCTTCTCCTAAATCATTCGAGCCCCACGAATTGGGCCCCACATAAAAAATTCAAAAAATTCTTAAAAAAAAAATTTCTTACCCTTTTATTTGGATGCCTTCGAATTCCTCTGCTCATCCTGGCTAGCTCAGCAATCGGCCTCTTCTTGAACACCTATTTTTACGTACATACCTCTCTCACACTCACACACCATCAAATGAAATTACCAAAATAATACAACAACCATTACAACCTTTTATTTACATATATTAACAGATAAAATATTTACACATGAGTACAACAGTTTGGTACAATTATTACCAACTCAATTTATTGAATGCTTTAAAGTCCTTGATTTTAAAAAGATTTTAAACAAATTCGAGTAGATATGAGTAGATGGGCCCCACATGTAACCCTAATTTGAGTTTGTACTGGTGTATTGTGAGCTCATTATAACCCAGTTTTGTTTGAATATGCTTTTTAAACCTTGCATTATTGAAAACAAATTTACAAACCCGTTTACTCCTTACAACCACAATTTATAGCCTGAATAAATTTTTATATATCCTCAATAAACCCTTTTTCAATACTCAAAATTATTAAATCGTCCTGCACATGTACCTTTTTAAACAAGTTTTAAAAACAATAAATACGCCACCAATAAGTCTACCACACAAACACAAAAATATCCACAAATGTTTATATAAAAACAGAAATTTCAAATTTATTACCTGGAGACACCTTCACTCTTCGTCACCGCTGGAGATGGCTACCAGAAACCCCTCATCGTTGTGTCCATCTACTACTCTGATGCCAGGATCCACAGATCCCCACCATCTAATATCTCCGCTACCACTCGTTCTTCGAAAGATATCAGCTTCGTCTCAACAGTAACATTTCATGCCAGATATTTCACGCATACAAATTGCTTTCAGTCCTGCTTACCCCAAAATCATCCATCCATATAATAACTTTGTTGTAGTAACGGCACCTTTTATTTAAATAAGCACCAACTCGTGCAATCACTTTTATAACTAACGGTCCGCTACTACAGCTTTTATAATTTCAAATAAGATGTCTAACGTAACTTTACTGAACACACAAATTCTAACCGAAAGCTTTTACTAATACGATGTAGATCTGAACCCGTATTCAGAACTCGATGAAAGGAAAGAGAGCTTTAATATCGTCAACCGTGTATTTATATTATTCTCCAATCCCCCTAGTGGGACCCGTTTCATGAGAAAAGTTTGTTTTCCAAGCGGCTTCTTAAAATTTTTAATGTAACCGACTATAATTTCTGAAAAATTTCTCCTGTCCATCGTGCTGTTTACATAGAAATTCGTTTCCTACCTTACCGTATGCGCATTTCTCAAAAACTGTTGGCTATCAACCAATGATATAATTTCCTGTCGTCACACCGCTCCACCTATCAGCTATCCATCTCTGTTCTATGCATATTTGTTGTCCCCTTTAAAACCCCACTTGAGTTACAGAAAATCGATATCGTATTTGTCCTTTGCCTTTGCACGTGTATATCTTACGTGACTTCTATCCAACGCTTCATTTATACTTTTCTCTGTCTGTTTTATATTATCGATCGTTTATTCCACTCACTCCTTAAGATACTGGTTATTTACCAGCTTATATAAATCGACCGTTAAAAACAATTTCTATGGAATTCTATACTTAACGTATAATCCAGTTCTATGAACATGACATTTAACAACAGGTATTTCTTAAAACAATCGACCATTTGAAATAACAATTCTCGGTTTACCCATTCTTAGTACAAACGAACGTTGGCTTTTAAAATGAACAACCTTTGCATTTGAAATTATTGATTTTCTAATGCATGCAAGCTCGCTTTTTGCTTCCATGCGTTTGATTAAATTATTATAATTTCTTATGCGTATCCTTGAGTTGTTTAGGTACTCTAAAACTTTTCTTCCCTTATGTACTTTTAACATTCCAATTTAAATATAGAAAAATACCTTAATACTCGTCCGTTTTCACTATATAAATTAATTAATTTGGCGCGTAAATAATTTGCTCTTATTTCTATATACACGGCTTTCAATCCACAACAATATATATAATATATATATATATATATATATATATATATATATATATATATATATATATATATATATATATATATATATATAATATAATATAATATATATAAACATGTAAAAGCATAAGCATGTAACAGTGCATAAATTAGCAAAAGCATCACCCCAATAAATTATCAGGTGTACTCGCATGAGCATTATATCGACAAGCGCAATTACACACAAAAACGTGCTTGCCCCAATTTTGTTCTCACCTCGTATATAAATTTCTCCAGCATCCGAAGATCTGGTCGTCTGCCTACATCTATGTATCTTACTTCTAAGAGGAGTTGAATATGCACTAAAGTCCTAATGGGTATGCACTAAACGTCCTGGGAGGATGTGCGGTTTTACTCTAATTTATTTTCTTTATTTATTTGACTGATTTAAATTAATAAGGGTTTTCTGATTTAGTTTGTTATTATTTATTTATGTTTTGATTTATTCTCGATATTCCACGCGTTTAAGGTGAGACAGTGATTGTTTTAGTGGTGTGGGGGTTGGTCGCGCATATTAGATTTTGGTTATAATCATAATTATTATTGTTATTATTATTATTATAAATTTTATACAGGTTTTGGTTATACCATGCTCATATCCATTTCTCATGCCAAGTCAAAATCTAAAATTTTCAATCTCCCCACCCCCTCACCCTCCGATTTACGCACGGTTATCACCGTCCAATCTCGTGACCCTTCCCGCAAATTCTTTAGAGTTGTGGTCTCATACAGCAATCACTGTCTGCATTGTGATTTATTAAATTCAAGTTTATTTTTTAAATTATATCCTCAAACGTTTTATTTTGAGAAAAGCAGACCCTAATTAAAAAGAGTTTAATAATACAAAAGAAAAAAAGTTCATAGGAAGTATAAATGTTCTCAAAATTATATGGGCCTACCTAGATTTAGAGAGATTAAAGCATATTACAAAATAATCAGTCAGACTCTTTACATAGCCTATATAAGTAATATGGAAAAAATATTCAAATTAATCCTAAATGCTTCTGGTCACACATAAATTCTTTAAAACAATCAAATGAGCGTCCATTTAGGCTATAATACAATGATAGGAATAGCAGAAATGCGGACAGTGTTTTTCCAATGTATACGTTAATCAAAAGATTGTACTATGAGATTTTAAAATCCAGGAATCAATAGATATTTCATTACTGCACATTACTAAATCAGAAATCTTTGATGGTATTCAATAATTAAAAGGAAAGTAATCTTGCTCAGATGTGTGTGTTTGTGTGCATGCACATGCGCATACATGTGCACATGTATATATGTGGGCATGCATGCATGCATGTGGTGTATGTGCCTACATGTGTGTGCATGCTTATATAGTGAAAAATTATGTCTAGTAGAATACTCCTCTAAATATTCTTTTAATTTATATTTAACATTTGGTGTATTTACAACTATATGAAAGAAGAGTTTCATTATGTCTATCTTTAAGTGGATTGAAAATGATGCATCAAGCTACAGTGGTGTGTGTATACAATCAACCATACTTAAACTACTCGATTCCTTAAGGTATAATAATTTATCATGGCATAAAATGGCTTTATGAAGGCTAGATTCAAACTAACTGATTTGCTACTTAATGATTTAAACAAGATAATACTGTCAGTAACGCAAGGCTATTGATAGTCAACCATAATCTGCTAATGGCAAAGTTGCAGAAAATAGTGCTGTTTACAAGTGGTTAAATAGACAAGAGATTGCTTGAAGGCAGTTAAGTATAAATTTTTTTTCAAATAATATAATTGTACATTCTGGTGGTCTTCAAAGTTCACATCTTGGACTATCTTCTCTTCAATCTTCTTATAAATGATTATAATGATCCAAAATTCCGTAAATGCAATTATTGGATCGTAGAATAAAATTCTATCAATCCTGTATCATATTATTTTCATTAAATATTCATCTAAGAAAATATTTAATACTGTCATTAAAATATTTAAACTGTCGTTGCACTTTTGGCCTTATTTACTTTCAAATCTTACACCTGTACGATATTTGTTAATTTTAATCCTCAAGGTTATTATTAAAAACATTATAGCACCTTTGAATCAGTTTATATCACTTTATAACATGGAATTTTATATGATTAAATTGTTTTGTTATATTATAATCTTGATAATTTTGTGCATAACCTTACAGGAATCATACATCTTACACAAGCTTTCGCAATGGATTAGAGAATTGCAATCAAGATAACAGAAGTTTCGATTTGAGATTTTGTTGCAGATTCGTTGAAAACATGACGAACATTTAGTTTCTGTTCTTCAACAGCTGATCGACCTGTTTGTTTATGTACGCTTTGCCTTTTGTACATAACTTTCAAGTAGAACATGCAGGCATATATCCACGCATGAAGCACTGTTGGTAAATATTTTATAATGCTTATGTTCAGGTAGTAAATTGTACTTCATTAAAACTTATTTGGTCGATTATTTGAAATCTGGTGCAGATTTTTAACTTAATGTCTATTAATGAATTGACTAGTGTTACACCGGCATTTCTTAATTATTAGAATTATGTTTGATAAAATTTCCAATTCAAGTTTAGAGTGCCATGTGCAGTCTGTTTTTTGTGTTATAAAAGTTTTGTAGTTAACATATCCTACTACAAAAGATATTAGAGATTGTCGATTTAAATTACTGATATAGGCAATATTGCTTTGTGTTATAATTTCATAAAGTCCTGGATGTAAATTTTCGCTTTTATGTCATAGAACAAGAAATTATAAAATTAATGTTTTCTTTAAATTAAGACCTTGATACATACAGACTCTTTAATAAATAACTTCAATACTTTTAATAATTTCATGGTCTTTATCTTAATTTATGATAGCTTGATACATGTAAATCATAAATAAAACTTGTGCAACTTAATAGATTTATTTATATGTGCCCTTAATGTAAATTTCAAATATAAATAGTTATGAGTATATTTCCAGATTTCTAAATTTACAATAGTAAATATATAATTGTTATGAACTTATACGCAAAATACCAGAATTGAAAATTATTTACTGTTAAAGTGGTTAATATTTATTCAGAAATATCAAATCTTCTGTTGGTATATGATTACAGATGATTACAAAAACAGAAATAAATAAAAATAGTCATGATATTTGATAAATCCAGTCATGGTGTACTGAATCACCCAACAGAACAAACCTCGTAAACATGCCTACCATATGTGTCAACGAAATATTGCTAAAACAGCACAGAGCTTGTCACAAGCATTACTATGCTAATGATGCTAAAGAGCTGTTATGTCTACGATGAACTATAAACAACTGAGTATTCCTTTTTACTGCTATTCTCCTTTTGACAATAAATAAATAATGTTAAAGCAAAAAGAGTTATTGTAACCACATTACTACTTTAATGCCATTAATTCCTGTAAGTAATTCATTAAATTACTAATTTGTGCTACATAAAGCCTGGAATTCTATATAAAACAATGCTTCACTTCGGTACAAATGTAACTGTATTATATATAATAATTTAAAGCATTTTGACAAAAAATATTCAAGGTATACTTACACATCTGGTATTTCACAACTGTAACTAGAAGTAGCACTATCAGGAGATCCATTATAATTTAAACGTAATTCCTCTTGGTCATTGCTTAATGCAAATTTGCTGCATGATGATATATTATTAAAACCGATGTCATTTCCAAAACTAGCTGTTTGTTCCTCCAACGAAAGTACAGAATCAAAAAACTCCGATGACTAAAACCAAAAACATAATAAACAAATAATAAAGACACCAAAAAATTTATCTCTACACCATAATAAAATATGTTAGCAATAAAAATAATATATTCCTAATTTCCAAAAAAAAAAATTGCACATAATTTATTTTAATCTGAAGTATTTCTGTTTCACAGCATTCTAATAAAAACAATTTCCATGATCCAAATTTATTAAAATACTAGTCACAAAAATGAAAATGCTTCTCTGGTTTTTATGAAACAAATCTAGTGAAACATACAATACCAAAAATGACAGTTGTAAGATCAGGGCTAATGAGCAAAATTTGTGATTGATAAAAGTTATTTTGTTCAGACAATATAATTAATAATCAGTAATTAAAATTTTTTGTATACATAAAAAACTATGATTAACTAAGCATCCATTTGCACTTTAAGCTCACTGTTCAATTAGCTAAAAACAAAAAATAACACTAGCTTAATACCAATTTAGAATATTTTCATATTTTAACAATATGTTTAATACTTTTGGCACCAATACCAAAATATGTTACGGTTTAAATTTTCATTACACTTCAAATTAATTTTATTGCAGACACTTATCTTACATACATGTTATTTACAAAAACTTAATTTATTTTGGCTATGGCATTATAAACTTTTAATTGTATATTTCTTATTTAAAAATATAAACAGCATTAATTACAATAACTTTCATTCTGACCAATTGAATTCATTTAGTAATTTGTTGTTTTGAAACTTCATCTTAATTGAAATAATATCTATTATTGATTATTGTCTATTAAGAAAATAAGTTGGCAGTTTTGATGTGTTGATTGATTTGGAAGAATAAACACAGGTCTGCATTCAGTGAATTGGTAGTTATTCATAACTTGAATATACTACATTTTAATAAATATATCTTAAAATAAAAGGGATATATCAGGAAATTGATTTTAAATGTTTATTGAATTGTTACATGTACCTAACAAGAATTCTTTTGTTTAAAAAAAAGGGAGTTACTCAATGTTATTAATTGTTTAGCATGTGAAATGCTGCCCTGTCTTATTGATTTTTAATTATTGAAATTTAATTTCTTTATATTGCATTCCTGACTTGATTTTGATTATCTGAGAAGAATGTACTTCTTTTTGGTTTTTTTTTGTGAACAGCTTGGTTAAAGCATGGTGTATGCTAGTGCAAATTTTCTGACTATATCATAGTAAAAGAAAGTCATCCAAAATATTGGGATTTATCGCCTTGCATAAACAGAAAGAATATTTCTGAAGATTAGAATATTTTTGAACAGTTGAGCTGGACCTTATATTCAACCTTGCTTATTTGGTAGCACATGGTAGCGTGCATTATTTGTTATGTATTTCTTTCATCCTGGTTTCCAGGATTTTTATTTTCATTTTTGTTTGGAGTTTTGTCTCTGTCTTGGGTATATGTTGTACGATAAGAAACCATGTTTTTGGAACACTCAGTTTTTATGGTTGAATGTATTTACTGTTCTGTCTTGGATACTGGCTTCAGGACAAGCACCTTTTGGAATGGAGTTTAAAGGCTGCAAGTTGTGGTTGCAGAAACGATTAAGGATGCTGATGACGTGCCGTCCCGTGTCATTATCAACAAGCCCCATATGTATCTAGATGAGTATAAATAATTAGGATTAGTAGTTTAGAGTGTGGATCTCTAACCCGTAAATTACCTTATTTTTATTGAAGTTAAATTGGGATTCAGGGGAATATTAAATTAGCTTAAGTGTTAGAATATCATTCTTGTTTATTTAAAACGAAAACAAATTGATCTATATATATTATGTGTGATTTATATGTAAATTGTGAGCTTCGAGCAATTGCTTAAAGTGAGACAAGGAAAGGACTTCCTTATAATTTGTATTAAGAACAAGTAAACAAAATTACGTTTAATTATGTCATGCATTTATTTCTTTTTGTAAATGTACAAACAGTAACTGGGAAGATTTTACAATAGAGATCATTGTGTTAGATTGATTTATTTGTGGATTATCTTTTGCCATTAATTATCGTACAGTTAGAATTGTGGAAACATTGTTATATTTACTTGTCGAGTATATTGGATAATTGAAGTAACACTTATTCAGTTATAACGCAACGGGTAAGTTTGCTGGATTTAGTCCCATACTCTGTGGTGGCATAGTAAGTCTTATCCCCTATACAAAGTGTATAAATAGTTAAATTACGTTACTGAGTCTCATGTCTATAATATTATAGCATAATAAAAGCAGTAGAAAGAAAGCACGATAAATTGTGTTTGGAAAAAAAAATATAACGTAATAAATAAAACCATTTGTAATCAATAATTTCAATATACTGAAGCAGATAATAAACGTAACAAGCCAGCTCTAGTAAGAACCGTTGGTACAAGTGTCGAGTGACTCCAAAATTACCGTGGACTTTATTCAATTATAATACTAGTCATGTGAAAAAAATGAATAAGAAAACAGATGATTAATTGTTGTCAATTATTCGGTTAAAACTAAACACGGGTTGAAAAGTGTAGCAAACTGTACTAAGAACTATATTAATATATAAGCAAAAATGTAAGTTTCCCATTTTTTTTAATGGAAGATTGTTGGTGACAAATGGTCAGTAGTTATTAAATTTTTAAAGAGGCATATGTAAGATGTACAAGTGTCGATTAAAATACGCATAATTTTAATTTGCAAAGCTCATAAGCTAATTCACAGTAACTAGCAACATGCACTTCAATATTCCTTAAAATACCTTTGCTGAACCAGGCCAAAAAGCTTAGTATTGACACATTTGAAAGTTTCATTTACCGAAACATAAAAATCTTGATCAACCGAATGCTAGTGAATTCAAAATCAATTTAAAAAAATTTAAATCGAATAAAAAGTTTAGAAATAAATTACTTAAAGCACAAGGCGTATATAATATACAAATAAACTGTTTCGTTATTACAGTAAACAATTCTCCTTAGAAAGGGCTTTCTATGATCATTGGCAATAATATTTGATTCATTATAACTTTAATAAAGTTACTGTTAAGATTTTTACTCAAAAATAAGAAATGCAAGTGTATTCATAATAATTTATATTTCAGATATGCTTCTCATTATTGCAACGACTAATTATAAAGAGATTCATTTGAAAATATGTAATATTAAATTGACTCAAAAATATCAATTCGTATAATCATCTGTCAATGATATAAAAAGAAAACAAGATAACATCCTTTATTCAAAAACAATTAACAACAAGGCTCGTTTAAATCTGATGGATATATCAACAAACCATTGCAGCAATATAAAAATCCACGATTCATTTCAAAAACCACTGCATCTGCAGAAAGCTACAAATTGGGGTGGTTTTTAGCTGATGGTGTAAGGCCGTACTTTTTTTAAGTGGAAAATCACACTTTAATAGAAATCAATTGTTAGAAACTTCTGTTCTAAGAATTGGAAAATTTTATTAAGATAATATGGCAGTACTCATCCAAATTAAATGAAATCAGCAATATTTGAATGATAATATTAAAAAAATGCTAGAATATCGCCTAGGTTGTACAATCTAGTCCTAGTAGTTTAATTATGGAGTTATTTGAAATAAACTATTTTGGAAAAATTCTCAAACAATTCAGTAGCTTAAAATAACATTATCAATGCTTTTCATAATATTGCATAATATTTTTGTAGAAAAGTTACAAAAACCTTGAATATAATACGAGGTGGTTTGAAAAGTTAGCAAAACGAAGGGAAAAATGAAAAAATTTGTTTTTAAAATATAGTTTATTTTTCAACATAATCTCCGTCAAGTTGAATACACTTCATCCAGCGATGTTCCAAACCCATTATGCCATCACGAAAGTGCGATTCCTCAAGGCCTCCAAGATAGTCGTCGACAGCTGCTTTTACTTCTTCGTCCATGGAAAATCGTTTTCCCCCAAGGAAACTTTTAGTCGTGAAAATAGGTGGAAGTCAGAAGGAGCCAAATCGAGCAAATAAGGGTGATGTTGCAACAGATCGTACTTCAGATCATTCAATTTTTGCATTGCTACTGCACTTGTGTGTGGACGTGGATTATCCTGATAGAAAATGATCTTCTTCTTATGCAATTCAGGTCTTCTTTCACGAATATTTTTATCCAATTGGCCTAGAACTTTAGCGTAATATTCACCGTTTATTGATTGACCCTTGGGAAGATAGTCAATTAGTAGAACACCTTTATCATCCCAAAAAACTGATGCCATAACTTTTCCAGCCGACTTCACGGACATTGCTTTCTATGGCGGTGGAGAACCTTATGTCTTCATTGTTTAGATTGTTGCTTGATTTCAGGGGTATAATAGTGAATCCAAGCTTCATCTGTCGTAACAAATCATTGGACAAAATCGGTTTTATTGGAGTTAAGGCGGTCTAAACTCTGTTGGCAAATTCTCTTCCTCTGAAGGTTTTCATCAATTGTCAATATGCGCGACATCCATCTTGCCGAAAGCTTTTTCATACCTAATTTCGCAGTTAAGATACGAAATGTTCTTTCATCTGAGATACCTGCATCCTTAGCAATTTCGAAGACCTTCAATCGACGATCCTACGTAACCATATCATTAATTATTTGGACGATTTCAGACGTGGTGGCAGTTTTTGGTCGTCTGCTGCACGGGTCATCTTCTAGACACTCGCGACCACGTTTAAATTCCGTCACCCACTTGTGCACAGTTGTAAATGATGGAGCAGAGTCTCCTAATGTATCCTGCATATCTTTATGTATTTCTGTTGCTTTCCAACCCCTTTTTACAAAATATTTGATAACAGGGCGCGTTTCAGTTTTATCCATTTTGAAAAACTCACAAAACTAACTTTACTTCATATAGCACCAAATTAATACTACTTGACAGAATAAAATTTAACATCACACTAGATAGTTGGATCCATCAATTGCATATATTTTATTCAAACTGATGCTGCCATCTGTGCTCCATTTCGCAAACTTTTCAAACCACTCTCGTACTATGAGAGTATCAAAGAAGTCGTTGGATGATATATTTGGTATCTGTGTGTAGCTGATCAACAGGTCTATATTCTGAGTTTAGTGTAATTGGTTAAGTCAATAAAAATTTTTTTAAAAACAATAAAATCAACTTATAATAATTGACATTCAATACAGTATAACAAAAGTTTGACCTTTACCTCTGATAAGATAAACTTCATTCAATTATATAAACAACAACACTCTGATAATAACTTCAAGAACAGCTGTGTATACAAGAAATTCCACTACAATAGATTATTTGAAATGATTTTCACATCATGGAGTGCAACTTATGCAAGGTAATTAAACAGCCTACAAAGGATACAAAGACTCCATGTAACCAATGTGATAATTGTAGGAATCTAATATGTTCAGAGTGTTCTAATTTATCAGCATCAGAATTGAAATGTTTACCGTTCCAAAAACGTGTTCTCAAGTTTTATTGCAAAAAATGTAGAAACAATGATTATACAGAAAGTCTAAAATTAATCAATAAAGACAAAGACATAATAATAAATGATAAACAGGAAATCATACAATTATTACAGGAAAAACTTTCCCAATATGAACAAAAACAATTAAGTGAACCGACTAGTCCAACATATGCAGGGGTAATAAAGAGAACTATTGAAACCTCTACCTTAAAAAACCAACACAACATTCCTGACATAATAATTAAACCAAAGAACACGCAAAATCCCGACCAAACAAAGAAAGAAATTATTGGTAACATTAATCCAGCAACAATAAATGTAAGAATCAAGAATATAATTACCTCTAAAACTGGGTCAGTTATAATTAAATGTAACAGTAGGAAAGAAGCAGGAGTATTCGAAACAGCTGCAAAAGATATACTGAAAGACAAGTACCTCATTGAAACTCCAAAACTACGTAAACATCGATTTAAGCTACTAAACTATTCACAGAAACGATCTAAGGAAAACATAGCAACATCCTTACTTCAGCAAAATGACACTGTAGAAGATTTAAATATAACATACATAAAAAATAACAGAAATGGTCTTTATACCATATTTGGGGAATGCTCACCTAAGTCATTTAACGAACTAATGCGCCTCAGACATATTTATATTGGATGGGAACGTCTACCTGTTTTTGAAGATTTATCGATTCCACAGTGCTATAAATGTCAAGAATATTACCACAAAAGTCAAGATTGTATAAACAAGTTACACTGTCCTCATTGTAGTGAAAAACACGAACAGAAAGATTACTTCCAACAAAAAAAATCTGCATTAACTGTGTTAATTCTAATAATAAATATGGTCTTAAGAATGAAATTAATCACTGCTCAACCGATTTAAATTGCCAGACACTGCAATTTCATATCAAGGGACTTAGAAATAAAATTGATTACTCTCCCTGATGGTAATTCTTCATCAGGATATTGTTTTAAGCAACATTAATCAATTAGAGCAGGATCATTGTGACTACTATTTGGAGCCTAATAAATATTCAACTGTACTAATAGATCAAGATTATTCCATTAACATAATGCACTTGAATATTCGTAGCATTAACAAAAACTTTGATGAATTCCTTGCTTTGTATGAAACTTACAAACTAACTTGTGATATATTTGTCTTAAGTGAAAGTTTTCAAGGTGTGCCATAAGCAATATAAACCTCAACGGCTATACAACTTTATATAGTAAAGGAGATTTTAACAAAAATGGTATTATCATCTTCATTAGATCGAACATAAATTACAGTAATTTTAAACACAAGCTAATTGAATGTGGTGTTACTCTAAGCATTGTTGATTTAATCATTGAAACTATTTCAATTAGATTAATTGCATTGTATAGACCCAACCCTAGTAACTTGATTAATTTTATTAATGACCTTGATGATTATCTCGACAAGAACAGGAAAAGATCAACTGTTGAAATACTAACAGGAGATGTAAACATTGACCTGTTAAATGAAAACAACGTTTATGTAAATAAATACCTTTCTAGTCTTGCAAGACATCGTCTTGTACCCTACATTAGTAAACCCACCCGCATAACATCTCAATCACAATCTTGCATTGATCACATATTTATAAAAAGTCCTATCAGACATAATTTTCAGTTTATGACTTGTATTTTTACCTGTCATATTACTGACCACTATCCACTGCTATTAAGTATAAAATCTAAAACACTAACTATACCAAAAGTTGATAAACCCTATACTTCAAAAATACAGGTGATAGACTATAAAAAATTAGAAATTCTCCTCAAACAAGAAAATTGGGACAGCGTAATGACCCAAGATAACCCGCAAAATGCAACAAATACATTTGAAATTGTGATTAAAAATTTCATAAAAATCTCAACAAAAATCATGACATATATAAGAAAAGTTCAGAAAATAAAGCCCTGGATTACTGTCGGTCTTATGAGCTCGATAAAAACGAAAGATAGACTTAAAAAAAAATTAAACCAACATTTTTCGCCAGCACTAGAGAATGATTACAAAATATACAGAAACATTTTAAATAAACTGCTAAAAAAACAAAAAATGACTACTATAGGACAAACATTAACCAATATAAAAATAACCTTAAAAAGATATACCAGCTAATTTCAGATGCTACCAATGAGAAAGTATATCATACAAACATGCTTACAATCTTAAAGGAAGATAATCAACCTTTTCATAACAACAAAAATGCTGCAAACTACTGTAACAACTACTTTGCTAATGTGGCATTAAAATTAGTCAAAAACATCGAGAAATCCGTGAATGCACACAATGCCAATTTACAAAGAATCCATGAATCTATGTTTTTATATCCAGTAACGGAAAATGAAATTATTACACACATATCTTCCCTAAAGACGAACAGTTCACCAGGACCTGATAAAATAACTGCAAATTTTATTAAAAGAAACCATAAATACTTAAAAAAAGCCTTTAATTCACATAGTTAACTTGATTTTTGAAAAGGGTAAGGTACCCAGTCAATTTAAACCATCAATAATCACTCCTATATATAAAAGTGGAGACAAAACCAAAATTAATAACTATAGGCCTATTAGCATGATAAATAATTTTGGTAAAATTTTTGAAAAATGTTTGAAGTCGCGTTTAATGAAATTCTTTGCTAAAAATAAAATACTACATGATTTACAATTTGGCTTTCAAGAAAGTAAATCTACAAATGATGCTATGTGCTGTGTAATTTCAAACATAACAGATAGTCACAATTCCAACCAAAAGTGCATCGCAGTTTTCCTTGACCTGGCAAAGGCTATTGACACGGTTAACCATGACTTGCTTCTAAATACCTTAGAGCAGATTGGAATTCGAAGCATAGACCTGAGATAATTCAAATTGGAGTCCTGCAAGGCACAGTACTTGGCCCAATACTATTCTTAGTCTATATAAATTCACTACTATCCATTAAAATATCTGCAAAAATAATATCATATGCTGATGATACTGTGGTTATTTTTAGAGGTAACTCTTGGAAAAACTGCAAACGAGCTGTCTCTAATGGTATAAAAAAAATTATGAACTGGCTTAATTTGTTTCAACTGTCGTTGAATATTAGCAAATCACTATATATTGCATTTGGAATAACTGAAGTAAATAGGCCCGACTTTACAAATATAAAGGTAACTGGCCTGGAAGATGTAATTTGTGAAGCAAACCAAGTGAAATATTTAGGCATAATCATAGATAGAAATCTAAAATGGTCTAACCATGTTGACTATTTAACAAAGAAAGTTAGAAAACTTATATACAAATTTTATCAACTTCGTGAATTTCTTTCAAAAAAACTTCTTCTAATAATCTACAAATCACTAGTTGGATCTATATTCTGCTATGGGATATTTATATGGGGCGGATTGTATAATAATGCATTACAAAAACTTAATACAACACAGAACTATATTCTAAAAGTTATCTTAAACAAACCCAAGAGAACTCACACAAATATGCTTTATACAAAAGAAATACCAAATCTTCGATCACTGTACTTTCACAGTATATGTATGTTTGCTTTTAGGAATAAATTACTAAATACATACTCATTATCAAGCTACAATGCTCGCAGTACTTCGCAAAAGCTAATACAAGTACCAAAATTTAATAGAACTCTCTGTCAAAGACTACCAAGTTATACTATACCCAGCATTTTTAATCAGTTGCCAATTGAAATTAAACAGCTTAGTAAAATAAAACAGTATTCACACAAATCAAAAAAATACATATACAAAAACTACAGCAAATTATTGAAACTCATACTAATTTACCTTGTTACAATTACTAATCTATACCTATACGCTTACTAACACCATTCCAATGCAACTTGTTTCATTTGTTTATTACATTTAATAATTTTTGTTTACTATTATCCTAGCACATACAAGTGTTTAATCACTTAGATGCTTAATTTTGTATATACATAACTATAACACCATGTACAATATTATTTATTTTTAAACGTCTTTAATTGTATATAATTATTCTCCTAAAACTGTCTAAATTCTATAAGCTATAATTGTAATTGTACATTGTAATTGTAAAGTATATGCAATAAATAAATTAAAAAAAATAAGATCAACAAGTACATTGCAAAAGCTGTTGTCAACTAAAATTTTAACAAAATCATTTTCAAAAATTTTTTAGTATAAGTTAATATTCCTAATTCAAAAAGAAAGCAGATGGTTAAGTTGGAGTGAGAAAAAATCTGTTGTTATTTGAATATGAACTAATATTTTGTTCTTTAAAGACGTTGAACAATAAAAGTTTCCTTGTTCAACAATTTAACAATAACACTTTATTTAAACCAAAATGTCAATATAGTTAAAATTTTAAAACACAAAATCAATTAGCACAATATATATATATATATATATATATATATATATATATATATATATATTGTCGTGGAAATTATAAGTTAAAAAGGATAGATAGGTCTAGAGAATGAATTTGTAACGACCGTGTATATAGGAAATAGGGATAATTTATTTACGCGCCAAATTAATTAGTTTTGACATTGAAAATGGACGGATAATAGCATACTTTCGTATTTATAAATAGGAATGTTAAATTTGCATAACGTGTAGAAGCTTCAAAGTACGTGAAACTCAAGGATACGCATAATTAACTTTAATATTTTAAAAAGTTGTAAATCAAGTACATCAAATAATAGAGAGCTTTTGGGTATATAAAATCAATAATGTAAACGCATATTTTCCATTTAACTAAACAAACCGTTCGTTAAATATAAATCTTAAGAAATTCTATAAGTTCAACAACTTGGAAAATACAATTTCAAACGGATAGTTGCTTCATAGAAAAGCCTGATAAATAATAAACAAGTTCAAGGAACTGAAATGAACGTTGGAATATAATTCTGTAGAAATTTATTTAGTGGTCGATGCCAAAAGCTACGAAAAACAACAAATGGTTTGAAAGCAAAGTGAGACGGAATATCCATAGCATAAAGCAGACAGAGATCACATATAATAGACGTTGGGTAAAATACTTGTTTAAAGTACGCGGCAAGTTTGGAGGTCAACCACAATATCGATTTTATGTTACTTGAGTAGGATTATGAAGGAGACAACGAATATGTGTTAGAGAGGGTAAAATAGTGAAAGGCTGGACATAAGAATGGTGGAAATGCGTGTGATTGGTTGAATGCTAGAAATTTTCAGGATTGCGAGCGTTGTATTTTGTTGACCAGTTTTCGGACTAAAGCGACGATGGATGAGAATTCGCAGATTTACAAGTTCGTTACATACAAAATTTGTAGAATCGGTTACGATAGGGGAACTTTTCGACTAAAATAGGGTACAAGAGGGGTGTATCGATGGATATAAATACACTAGGAGACGAATTAAAGTTCTCTTACTTCGCTTATCAGTTTGACTTCACTGAGCTTTTATGGTAACATCCAAGTTTAAAATTTTATAAAACGGTGTTAGTACAGACCGTCGGAAGTGAAATAAAAGTGTGAATTGCACAAGTGGATGCTATTTAGTAGACGCTGCTGCAGCTATATTCAACGAACTAACAAGGGATGTTACTAAGGTAAGCATGCCGAGAAATGTTTGGAACGAAGATGTTTGGTGTTTGGTAGATACGGAAAGTGATTAGCTTGGTCTGGACAATTATCTGGGTAGAAACATTGAAAGCGTCTGCAGAGATTTGGATGGCGAGTGGAAATGGGTTTGATCTACGTATAGCAAAGAGGTGTATGAAAGCAACGATGAGGTTTTTTGGACAACATCTTCAGAGGTGACGCTGGAAAAAGCTTACTCCAGGTAACGAAATTAATTTCTATTGCTATTGCTTGAACATTTTGTGCTATTATTTTGTGCTTGAGTGATTTGACACATTGGGGGTGTACTTTATGAACATAAAAGCTCACTTGAAGAGTAGATGTAAAAGACAATTTGTATTTATTATTTAAAGGTGTAAATAAATGACAAAAATTTTGATGTAAGGAGTAAACAGGTCTTTAGGGTTGTGAGAAACAAAAATTCGATGTATTTAGGCATTTAGAGTAACTGGGTTCCATAGACCAGAGTAAAAGTCAATTTAGGGTTTCAAGACGGGCCCATCTACTCATATAAAACAAAAGCTGTCAAAATAAAGTGAAGTCATGAAATTTTAAAAGAATGTAATGATTGAGATTGTAATATTTTATAAAGCGGTATATCCAAAAGTGTAAATATTTACTTGGTAATGGAAAATTTTAATTTGTATGAATAAAAGGTTGTATGTTTCGTTGAATTATTTGAGTGGTAATTTTATTTGGCAGTATATGTGAGAAAGAGCGAACTTAGGATGGTAAGTATCTATGAAGAAGCATATTTTAGAGCTAGCCGTGGTATGCAGAAATAAAAGGGGGCTTTCCAGAGATTGGAATATTTTTTTTGTTTTTTTGTTTTTTAGGTAACTTTCGCAAGGGTATAATCCAGAGAAATTTACAGCAATATTTTAGGACAGCCCAACGCTTGGGCTCGATTTAAAAGACTTCCACAGCAATATATATATATATATATATATATATATACATATATACTCTGGACATGATAAGGGGGCACAAATAGAAAATTCATGGTTACGCTTTGTATAAAACAAGCGTACTTTTATTCATTAAAGTGTCAAGCAAAAACGCAAGTTCCGTATGTATAAATAATCATCTTGTATGATATAAGAGTATTGCTAATACATAGCAAATAATATAAGCATGTAAAAACAATTATTTTTAAGATCCTTAAAGCACATTATATGCGAATGCAAATTGACCACTCTAAGATAAATACAAAACCATTAATTATCCTAAAAAATACATTTTCCGTTACACATAAAACATTCGTTCTATTTAGCGTAAGAGCTATATCAATCTAGTTAAAGACGAAACGCTTTGATCTTAATTATGTGTATTAAAGCACGTTTTACCGTGAAAGCAAATATTTTCTATAGAATAGCAACTCATTTGTATTATAAAACGTTAAATTAGTCATATAACTTGATTTTTGTATAACAAATTTATTTTAAATAAATATGTTCTTGAAATTTCGAGGGAAATTGAAAAGAAATACGCCAATTTAGTATGACCTAATTAATAAAGAAACGTTTATTCCAAGAAGCGGCCGGAACATTTAAAAAACCCCATAAAATGTAATAAAAATTGATAAAAATTATTTATTACCTTTCGCAATTACTGAATTAGTATGCGACGCCACAATAATCTTGGGTGCTAAACAATCACAAGCAGCGCACGTCACTAATAAGTGTATCGCGCTAACGAAGTAATAAAACGCGACAAATTGAATGCTAATGAGAAACTTCCAGAAAATTATGTCAGATAGGCGTGTATTATTTGGAATGGAATCACATAAACACTAGTATATTCTAGAAAATAGATAATTTTGTATACAAACGGATGAGTTTATTAAATATATTCATTCATAAATTCGATCGTGAAAAAAATTACTTTGAGAAAAGAATTTTGAAGCTGTTGTTTTGAAGTATGCAATACGCGTATCATCATTTAAAAATTAAAATGGAACAGTAAATACAGAAGTTAGTTTTAAACATAATCTGCGTAAATATAAAAATTGGTAAATGCAATTGTTTGATCTTGTAATATACACTAAAGATAGGAAATGCTTCGATATAAAAAACTATTTAAAATTTTATTGAATAATCAAAGAGAAGATTATTATAACCCCAGCGGTACGGTACGCGAGCCACTACGTCAGTTGGCAGCACAAATTAATATTTGCCAAATAACGCGCAAATAAGGTATTACGTCATATGTTTAAAATTACTACATCACATGCAAAAACGAGAAAAGTTCTCGCGTAACTGTAGGACTCCTTACAGCATTATGCCATCATTGCGGCAGCTGGCATCGGGAAGCATTGAGGGCGTGCGTCATCCGTCTGCCCCCGGTTGTAGTCAGATTCAAATTTGTCTTCTTCTTCTTTATGTAGAGGTACGATAAAGGAACTGGTATGAGGAACGACAATTAGGTATAAGCAGGAAACCTACATAACCTGAAAAAGACAAGATACGGCACAAAGACAACTACACTCGTCGACATCTGGCTGACTAGTCCTGACGTGTCCGGAAATTCACCACTTCCCCTTGCACTCCGCGTCGGCGCAATCTTCTTGCGCAAACGCAACTATTTCAAGCGACGGAAATACACGCACGTCTTTTTAAATTATTGGCGCGAAATCCCTTACAAAATAAAACCTTACAGGAATGTTTACAGGCCGAATTTCGGCATGTAACAGAATGCACATTTGATGACAATTAAAGAATAGAATCTGAATCTCTGTGAGATAAGGCATATAATTAGAAAACAAAAAAAGGGGAACCGAGCTGTATATAGGTTGCTGTGGGAATTTCAGGGAACTATGTAGGCTAGCTCAGAACATAAATAAGTGAAAGTATGCGTCTAACCAGTTTCAAGACGGCAAACCTAATGATGAAAAAATAAGAGCACTTAAATTTGATGATTACTATAAACAACTACAAATCTTGGTTGTGAAATATTTTCCACTAATGTTGAGTGTGCAAAAGGATATATTGAAAAAACTATTAATTCGACAAATGCTCAAGTGCTGGGGGAACTTGGCAGCCACAGACTGCTTACCCCCCTCGACACACCACTAAATATCGCGAAAATATGGTATTTAATTGTAAAACAATAGAAGGGAAACTGAACTGCATCTAACAAGAAAAAACAGCGGCTATGTTCAAAGACAACAAGCATAGAAATAAGAACAAAATCGTCCAAAGCATATGTGTGGAGCACAGCACAGTAAGTCTATGAAATAGGGGCATTAGGAAAAGCAGACAGAAAGAGATAGAAGCCTACTGGAATGTTGTGCTTCAGAAGTAGGAGGATGATGGTATGGACAGACAAAGTTAAGAACAAATAGGTTATAGAAAATAGTAGAGGAATAAAGACAACTGTGGAAAACAAATAAAAATAGAAGAAATAGAAGAACAGAAGTATTTTCTAAGGCATTTTTAGGGAATAGTATGGGGTATATTACAAGCAGAGATAGGAAAATAGAGGTAGCGATAGAGCAAGATCAGACTTTCGCATGCAGATAGTGATAGATGCAGACTGTGCAAATTTCAAGGAAATGTGTAGGTTAGTTCAAACTAGGAAACAATGAGGGTACATGTCTAACCAGTTCCAGGACTGAAGACCTGATGATGATGAAAGAATAGAAGCTGAAGATATTTAATACCATTGATTACAAATTGGAAAAGCCCTTTGTGGATTTTTTCAAGTATAATTTTTTAAAAATATTGTTTGTAACTGGTATTTGTCATTTAAATCTAAAGAATGATTTTTTTTGTAAGAATATATTTACCAGGAAGTTTGTGCTCAGAGTTCGATACACTCTGGCCTTTTTAATAGATTATCTGTTAAGGATTTTTTGGTCAAACAAACCTTACAAGCATGAGAATCATAACCAAGTAAACTATCCATGTAAATTTAAATCTAACAAAAGTAAGGAACATTTTTTATAATTAAGTAAATAAGTACTTGTTAGAAATAATTTGATGTTTGATAGAAACGCTGTAGTTAATATTCTATATGCCTTTGTATGAGAAAATATTTCATACTGTATAAATACTTTGCGATATTGCTGTGTTTGATTTCAATTTATAAATTCCAACATTTCTGTTGAGCTAGCCAGGTAAAGTAAAGTTAGAAAGGAAGATAAGTCCACAATTTCAAATTTTACAGTTTGCTGTTTATGTATCACAGCACACTTTTAGCGATGCCTAACACCATCCGTTGTCACAGCATTATTTTAGCGGTGCATCAAAGCGAGGTGTTGTCATAGCTATATATATATATATATATATATATATATATATATATAAAATACTCATATTTAGACCAGGGTAGAAAATTAAATAATTACATCAAATAATTTTAATCACCGGGTAGAAGCTTTGGGAAAAGGTACGCGCTATTAAAAAACCGTGAAGCATAAAAATTCATTCGTTTCATTAAAAATAAGAGATTTAAATCATGTACAAGACGCTTTATATCAAAAGAAGCAGTATTAAAAGCTCTACGTAAAGAAACAAAGAGAAATTACGTGCAAAATTTATATTAATTAACTCTATTTTAAGTAACCGGTATTAAACAAAACGTACAGATAATAATTAATATTTAGTTAGGATTCACTAAAATTTAAAGGGTATTAATTTTAATTGAAGTTAATTGAACCGTTAGTAACATATAATATCTATAAAAACTTGTAAAACCCAATAAAATGCAAATCGTACAGGGGTTAGTTAGAAGTAGGATGTTTAAACACCTGCGTATTTTTAAAAGCTCATTCTGCGTAAATGTTGCAGATAATTAATGGTTACAAAGAATCTTGGAGAAACCGTGGCTTAATATTCACAGGAAGGCGCGATACGGGGTTATTTAACCCAGATAGTCCACATGGACTGAAATAATCGATAATAAGGAATATCAATTTGCACTAATAAGAACAGGGTAGATAGAGACAGATAATATGCGCAAGACCGAGGCACATATAGTAAAAGGCGTGAGTAGAGCAACGTCATAGGGTTGCGATTGGTTGAAAGTAAAAGGCAAAATTTGAGAGGTAAAATAACATTTCTGTATAAAATTCAATTAGTTATTTCCAGAAGTTGCGTGCCGTGTTGAAATTTCTGAGATTTAACTGGGGCGAGTGCAAAATTCGTAAAATCGCATGCCGGGCTGCGGAATGGGAACATAGCAGGCGAAATTCTTTAGAATTGTCCGTTTTGGAGACTCGACCGACAGACAGGCTAACCTCTATATATACCCAGGTGAATATGAACAAGCTCTCTTAGATCTTCGACTTGATTCAACGCGTTAAACAGTGCTTTTTAGTTTTCCGGTTTTGATTAAATAATTTTAAACAGTTTGCTCGAATATTTTGTGATGTAAAACAGCTTGTTCTTGACGTGCTACAATAAATGTACTTTAGTGCACTTAGAAAAGAAGATACAAGGTAATAAAGTTAGTATCACTGTACCAATTTGTAAAATTTACAACGACAAAAATTTACACAAAAGTAGGCAGTTTTGGCGTATATTGGTGAAAGAAGTATGAATTTCTTTGCTATTTTTCGGGGGTATTAATAATTAAATGGTGCATAAACGTGTCTGGATCCACAAAACAAGGTTCAGATATACCCAGATGAGTTCCGGAAAAGCCCTGAAACAACTTTAAATAAATGGTGATGGAGAAAATTTTAAAAGCGTTGAGAATCAGAAGCCGTAAATATAACCCAGTTGGAATGGTGTAATTAACAAAGGGACGATGTACATTGAAGCTACGAGTGCAGTAACCTGCAGGTAAATTATACTATTTTGTTCGAACTTTGATATTTTGGTGTGTGTTGAATAACTTTATAATTTGTTTATTTAAAATGGACAGTAGTGAAATTGTACTAACAATAATATTTTAATTTTAAGGTGAAATTTGCTTGTTTAAGTAGAAAGGGTATTTAGTATTGATGTTCTGGATTATGATGAAAATATGGGTATGTCTTTGAGCTCAATTAGACGAACCTGGTTAATTAACGTAAAGGGGTGGTAGATGCTCCCTTTGTACTCAGACTCCGGTCTGCATATATTGTTATATTAATTAGTAGGCATCCTACAAGGACTTTAATTCTGGATGCACATTAAAATGATAATAAAATTTAATCTTGAAATTTTCTGATACTGAAATTTATGCTGAATTTTAATTTTGAAATTTTAATGTATTGTGAATATTGATGTAAATAGAGTTAACGTTGATGTTTGTGATAGGAATGTGTTTTTTTTTTTATGATTGAGGATGTAAGTTATCTAAAGGAGCAGCCGAGGCGATTAACAGAAGAAAGTCAACGGAACAGTTGAGTTAATGAATAGCTTTTTGTAGGATTCACAGCATTCTTGATGCCCAATTCGTGAGGCTCGATTCGAAAAGCGGAGTTCCCGGATAGGGATATAGGATGTATATAGGATTAGATGGATAAGTAGGATGAAGTTAGGGATAATTTCAGTTTAGAGAATTAGGTGAGAGTTAGGAATAGGATAGGGATATAGGATAGGTGTAAATATTTTTCTTTGAATTGGAGATAAGGTAGGTAAGTTAGATAGATAAGGGTAGAGAGAAATAGGCAATTTTTTTGTAAAATTTTGTTTGGCAGTCTAAATGCTTTATATTTGAATTCAAATAAGTGGGATTATTTGTATTCAAATAGGGGGAAAATACTCATATTTAGACCAGGGTAGAAAATTAAATAATTACATCAAATAATTTTAATCACCGGGTAGAAGCTTTGGGAAAAGGTACGCGCTATTAAAAAACCGTGAAGCATAAAAATTCATTCGTTTCATTAAAAATAAGAGATTTAAATCATGTACAAGACGCTTTATATCAAAAGAAGCAGTATTAAAAAGCTCTACGTAAAGAAACAAAGAGAAATTACGTGCAAAATTTATATTAATTAACTCTATTTTAAGTAACCGGTATTAAACAAAACGTACAGATAATAATTAATATTTAGTTAGGATTCACTAAAATTTAAAGGGTATTAATTCTAATTGAAGTTAATTGAACCGTTAGTAACATATAATATCTATAAAAACTTGTAAAAACCCAATAAATTGCAAATCGTAGAGAGGTTAGTTAGAAGTAGGATGTTTAAACACCTGCGTATTTTTAAAAAGCTCATTCTGCGTAAATGTTGCAGATAATTAATGGTTACAAAGAATCTTGGAGAAACCGTGGCTTAATATTCACGGGAAGGCGCGATACGGGGTTATTTAACCCAGATAGTCCACATGGACTGAAATAATCGATAATAAGGAATATCAATTTGCACTAATAAGAACAGGGTAGATAGAGACAGATAATATGCGCAAGACCGAGGCACATATAGTAAAAGGCGTGAGTAGAGCAACGTCATAGGGTTGCGATTGGTTGAAAGTAAAAGGCAAAATTTGAGAGGTAAAAATAACATTTCTGTATAAAATTCAATTAGTTATTTCCAGAAGTTGCGTGCCGTGTTGAAATTTCTGAGATTTAACTGGGGCGAGTGCAAAATTCGTAAAAATCGCATGCCGGGCTGCGGAATGGGAACATAGCAGGCGAAATTCTTTAGAATTGTCCGTTTTGGAGACTCGACCGACAGACAGGCTAACCTCTATATATACCCAGGTGAATATGAACAAGCTCTCTTAGATCTTCGACTTGATTCAACGCGTTAAACAGTGCTTTTTAGTTTTCCGGTTTTGATTAAATAATTTTAAACAGTTTGCTCGAATATTTTTGTGATGTAAAACAGCTTGTTCTTGACGTGCTACAATAAATGTACTTTAGTGCACTTAGAAAAGAAGATACAAGGTAATAAAGTTAGTATCACTGTACCAATTTGTAAAATTTACAACGATAAATGAATACACAAAAGTAGGCAGTTTTGGCGTATATTGGTGAAAGAAGTATGAATTTCTTTGCTATTTTTGGGGTATTAATAATTAAATGGTGCATAAACGTGTCTGGATCCACAAAACAAAGTTCAGATATACCCAGATGAGTTCGGAAAAGCCCTGAAACAACTTTAAATAAATGGTGATGGAGAAAATTTTAAAAGCGTTGAGAATCAGAAGCCGTAAATATAACCCAGTTGGAATGGTGTAATTAACAAAGGGACGATGTACATTGAAGCTACGAGTGCAGTAACCTGCAGGTAAATTATACTATTTTGTTCGAACTTTGATATTTTGGTGTGTGTTGAATAACTTTATGATTTTTTATTTAAAATGGACAGTAGTGAAATTGTACTAACAATAATATTTTAATTTTAAGGTGAAATTTGCTTGTTTAAGTAGAAAGGGTATTTAGTATTGATGTTCTGGATTATGATGAAAATATGGGTATGTCTTTGAGCTCAATTAGACGAACCTGGTTAATTAACGTAAAGGGGTGGTAGATGCTCCTTTGTACTCAGACTCGGTCTGCATATATTGTTATATTAATTAGTAGGCATCCTACAAGGACTTTAATTCTGGATGCACATTAAAATGATAATAAAATTTAATCTTGAAATTTTCTGATACTGAAATTTATGCTGAATTTTAATTTTGAAATTTTAATGTATTGTGAATATTGAAGTAAATAGAGTTAACGTTGATGTTTGTGATAGGAATGTGTTTGTTTTTTTTTATGATTGAGGATGTAAGTTATCTAGAGGAGCAGCCGAGGCGATTAACAGAAGAAAGTCAACGGAACAGTTGAGTTAATGAATAGCTTTTTGTAGGATTCACAGCATTCTTGATGCCCAATTCGTGAGGCTCAATTCGAAAAGCGGAGTTCCCGGATTTTGGTGGTTTCACAGCATTACATGGCGACCCAAAAGTGAGGCTCGAGTTCCAAATAAAATTTTGGTGATTTTATTCCAGGAAACTGGCGATCTGAGAGAGAGAGTTTCTGTGTGTGTATAAATGTAAGAGTATTTTAGAGTGTGTGAGAGTGATTAGAACGTATGCAGAGAAAAGAGTGGTTAAGGAGTCAAGCAGTGGAAATTGGAAGTGACGATAGTGCATTGTGTGGGAAAAATTCGAAAATGGAAGAAGCTGGAGGCAGTAGAGATCAGTCGAGGACGGAATCAGGGGATCAAGGAAATGAGTTAATGATGAGAATGTTAGAGGAAATGCGATTAGCCAGGGAGGAGTCCAACAGAAAATTAGAACTGCTAAGCGAAGAATCGAATAGAGCGAGGGAGGAGTCCAACCAAAAATTAGAGCAGATAAGCGGAAAATTGAACAAAATACTAAAGAATTTACAGAATTTAAAGATAGTCTTACTGTGAAACTGGGGAAGTTGAAAATAGGGTAGATAAAATGAGCGTGATATTACAGGTCTTCGACAGGAAATGGGACATTTAAGGTCCGAAGTACGCATTTTGTGAAGAAGAGATTAATGTAAAATGACTGAAGTGACGGACTCATGTAGGGATCAGTTAGGCAGGGTAGAACGCGAAGTTAGTAGTATCAAATATAACATGTCAAGTTTAACGGGGGATGGTCCCAGATTTTCTACAGGTGGAGTATCATTGGACCAACACATGAAGTTTTATGGCGATAACAGGGTAAATCCACAAATTTTTATTAATAACGTAAGAAATCTAGTGGGAAATTTATTTGACGAACAGACTAAACTGAATACGATAAAGGCTTTATTGAAAGACAACGCGGAAGCATGGTACAATTTAGTAGGACAGGACATAGACACCTACACGGACTTTGAAGACAGATTTTTAAAGCACTACTGGAGTGACCACAGACAAGACCAGGTACGAGACGACTTAATCACAGGGAAATTTAAGGGAGAATTTTCAGGAAGTAGGGAGCAATATGCTATACGCAAGTATAGCATAGCAAAGCAACTGAACCCACCACTGACGGACCGACAAATTATCAAGTATTTATCACGACACTTCGAGGTAGAAGTAAGACAACACGTAGCACTACAGAACATAGTGGACAGAGAAATGTTTTTAGAATCCCTGCAGAGGTACGACGACGTAAGTAGTGGACGACCTCGGGATAATAGGGAAAGACAGATCAACACAGTTAGGTTTGACAATAGACGGGACAACTACGCTAGACGGGGGAATAGTTACGGATACCAGCGACAGAATTGGGAACAGCGACGACCATACGTTAGAAGTAATAGTTTAGGAAGGGGACCTGCACCGAGACCGGAACCTACCAGAAGGAATAGTTCACCGGACATGAGGGGGACTGCTAATACAGACACGGAACAAGTGGAAACGCCTAGGACATACGCTGAGGTGACGGCTAGACCAGGACCAAGTAGGGAAAACAGACCTGGACAGGATTTTTAGAACGCGACAGACCACTAGATTTCAGTGTAAATGTATATGAACATCCACGTGAATTTTTCAAAATTGAGGAGGAAGTAGAGCCAGAAACTGAGGAAAAATTATGTTTGCCAATTGTTAATATAGAAATTTTTGAGAATAATGTAGAAGTATTACTTGATACAGGGGCAGAGGCGAGTTTAATATCGGAGGAATTCGTCAGCAAAATTAGGGATAAGGTTTGTGATAGAATTATGCCTATAAAGCGTAGCCATTTAGTAGCTCCAAATAAAAAGAAGTTTGCTGTAGTAAATAGTGTTGTGGTGCTTAGGATAGATATAGGAGGTTTAAGCTGTGAACAGGAGTTTGTAATTGTGCCTGGACTGAAGTTTCAGAGCATTTTAGGTGTTGACTGCATGATGAAGTTAGGGGTTTTGATAGATATGGAACGGAAGGTAATAAGGATTAAGGATAGGGTAGTGCCATAGAAGGGCAGTTATGAAGTCACAGAGGATGACACTGGGTTTAGTATTAATGTAGTAGAGGTAGAGGATGATGAAGGTAAACAGATCAACACAATAAGATGTCCAGAGGATAGGATAGTAGAGGTTCAAGCTTTAGTACAAAAACATGCAGAATTAGTGGGGGTAGAAGCAACAGCAGCATATCGGGAGCAGGGGAAGGCAGAATTAAATGAAGATGCACGAAAAATTAATCAACGGACCAAACCGCAATTCCATTGTCCACCATCCATGGACACACTTTTGACGAGATTAAGTGGCAAGTTTGTTTTTAATAAAGTAGATTTAAGGAATTCATTCTGGCGGATTCCATTACACAAAAATTCTAGAAGGTACATAGGATTTTCCATAGAGGGAAAAATCGATAATTTTAAAGTAGTATCGTTTGGTTTGTCGGCAGAAAGGGAAACAATAATAAATGAGGAACAGACAAGTGTAGGGACTGAAGAAGAAGCAGTATTTAAGAGTCAGGATAATAGGGATGATAAGTTTATTGTATGTGAGATAATAGGGAGGATAAGTATAGATATAGAAGGGGGAGAAATGGGGATGAAGAGTATTAGGATGGTGAGAAGAAAAACTTGGAGAGTCAAGAAGAGAGTTAGATTTAAATAACTTGATGAACAAAGGATAGAGATAGGTGAATTTTAGTATAGAGAAGAGTATAAGTAAGTGTTTATAGAAAATAAAGCTAGGTAAAGGATAAATATGGGAGATAATTAGAAATAGGTTTAGGATGAGAATAAAGAGTAAATGTAGGAAGAAAATAAGATAGGTTAAGTATAGATATTTCATATAAGATTAGGTAAGAGTTAGGAATAGGATAGGTATATAGGATTAGGTAGGGGGAAGTAAAGTATAGTGAAGATTAATTAAAAGTTAGGAATAGGATAGGGATATAGGATGTATATAGGATTAGATGGATAAGTAGGATGAAGTTAGGGATAATTTCAGTTTAGAGAATTAGGTGAGAGTTAGGAATAGGATAGGGATATAGGATAGGTGTAAATATTTTTCTTTGAATTGGAGATAAGGTAGGTAAGTTAAATAGATAAGGGTAGAGAGAGATAGGCAATTTTTTTGTAAAATTTTGTTTGGCAGTCTAAATGCTTTATATTTGAATTCAAATAAGTGGGATTATTTGTATTCAAATAGGGGGAAAATACTCATATTTAGACCAGGGTAGAAAATTAAATAATTACATCAAATAATTTTAATCACCGGGTAGAAGCTTTGGGAAAAGGTACGCGCTATTAAAAAACCGTGAAGCATAAAAATTCATTCGTTTCATTAAAAATAAGAGATTTAAATCATGTACAAGACGCTTTATATCAAAAGAAGCAGTATTAAAAAGCTCTACGTAAAGAAACAAAGAGAAATTACGTGCAAAATTTATATTAATTAACTCTATTTTAAGTAACCGGTATTAAACAAAACGTACAGATAATAATTAATATTTAGTTAGGATTCACTAAAATTTAAAGGGTATTAATTTTAATTGAAGTTAATTGAACCGTTAGTAACATATAATATCTATAAAAACTTGTAAAAACCCAATAAAATGCAAATCGTAGAGAGGTTAGTTAGAAGTAGGATGTTTAAACACCTGCGTATTTTTAAAAAGCTCATTCTGCGTAAATGTTGCAGATAATTAATGGTTACAAAGAATCTTGGAGAAACCGTGGCTTAATATTCACGGGAAGGCGCGATACGGGGTTATTTAACCCAGATAGTCCACATGGACTGAAATAATCGATAATAAGGAATATCAATTTGCACTAATAAGAACAGGGTAGATAGAGACAGATAATATGCGCAAGACCGAGGCACATATAGTAAAAGGCGTGAGTAGAGCAACGTCATAGGGTTGCGATTGGTTGAAAGTAAAGGCAAAATTTGAGAGGTAAAATAACATTTCTGTATAAAATTCAATTAGTTATTTCCAGAAGTTGCGTGCCGTGTTGAAATTTCTGAGATTTAACTGGGGCGAGTGCAAAATTCGTAAAATCGCATGCCGGGCTGCGGAATGGGAACATAGCAGGCGAAATTCTTTAGAATTGTCCGTTTTGGAGACTCGACCGACAGACAGGCTAACCTCTATATATACCCAGGTGAATATGAACAAGCTCTCTTAGATCTTCGACTTGATTCAACACGTTAAACAGTGCTTTTTAGTTTTCCGGTTTTGATTAAATAATTTTAAACAGTTTGCTCGAATATTTTGTGATGTAAAACAGCTTGTTCTTGACGTGCTACAATAAATGTACTTGAGTGCACTTAGAAAAGAAGATACAAGGTAATAAAGTTAGTATCACTGTACCAATTTGTAAAATTTACAACGACAAAAATTTACACAAAAGTAGGCAGTTTTGGCGTATATTGGTGAAAGAAGTATGAATTTCTTTGCTATTTTTCGGGGGTATTAATAATTAAATGGTGCATAAACGTGTCTGGATCCACAAAACAAGGTTCAGATATACCCAGATGAGTTCCGGAAAAGCCCTGAAACAACTTTAAATAAATGGTGATGGAGAAAATTTTAAAAGCGTTGAGAATCAGAAGCCGTAAATATAACCCAGTTGGAATGGTGTAATTAACAAAGGGACGATGTACATTGAAGCTACGAGTGCAGTAACCTGCAGGTAAATTATACTATTTTGTTCGAACTTTGATATTTTGGTGTGTGTTGAATAACTTTATAATTTGTTTATTTAAAATGGACAGTAGTGAAATTGTACTAACAATAATATTTTAATTTTAAGGTGAAATTTGCTTGTTTAAGTAGAAAGGGTATTTAGTATTGATGTTCTGGATTATGATGAAAATATGGGTATGTCTTTGAGCTCAATTAGACGAACCTGGTTAATTAACGTAAAGGGGTGGTAGATGCTCCCTTTGTACTCAGACTCCGGTCTGCATATATTGTTATATTAATTAGTAGGCATCCTACAAGGACTTTAATTCTGGATGCACATTAAAATGATAATAAAATTTAATCTTGAAATTTTCTGATACTGAAATTTATGCTGAATTTTAATTTTGAAATTTTAATGTATTGTGAATATTGATGTAAACAGAGTTAACGTTGATGTTTGTGATAGGAATGTGTTTGTTTTTTTTTTATGATTGAGGATGTAAGTTATCTAGAGGAGCAGCCGAGGCGATTAACAGAAGAAAGTCAACGGAACAGTTGAGTTAATGAATAGCTTTTTGTAGGATTCACAGCATTCTTGATGCCCAATTCGTGAGGCTCGAATCGAAAAGCGGAGTTCCCGGATTTTGGTGGTTTCACAGCATTACATGGCGACCCAAAAGTGAGGCTCGAGTTCCAAATAAAATTTTGGTGATTTTATTCCAGGAAACTGGCGATCTGAGAGAGAGAGTTTCTGTGTGTGTATAAATGTAAGAGTATTTTAGAGTGTGTGAGAGTGATTAGAACGTATGCAGAGAAAAGAGTGGTTAAGGAGTCAAGGAGTGGAGATTGGAAGTGACGATAGTGCATTGTGTGGGAAAAATTCGAAAATGGAAGAAGCTGGAGGCAGTAGAGATCAGTCGAGGACGGAATCAGGGGATCAAGAAAATGAGTTAATGATGAGAATGTTAGAGGAAATGCGATTAGCCAGGGAGGAGTCCAACAGAAAATTAGAACTGCTAAGCGAAGAATCGAATAGAGCGAGGGAGGAGTCCAACCAAAAATTAGAGCAGATAAGCGGGAAAATTGAACAAAATACTAAAGAATTTACAGAATTTAAAGATAGTCTTACTGTGAAACTGGGGGAAGTTGAAAATAGGGTAGATAAAAATGAGCGTGATATTACAGGTCTTCGACAGGAAATGGGACATTTAAGGTCCAAAGTACGCATTTTTTGTGAAGAAGAGATTAATGTAAAAATGACTGAAGTGACGGACTCATGTAGGGATCAGTTAGGCAGGGTAGAACGCGAAGTTAGTAGTATCAAATATAACATGTCAAGTTTAACGGGGGATGGTCCCAGATTTTCTACAGGTGGAGTATCATTGGACCAACACATGAAGTTTTATGGCGATAACAGGGTAAATCCACAAATTTTTATTAATAGCGTAAGAAATCTAGTGGGAAATTTATTTGACGAACAGACTAAACTGAATACGATAAAGGCTTTATTGAAAGACAACGCGGAAGCATGGTACAATTTAGTAGGACAGGACATAGACACCTACACGGACTTTGAAGACAGATTTTTAAAGCACTACTGGAGTGACCACAGACAAGACCAGGTACGAGACGACTTAATCTCAGGGAAATTTAAAGGAGAATTTTCAGGAAGTAGGAAGCAATATGCTATACGCAAGTATAGCATAGCAAAGCAACTGAACCCACCACTGACGGACCGACAAATTATCAAGTATTTATCACGACACTTCGAGGTAGAAGTAAGACAACACGTAGCACTACAGAACATAGTGGACAGAGAAATGTTTTTAGAATACCTGCAGAGGTACGACGACGTAAGTAGTGGACGACCTCGGGATAATAGGGAAAGACAGATCAACACAGTTAGGTTTGACAATAGACGGGACAACTACGCTAGACGGGGGAATAGTTACGGATACCAGCGACAGAATTGGGAACAGCGACGACCATACGTTAGAAGTAATAGTTTAGGAAGGGGACCTGCACCGAGACCGGAACCTACCAGAAGGAATAGTTCACCGGACATGAGGGGGACTGCTAATACAGACACGGAACAAGTGGAAACGCCTAGGACATACGCTGAGGTGACGGCTAGACCAGGACCAAGTAGGAAAACAGACCTGGACAGGATTTTTAGAACGCGACAGACCACTAGATTTCAGTGTAAATGTAAATGAACATCCACGTGAATTTTTCAAAATTGAGGAGGAAGTAGAGCCAGAAACTGAGGAAAAATTATGTTTGCCAATTGTTAATATAGAAATTTTTGAGAATAATGTAGAAGTATTACTTGATACAGGGACAGAGGCGAGTTTAATATCGGAGGAATTCGTCAGCAAAATTAGGGATAAGGTTTGTGATAGAATTATGCCTATAAAGCGTAGCCATTTAGTAGCTCCAAATAAAAAGAAGTTTGCTGTAGTAAATAGTGTTGTGGTGCTTAGGATAGATATAGGAGGTTTAAGCTGTGAACAGGAGTTTGTAATTGTGCCTGGACTGAAGTTTCAGAGCATTTTAGGTGTTGACTGCATGATGAAGTTAGGGGTTTTGATAGATATGGAACGGAAGATAATAAGGATTAAGGATAGGGTAGTGCCATGGAAGGGCAGTTATGAAGTCACAGAGGATGACACTGGGTTTAGTATTAATGTAGTAGAGGTAGAGGATGATGAAGGTAAACAGATCAACACAATAAGATGTCCAGAGGATAGGATAGTAGAGGTTCAAGCTTTAGTACAAAAACATGCAGAATTAGTGGGGTAGAAGCAACAGCAGCATATCGAGCAGGGAAGGCAGAATTAAATGAAGATGCACAAAAAATTAATCAACGGACCAAACCGCAATTCCATTGTCCACCATCCATGGACACACTTTTGACGAGATTAAGTGGCAAGTTTGTTTTTAATAAAGTAGATTTAAGGAATTCATTCTGGCGGATTCCATTACACAAAAATTCTAGAAGGTACATAGGATTTTCCATAGAGGGAAAAATCGATAATTTTAAAGTAGTATCGTTTGGTTTGTCGGCAGAAAGGGAAACAATAATAAATGAGGAACAGACAAGTGTAGGGACTGAAGAAGAAGCAGTATTTAAGAGTCAGGATAATAGGGATGATAAGTTTATTGTATGTGAGATAATAGGGAGGATAAGTATAGATATAGAAGGGGAGAAATAGGGATGAAGAGTATTAGGATGGTGAGAAGAAAGACTTGGAAAGTCAAGAAGAGAGTTAGATTTAAATAACTTGATGAACAAAGGATAGAGATAGGTGAATTTTAGTATAGAGAAGAGTATAAGTAAGTGTTTATAGAAAATAAAGCTAGGTATAGGATAAATATGGGAGATAATTAGAAATAGGTTTAGGATGAGAATAAAGAGTAAATGTAGGAAGAAAATAAGATAGGTTAAGTATAGATATTTCATATAAGATTAGGTGAGAGTTAGGAATAGGATAGGTATATAGGATTAGGTAGGGGAAAGTAAAGTATAGTGAAGATTAATTAAAAGTTAGGAATAGGATAGGGATATAGGATGTATATAGGATTAGATGGATAAGTAGGATGAAGTTAGGGATAATTTCAGTTTAGAGAATTAGGTGAGAGTTAGGAATAGGATAGGGATATAGGATAGGTGTAAATATTTTTCTTTGAATTGGAGATAAGGTAGGTAAGTTAGATAGATAAGGGTAGAGAGAGATAGGCAATTTTTTTGTAAAATTTTGTTTGGCAGTCTAAATGCTTTATATTTGAATTCAAATAAGTGGGATTATTTGTATTCAAATAGGGGGAAAAAACTCATATTTAGACCAGGGTAGAAAATTAAATAATTACATCAAATAATTTTAATCACCGGGTAGAAGCTTTGGGAAAAGGTACGCGCTACTAAAAAACCGTGAAGCATAAAAATTCATTCGTTTCATTAAAAATAAGAGATTTAAATCATGTACAAGACGCTTTATATCAAAAGAAGCAGTATTAAAAGCTCTACGTAAAGAAACAAAGAGAAATTACGTGCAAAATTTATATTAATTAACTCTATTTTAAGTAACCGGTATTAAACAAAACGTACAGATAATAATTAATATTTAGTTAGGATTCACTAAAATTTAAAGGGTATTAATTTTAATTGAAGTTAATTGAACCGTTAGTAACATATAATATCTATAAAAACTTGTAAAACCCAATAAAATGCAAATCGTAGAGGGTTAGTTAGAAGTAGGATGTTTAAACACCTGCGTATTTTTAAAAAGCTCATTCTGCGTAAATGTTGCAGATAATTAATGGTTACAAAGAATCTTGGAGAAACCGTGGCTTAATATTCACGGGAAGGCGCGATACGGGGTTATTTAACCCAGATAGTCCACATGGACTGAAATAATCGATAATAAGGAATATCAATTTGCACTAATAAGAACAGGGTAGATAGAGACAGATAATATGCGCAAGACCGAGGCACATATAGTAAAAGGCGTGAGTAGAGCAACGTCATAGGGTTGCGATTGGTTGAAAGTAAAGGCAAAATTTGAGAGGTAAAATAACATTTCTGTATAAAATTCAATTAGTTATTTCCAGAAGTTGCGTGCCGTGTTGAAATTTCTGAGATTTAACTGGGGCGAGTGCAAAATTCGTAAAAATCGCATGCCGGGCTGCGGAATGGGAACATAGCAGGCGAAATTCTTTAGAATTGTCCGTTTTGGAGACTCGACCGACAGACAGGCTAACCTCTATATATACCCAGGTGAATATGAACAAGCTCTCTTAGATCTTCGACTTGATTCAACGCGTTAAACAGTGCTTTTTAGTTTTCCGGTTTTGATTAAATAATTTTAAACAGTTTGCTCGAATATTTTTGTGATGTAAAACAGCTTGTTCTTGACGTGCTACAATAAATGTACTTTAGTGCACTTAGAAAAGAAGATACAAGATAATAAAGTTAGTATCACTGTACCAATTTGTAAAATTTACAACGACAAAAATTTACACAAAAGTAGGCAGTTTTGGCGTATATTGGTGAAAGAAGTATGAATTTCTTTGCTATTTTTCGGGGGTATTAATAATTAAATGGTGCATAAACGTGTCTGGATCCACAAAACAAAGTTCAGATATACCCAGATGAGTTCCGGAAAAGCCCTGAAACAACTTTAAATAAATGGTGATGGAGAAAATTTTAAAAGCGTTGAGAATCAGAAGCCGTAAATATAACCCAGTTGGAATGGTGTAATTAACAAAGGGACGATGTACATTGAAGCTACGAGTGCAGTAACCTGCAGGTAAATTATACTATTTTGTTCGAACTTTGATATTTTGGTGTGTGTTGAATAACTTTATGATTTGTTTATTTAAAATGGACAGTAGTGAAATTGTACTAACAATAATATTTTAATTTTAAGGTGAAATTTGCTTGTTTAAGTAGAAAGGGGTATTTAGTATTGATGTTCTGGATTATGATGAAAATATGGGTATGTCTTTGAGCTCAATTAGACGAACCTGGTTAATTAACGTAAAGGGTGGTAGATGCTCCTTTGTACTCAGACTCCGGTCTGCATATATTGTTATATTAATTAGTAGGCATCCTACAAGGACTTTAATTCTGGATGCACATTAAAATGATAATAAAATTTAATCTTGAAATTTTCTGATACTGAAATTTATGCTGAATTTTAATTTTGAAATTTTAATGTATTGTGAATATTGATGTAAATAGAGTTAACGTTGATGTTTGTGATAGGAATGTGTTTTTTTTTTTTATGATTGAGGATGTAAGTTATCTAGAGGAGCAGCCGAGGCGATTAACAGAAGAAAGTCAACGGAACAGTTGAGTTAATGAATAGCTTTTTGTAGGATTCACAGCATTCTTGATGCCCAATTCGTGAGGCTCGATTCGAAAAGCGGAGTTCCCGGATTTTGGTGGTTTCACAGCATTACATGGCGACCCAAAAGTGAGGCTCGAGTTCCAAATAAAATGTTGGTGATTTTATTCCAGGAAACTGGCGATCTGAGAGAGAGAGTTTCTGTGTGTGTATAAATGTAAGAGTATTTTAGAGTGTGTGAGAGTGATTAGAACGTATGCAGAGAAAAGAGTGGTTAAGGAGTCAAGGAGTGGAAATTGGAAGTGACAATAGTGCATTGTGTGGGAAAAATTCGAAAATGGAAGAAGCTGGAGGCAGTAGAGATCAGTCGAGAACGGAATCAGGGGATCAAGGAAATGAGTTAATGATGAGAATTTTAGAGGAAATGCGATTAGCCAGGGAGGAGTCCAACAGAAAATTAGAACTGCTAAGCGAAGAATCGAATAGAGCGAGGGAGGAGTCCAACCAAAAATTAGAGCAGATAAGCGGGACAATTGAACAAAATACTAAAGAATTTACAGAATTTAAAGATAGTCTTACTGTGAAACTGGGGGAAGTTGAAAATAGGGTAGATAAAAATGAGCGTGATATTACAGGTCTTCGACAGGAAATGGGACATTTAAGGTCCGAAGTACGCATTTTTGTGAAGAAGAGATTAATGTAAAAATGACTGAAGTGACAGACTCATGTAGGGATCAGTTAGGCAGGGTAGAACGCGAAGTTAGTAGTATCAAATATAACATGTCAAGTTTAACGGGGGATGGTCCCAGATTTTCTACAGGTGGAGTATCATTGGACCAACACATGAAGTTTTATGGCGATAACAGGGTAAATCCACAAATTTTTATTAATAGCGTAAGAAATCTAGTGGGAAATTTATTTGACGAACAGACTAAACTGAATACGATAAAGGCTTTATTGAAAGACAACGCGAAGCATGGTACAATTTAGTAGGACAGGACATAGACACCTACACGGACTTTGAAGACAGATTTTTAAAGCACTACTGGAGTGACCACAGACAAGACCAGGTACGAGACGATTTAATCACAGGAAATTTAAGGAGAATTTTCAGGAAGTAGGAGCAATATGCTATACCAAGTATAGCATAGCAAAGCAACTGAACCCACCACTGACGGACCGACAAATTATCAAGTATTTATCACGACACTTCGAGGTAGAAGTAAGACAACACGTAGCACTACAGAACATAGTGGACAGAGAAATGTTTTTAGAATACCTGCAGAGGTACGACGACGTAAGTAGTGGACGACCTCGGGATAATAGGGAAAGACAGATCAACACAGTTAGGTTTGACAATAGACGGGACAACTACGCTAGATGGGGGAATAGTTACGGATACCAGCGACAGAATTGGGAACAGCGACGACCATACGTTAGAAGTAATAGTTTAGGAAGGGGACCTGCACCGAGACCGGAACCTACCAGAAGGAATAGTTCACCGGACATGAGGGGGACTGCTAACACAGACACGGAACGAGTGGAAACGCCTAGGACATACGCTGAGGTGACGGCTAGACCAGGACCAAGTAGGGAAAACAGACCTGGACAGGATTTTTAGAACGCGACAGACCACTAGATTTCAGTGTAAATGTAAATGAACATCCACGTGAATTTTTCAAAATTGAGGAGGAAGTAGAGCCAGAAACTGAGGAAAAATTATGTTTGCCAATTGTTAATATAGAAATTTTTGAGAATAATGTAGAAGTATTACTTGATACAGGGGCAGAGGCGAGTTTAATATCGGAGGAATTCGTCAGCAAAATTAGGGATAAGGTTTGTGATAGAATTATGCCTATAAAGCGTAGCCATTTAGTAGCTCCAAATAAAAGAAGTTTGCTGTAGTAAATAGTGTTGTGGTGCTTATGATAGATATAGGAGGTTTAAGCTGTGAACAGGAGTTTGTAATTGTGCCTGGACTGAAGTTTCAGAGCATTTTAGGTGTTGACTGCATGATGAAGTTAGGGGTTTTGATAGATATGGAACGGAAGATAATAAGGATTAAGGATAGGGTAGTGCCATGGAAGGGCAGTTATGAAGTCACAGAGGATGACACTGGGTTTAGTATTAATGTAGTAGAGGTAGAGGATGATGAAGGTAAACAGATCAACACAATAAGATGTCCAGAGGATAGGATAGTAGAGGTTCAAGCTTTAGTACAAAAACATGCAGAATTAGTGGGGGTAGAAGCAACAGCAGCATATCGGGAGCAGGGGAAGGCAGAATTAAATGAAGATGCACAAAAAATTAATCAACGGACCAAACCGCAATTCCATTGTCCACCATCCATGGACACACTTTTGACGAGATTAAGTGGCAAGTTTGTTTTTAATAAAGTAGATTTAAGGAATTCATTCTGGCGGATTCCATTACACAAAAATTCTAGAAGGTACATAGGATTTTCCATAGAGGGAAAAATCGATAATTTTAAAGTAGTATCGTTTGGTTTGTCGGCAGAAAGGGAAACAATAATAAATGAGGAACAGACAAGTGTAGGGACTGAAGAAGAAGCAGTATTTAAGAGTCAGGATAATAGGGATGATAAGTTTATTGTATGTGAGATAATAGGGAGGATAAGTATAGATATAGAAGGGAGAGAAATAGGGATGAAGAGTATTAGGATGGTGAGAAGAAAGACTTGGAAAGTCAAGAAGAGAGTTAGATTTAAATAACTTGATGAACAAAGGATAGAGATAGGTGAATTTTAGTATAGAGAAGAGTATAAGTAAGTGTTTATAGAAAATAAAGCTAGGTATAGGATAAATATGGGAGATAATTAGAAATAGGTTTAGGATGAGAATAAAGAGTAAATGTAGGAAGAAAATAAGATAGGTTAAGTATAGATATTTCATATAAGATTAGGTGAGAGTTAGGAATAGGATAGGTATATAGGATTAGGTAGAGGGAAGTGAAGTATAGTGAAGATTAATTAAAAGTTAGGAATAGGATAGGGATATAGGATGTATATAGGATTAGATGGATAAGTAGGATGAAGTTAGGGATAATATCAGTTTAGAGAATTAGGTGAGAGTTAGGAATAGGATAGGGATATAGGATAGGTGTAAATATTTTTCTTTGAATTGGAGATAAGGTAGGTAAGTTAGATAGATAAGGGTAGAGAGAGATAGGCAATTTTTTTGTAAAATTTTGTTTGGCAGTCTAAATGCTTTATATTTGAATTCAAATAAGTGGGATTATTTGTATTCAAATAGGGGGAAAATACTCATATTTAGACCAGGGTAGAAAATTAAATAATTACATCAAATAATTTTAATCACCGGGTAGAAGCTTTGGGAAAAGGTACGCGCTATTAAAAAACCGTGAAGCATAAAAATTCATTCGTTTCATTAAAAATAAGAGATTTAAATCATGTACAAGACGCTTTATATCAAAAGAAGCAGTATTAAAAAGCTCTACGTAAAGAAACAAAGAGAAATTACGTGCAAAATTTATATTAATTAACTCTATTTTAAGTAACCGGTATTAAACAAAACGTACAGATAATAATTAATATTTAGTTAGGATTCACTAAAATTTAAAGGGTATTAATTTTAATTGAAGTTAATTGAACCGTTAGTAACATATAATATCTATAAAAACTTGTAAAAACCCAATAAAATGCAAATCGTAGAGGGTTAGTTAGAAGTAGGATGTTTAAACACCTGCGTATTTTAAAAAGCTCATTCTGCGTAAATGGTGCAGATAATTAATGGTTACAAAGAATCTTGGAGAAACCGTGGCTTAATATTCACGGGAAGGCGCGATACGGGGTTATTTAACCCAGATAGTCCACATGGACTGAAATAATCGATAATAAGGAATATCAATTTGCACTAATAAGAACAGGGTAGATAGAGACAGATAATATGCGCAAGACCGAGGCACATATAGTAAAAGGCGTGAGTAGAGCAACGTCATAGGGTTGCGATTGGTTGAAAGTAAAGGCAAAATTTGAGAGGTAAAATAACATTTCTGTATAAAATTCAATTAGTTATTTCCAGAAGTTGCGTGCCGTGTTGAAATTTCTGAGATTTAACTGGGGCGAGTGCAAAATTCGTAAAAATCGCATGCCGGGCTGCGGAATGGGAACATAGCAGGCGAAATTCTTTAGAATTGTCCGTTTTGGAGACTCGACCGACAGACAGGCTAACCTCTATATATACCCAGGTGAATATGAACAAGCTCTCTTAGATCTTCGACTTGATTCAACGCGTTAAACAGTGCTTTTTAGTTTTCCGGTTTTGATTAAATAATTTTAAACAGTTTGCTCGAATATTTTTGTGATGTAAAACAGCTTGTTCTTGACGTGCTACAATAAATGTACTTTAGTGCACTTAGAAAAGAAGATACAAGGTAATAAAGTTAGTATCACTGTACCAATTTGTAAAATTTACAACGACAAAAATTTACACAAAAGTAGGCAGTTTTGGCGTATATTGGTGAAAGAAGTATGAATTTCTTTGCTATTTTTCGGGGGTATTAATAATTAAATGGTGCATAAACGTGTCTGGATCCACAAAACAAGGTTCAGATATACCCAGATGAGTTCCGGAAAAGCCCTGAAACAACTTTAAATAAATGGTGATGGAGAAAATTTTAAAAGCGTTGAGAATCAGAAGCCGTAAATATAAACCAGTTGGAATGGTGTAATTAACAAAGGGACGATGTACATTGAAGCTACGAGTGCAGTAACCTGCAGGTAAATTATACTATTTTGATCGAACTTTGATATTTTGGTGTGTGTTGAATAACTTTATAATTTGTTTATTTAAAATGGACAGTAGTGAAATTGTACTAACAATAATATTTTAATTTTAAGGTGAAATTTGCTTGTTTAAGTAGAAAGGGGTATTTAGTATTGATGTTCTGGATTATGATGAAAATATGGGTATGTCTTTGAGCTCAATTAGACGAACCTGGTTAATTAACGTAAAGGGGTGGTAGATGCTCCCTTTGTACTCAGACTCCGGTCTGCATATATTGTTATATTAATTAGTAGGCATCCTACAAGGACTTTAATTCTGGATGCACATTAAAATGATAATAAAATTTAATCTTGAAATTTTCTGATACTGAAATTTATGCTGAATTTTAATTTTGAAATTTTAATGTATTGTGAATATTGATGTAAATAGAGTTAACGTTGATGTTTGTGATAGGAATGTGTTTGTTTTTTTTTATGATTGAGGATGTAAGTTATCTAGAGGAGCAGCCGAGGCGATTAACAGAAGAAAGTCAACGGAACAGTTGAGTTAATGAATAGCTTTTTGTAGGATTCACAGCATTCTTGATGCCCAATTCGTGAAGCTCGATTCGAAAAGCGGAGTTCCCGGATTTTGGCGGTTTCACAGCAATATATATATATATATATATATATATATATAAAATACGATGTATCTGTAAACAAACTCTTATGAAAATAATAAGAGCTTATTGACGAATACGAATCAGCTCTGAAGATGCTTTAGGAAGCTGAAACCGGCCGGTTAGTGGATGTTTCCTCCCCTGTGAAGTAATAAAGCTATTATTTTGTTAATGGCTATACAACTATTAGCCCGATTTGTATTCGTCAATAAGCTCTTATTATTTTCATAAGAGTTTGTTTACAAATACATCTTATTTTATATATTGTTCTACACAATTTCTTATTGCGGACAGCAAATAACTTGTCTTTTATATATATATATATATATATATATATATATATATATATATATATTATATATATATATATATATATATATATTATATATATATATATTGCAGTGACCTGCCTATACGTTGTGAGCTACAAATTTTGCTGACTTGGTTACAGGCAAATTGTATCAATGAAGATGCAATAGAAAATATAAAACCACTATCTTACAGTGTCCTTTTCCTTGCCTGGCTAGTTCAGTTAAAAATGTTGTAAAATTTTTGTAAAGAAATGAAACAGAAATTTCAAGAAACATCTATAACAGTCGTCTAAGCATTCAAAATTATTTTTCCTTTATGCACATTATCTAAAGAATCTCTTACATTCAATAGAAATAACACTTAAAAACAATATACAGCTTAAGCTTAAACAGAAAATTTTATCTATTGATTACTTATTAAAATAATCCTCACCTAATCCTTAACAATTATAAAACCCAAACATCTAAGTGAGGCACAAAAACACTCTTTAATTTTTCTATGGGTAATTTACCTATCCTGTATTGAACCCGTTTATCAGTTAATTGGCCAATGATGTCAAACAGATAATTTAGTAAAGGTCAAAATGCTTCAAACTCTGACCTCAAAAATTGCTGGAAATTATCCCCTTGAGAAATAATTTTTATAAAATTAAAATCGCATTCTAGCTTAATTTACTATTAGGTTACAAAACAACCAAATAAATTTTGGTATTGCCAAATACTTCTTTATAGCGCTTTTATAAAAATATCATTTCCATTGTAATTAACAGTATTAAATACTTCCTGGTTCCGTTTCAAATCTCCATTTATAACCAATCATGACGTTAAAATATCAGCATTTATTTTTAATCAATTAAAATCAGCAGCTGTGATCTTGTACCAAGATTATTTATGTCAAAGATCGTTTAATTTCTTTAGTATTTTGCAAAATAATTATACTTCATAATTATGCAAAGTTCTATGTTACTTGAGGAACAACAACAATATAGATTACAAATTACTCGAAACGTATATGTTGCATGTCGCAAATATTTTAAATAATTAATCTTTACTCAAAACTTACATGTCGCTTGACATTATGATGAATGAATATTACTGAATGAATCCATTCTAATTCAATTCCTGTTTATATACTAAAATTCTAAATACGTCATTTTCTCCATTCTATTCTAGATTTCTTTCGAAGCATGACACTCGGCTGATGTAATAATTTACGCAGATTTCGCGTTTTTAATGAGCTAATTAAGTTGTTATTTTGGCCATAAAATCTTCCCTTCTTTGCTAATAAGCGAACCAAACCGCTGCTATCTCCTACTTAGAGCTATTAAAATCGTTCTTATCAATTCTTGATATAAAAATTTGTGTTACGAAATGGTTTAATGGATATAATTCAAGACTAGTGTAATCAACGTCAGATTAGTTTTTAAGTTTTATGTTTTTCTAAAAGGATTATTTTAAATATTCTTTGTATATTGTATAATTTAGTGTGAAATTTTGTAGTTGTAAGATCTAATTAATTCAAATATCCTTGTTAAACATGATACACTACCACCATGCAAGTGGGTGCTGGGTCGAATTATTGAAACATCCTTGTGTTGATAATGTTCTTCGAGTACTAAAATTAAAGACGCAAACTGGGACATTTAAATGTGTAGTAAGTTATATCCATGGAATAATTAGTTTATGGTTGGTCGACCCAATGAGGGAGTAAGGACAATTTTACGTGTTCAAATTCTTTTTAGTTGTCAATATTATGCTTTTTAATCATAGTTACCATACAACTACTAAAATAAACATGTAAAGTAAACAAGTTATTACCTTCAAAACCCTGCAAGTAATTTTTTCTGCATGAATATTTATTCATCCTACTTCTATTTCAAACTCCATAAAATTTCTAAACAAATCATAACAACTATTGTTCAACAAGCTAGATTTGCTGCCATTTGAATTATTGTTATTTACCCTATAAAATTTTGCCTTATAAAATCAAACAGCTGCTTGGAAACTTCACATTACAAAGTTGCTACAAATATATTATACCATCTGCAGTAAATACATTTCAGTTACAACTGCACATAAGTTCATAGCTTTCCTTTAAAGGATAAGGTCACTTAACCGTCTGCCTAATAAATGAACAATTGGAATGGGTTTCTTATCTATACCAAGTTTATACTCCATCAAGCAGTATGCTTATCCTGCAGCTGTGCAGATATTTCAAAGTAATAAGGTTGCTTTCCTTTGTTTAAAAATCCTTTGTTAATATGTTATCTCCCTGTTGGCAAGCTCTACATTTTTGCAGCTGCCGTCTGAGAATTCTGTACACTTGATTCTTCTGCGATATCTTTGAAAGTCAAATATCTACCCCCCTACATGTTTCTTTTCTTATAAATAGAGACCGTGCTTTAAAACCGATACATTGAACACAACATCCTCTTAGCGAAAAGACATGTTGTAAAGTCGTGCTTTTACAATCCTTTCTGTGCTAGTATGAGTTAAATTGGTTGATCCCGTATCCAGCCCACAGGCAAATGCAACCGCATTTGCTCATCCTGTAAAATGGTACCAGAGAGGCAGACAACTTAGTCCAAAGTACAGTTTTTCTGTTTTTGTTCCTTTCTGTGTTGCTGTTTTGGAAGATAGACATTTCCTTTTTGTGGGGTTTGAGTCCGCTTATAGCATGAACAATTATACACATTCTTAAAGCTAGTGTTAGAGTACTTTCTACTGTTTACTTTTCTGTTAACGTTCACAACTTGCTAATTACTGTTGATTAAGATATTTAAAATTTTAAGTTTCTTTACTAGAGATGTCCGTCCTGCGACGACTTGTTGCAGTGTTAGGCCATTCCATCTTTGTCCTCGGTGATTGCTACCTTATACCTTTCCTTTTCCTAGTGTACTAGTCCTTCAAGCCGGATAAAAGTCTTGTGTTAGTTCTTGAGTTTTTCGTGTTGTTTTGTAAGATTTTTTTATTTATCCTATTAGTGTGTACTGGTCCCTCAAGCTAGATAAAAATTCTTTTATCGGTTTTTAAGTTTTTCCTGTAGTTTTCTTAAACGAATTTTCTTTTGCTATGTTTTATTGGTATACTGCCTGCTCCGTTGCTTCTGATTCCTACCCCGACCTTTTAATTTTCCAACGGGTGGGTCGCATCTGCCAAAGCAGATGATACTGTAAATTTTATGTATAATTCTTAGAACTGAAAACATTATACTAGTATGTAGATATTTAGATAATAAGATTTTATCCTCGCTGTTTTAAATGTTTATAATTATATTTTTATGTTATGTGAACATCACGTTATACAAGACAATTACGCAAATTATTGTTTTTTTTTATCGTTTTGTAAATATTCCTTTTAGGATTATACTTATGAAAGGTTTAAAAAAAGACGTGTTGAGGTTTCCAATTTGTTCTTTCTGTATCACCCACGCTACTCTACAATGTTTTTGAGCTAGCCCCAATTCTAATTCAATTCTACCATTCTATCCCTGTTTTGTTGCGGTATTCGATTGTAGACGATTCCTTTACTGACTTTCTTTCGTGTTTGCACGGAATACCGTAACATAAATTTTGGCATACCCAACGTGTGGCTCGATTTTTGAAACCATTCTTTTTTACTTAAAATTTGTCCTATTTCTGAAACCGTTCTTTTACTTAAAAATTCGTCCCCGCTTTTTGGAAACCTCTATTCGTATTCAACGTTTCATCTCGAATTTTTCAGTACATACACCAGAATTACTCGGGATTTATGTAATTGAAATAACAAAGCCAAACAGACGCCAGTCATCTTTCAATGATAATTATAAATGTCCTTGATACATATACGGAATATAAGCGAGACAATATGTAATTAAATATTTAAAAACACTTACTGCAATACTTTTTTTTTATATTTCCTCCACACAGATGTTGAACGTTGCTGGCTAGATTAGTACAATAAGTTTATACCAGTATAACAAGTACACTAAAATTATTTACAGCTTTTCTTTCATTGCTAAAATTTCAAACGGCACTAAAAACACAGTCATGGTTGATCTGTACTGCACTATCAACTGACGACACACTAAACATAATTTAGTGTGCATTTGTTTAACGTGTCAACTATAGTTCAATAATTTAAGAATGTTACTTCAAGTATTCCGATTTCTACATAATGCTCTATGAAGGTGTAAAATAATGCTCTTTGAAAAAAGAAATTAAAACACTGGTGCTTATCACAAACGTCTACACTTCTAAAAACTTCTCTGACTAATTAACTTTTGTTTTCTCAGCGTGATTTTGTCCGTAGACTGCATCGCGAGCCTCTCGGCACATTAAAAATCCCAACATCGTACTTTTTCAACTGAAAATATACGAAGCTCATAATCATGTTCATGTATTTAACATGTTAACCGTAATTCAATACTTTAAAGATACTATAATCATACATTGTATTGTTTTCCTTGTTAACAATAAGCTTTACTCTTCTAAAAGGCTCTGAGTAATTAACTTTTGTTGGTTCAACGTGATTCAATCTCACACATTTCCTTTTTAGCTGTTGGAAGCATGCATACAAATTAATAATCACGAATGCATGCATTTTAATTTATAGTGTGATAAAAGCTAACATATCTCCCTTAAAGCGTTTATGTTACTACTAAAATTACTATAGACTTTTGATTTATGCTGAGTTCCCAGAATTGTGTTTTCGCTGGCGATTCAAGTTTTTTTTAACACTGGTGCTCTATTTCTAATACAACCTTCTATTTACTGGCATTTTTGGATACTTAGTTGTGATACGTTTCTATTATACTACCCCGTTTAGTATACCGCGTGTATATTATAGTTTACTTTTGTTCCTAGTAAATATTTCTAGAAAAAAATGGTTAGTACTTTTTGGAAATTAAACGTTGATCGCTTACACGAGCACGAACTCAAGTATAAGGTTAGCTCTCGTGGATTCGATGCCGAGTTATCTGTAACCGAACTTAGAAAAACTCTAAGGAAAATTTTAAAATCAGAATCTTTTGAATGTACAGCCCCGTTAATATCTGAATTTGATTTTCAAATAGATTACGACTCAGTGACTGAAGATTTAGCTAAGTTTTATTTATTTATTTTCTTTGGAGCACAAACGTGACAAATCCAGTGAAGTGTCCAGAAAATATCAAAAAGAAATTACATGATGGGTAAACTACTAAATAAATAACAATGACAATATAGATTTCCTGAGTAGTCAAAACTAAACTTAATTCATTAATTAAATTAAACATCCAAGGCTTTTATAAATCAAACTAGATTTAAAATTAAAGAAAACATACAACAACTCTATTTATAGGTATGTAGTTTACCAGCTCCAACAGTAATTGAAAAGTGATTAGTGAAAAGCTAGTTACACACTAGATATAATTTGTCAAAGTGATAAGTCTAGTTTTATCAAACTCATAAATAAGACAATTAGGTAGTATAAATTCTAGTTATTAGGATTTATCGACGATATAGGGAGAAATCAATTAGAAGTAGACGCCACTTAAAAAATAGAAGTCAGTAGCTCTCTCCTTAGAGTATAATAACTTATTGTAAATATATCCCCCAAACTTAAATATTTGTTAAATGAGGAGGTCATCCTCAATATTGGTGAGTTAAGCAAGTAGTTAGTCCTATGAAAGGGTTGGTAGAGTAATTGTTAAGTCCGTACGGTATAAGATGAAGTAATAATTTTGATTAATGTTAGAATTTCAGCACAGTCAACCATGTTATTCATTAATTTATAAAGAAAACAGATATCTCTAATGATCCTGTATACTGATATAGGTTTTAAGTTAAAGTATATTTGGGCAGACTTATAGTCAGTTGGATTAATATCAAGTTTGGCTCTGAAAACTAATACAGATAAAAATCTATTTTGTATTCTTTGAATTCTATTAATATGAATATTGTAATTGGGACTCCATATTGTTGATGCAAAACTTAATTGACTGAATATATGAGAACCATAAAGTTATGAGTGCTTTGTGATTAGTAAACTATATGTTGATCTTATTATAAAGTCTAACATCTTATAACATTTTCTAACTAGCTTGTCTATATGCAGATGAAATCTTAATTTACTATCAAAGATCACATCTAAATCCCTTATATCTTGTACCCTAGCAATAGGGCAGCCACCCAGCAAGTAGTTAAAGTAAATTGGATCAGTGTTATGCGAAAAAGTGATTATATTACATTTAGATAATTTCAATTGGAGTTTATTAATTTCGCAACATTTCTGTAGACTTGTAAAATCATGTTGTAGTTTTGAGCAGTCATGAATGGTATTTACTCTCAAGAAGATTTTCATATCATCAGCATGCAACAAAAAATTACTGTATTTAATGTAATCACTAATGTCATTAATAAATATTAAAAATAAAAGAGGTCCTAGGTGAGATCCTTGCAGAACTCCTGATGTAACGGAAAATCTATCAGAAGAATAACCGCTTATAGTTACAATTTGTGATCTATTTAATATATATGAAGATAACCACCTTAATAAATTACCTGAAATCCCACAATTAGCTAGCTTCTGCAATAGGATGTAATGATCAATAGAGTCAAAAGCTTTACTGAAATCTGTGTACAGACTGTCAACTTGGGTATCGTCTGAGAAAGAAGTAAGTTGACAGCTAACTGCGAAAGTTTTGAAGGAAATTTTTCTATAGCCGACGGTAAATGAATTAATTCACTCACTATACATCTGGAAGGTAGAATTAACCAGATGCATGTTGCTTCTGACGCGGAAGAGTACAAACAGCGACAGTTGTTAGTAACAATTATTGAGTTATGCAATAATTGTAACAAATTACATGGATTAGTTCAATCATTCCTGCCAGTACCCATTGCTTGTACTGCACATTCGCACCTTTCGAATGTTGTAGAGGAACATCCTCTAGCTACAGAACCTTAGGACGTATTACCTATAGCAATGCCTACTCCTATTTCTAATTCTATTCCAAATTATGGCCATTGCTGTGATAAGGCCGCACTGAGAGCGTCACTAAAACAGTGTAGCTGAACGGAATTGATAAAGTTTTCAAAATGAAATAAAACACAGCAATATCACAAAGCATTTATACAGTATGAAATATTTTCTCTCATACAAAAGCATTTATAACATCGTTTCTTTCAAACAGAAAATAATTTATAAGAAATACTTGTTTAAAAAAAACTGTTCCTTACCTTATTTTAAATTTACATAACTAAATCTCCTTTTTTTATGGATAATTCACCTGGTTTTGTTTTTTGTCATGCTTGTAAGATTTGTTTGGCCAAAAACTCCTTGACAAATAATCTATTAAGAGGTCAGAGTATTTCAAACTCTGATCACAAATTTTCCTGGTAAAAATTCTTTACAAAAAAAAATTATATGATTAACACTTATTGTTCTACTTTAAATTAGATACAAAGACTTCAATATCAGTTAAAATTAAATCTAAAAGTAATACTTGCAGAATCCACAATAACGCTCCTCTTAATAAAATATCTTCTTATTTTAAATTGATGTCAAATCAGCTTACAAGATTTTCCATATTTAAAATCCTCATTTCAAACAGCAGTTACCAAAGTACATTCTTTTCGTTAAATCTTCCTTTTAATAAAATTTTTAAAATAGTGTTATATTGAAGAATTTTCTCTTTTGATTGTAATTAATAAATTCCATTTTTTAGGTAATTTGCATTTTAAAACATCACTTCTATATTCATTGTACCAACGTAATAATTATTAAATTAAGGTATGCTTACTACATACTTCAAATATCATCTTCGCAAAGCAACAACTCAAAATAACATTTCGTGATCGCATTTAAGAATCGAATTAATCGATCGAATGAACCTACTGAATGAAATCCGTTTTTAATAAACGCTTCCTTATATACACGAATTTATCTGTTTCCAAAACCTAGTAGAATGTGCGCGATTTCATTCTAAATAATAAATACATATCCTACATAATTTTCTTCAAAATCCTTATTAGCATTCAAAATTGTTGAGTTTTATTACCTTGTTATATGGTTCCAGTTATTCGTGATGCGTGCTGTTTGTCCTTGTTTAACAGCCAAGGTTAATGTATCGCATCGCTTCTCTGCAACAGTGAATGCAAAAATCATAAATATTACTTATCAACTTCTATTACATTTTCTGGGCTTGGTTTAGTGTTTCGGGCTGTTTCTTGAAACAAAATGTTTCATTTGTTAATTAAATATTTACGTAGTTCTAAATATCAATGACTCATCCTTTTATATGTCTAGTATTTTAGAAAATTCTTTATTCAAAATAAATTTCTGTAACCCACTGGGTAATTAATTTAAACTTTAAATTGCTTTTTAATGCAAAAGGGGTTGCACTTTATAGAAAATATTTGCTTTCGTGTTTCAGTACACAAAATGAAGACTAGAATTGGTTTTTTAAATACACGAAGTTAATTATTTTTATGTTAAATGTGTAAAGCTAATACTATTATATGCTATTTACAGCAAATGCAAAGCAAAAAATGTATTGATAATCAATAAGTAAAAATAAATTGCTTTGTATTTATCGTTAAAATTGATCGATTTGCGATTGTATTTAAAAGCGTTTTACGGTATCTTACAATTAATTATTTTTACATATACAACTTACGTTACTTGCTATGTATTTACAATATGCTTATATCATATAGGGTGATTATTTATACAAAGAGAATTTGATTTTCCGCTTGTATATCAAGGAATAAAAGTACGCTTGTATTGTACAGGGCGTAACCATAAATTTACAAAAATTTACGTTTTTTCAGGATTCTTTTAAATTTTGGCGGGATTTACTTGTAGAATTGGGGTTTCAATGACCCCTTGTTACCCCTTATCATGTCAATATATATATATATATATATATATATAAGCACGTATGCACACATGCATGCATACTCACACATGCAAACACACACACACACTCTGTTGACTGGAATTTGAGACATACGAAAACAACATGCAAAATCAAGAATTTGTAAATATTGGCTCCCAAGTACATTTTAAACCAAAACAATTCATATATAATTGTTCAGAATTATGAGGTGCATCAATATTCATGTTTGCCTGTCAGAATTTTGAAACTGCTTTGAGATCATAGCCAAAGAAAGATGAGAAACTGAATACCCTAATCACGCATTAATGACTGCTTACTCACATTACAGTTTGAAAATAATAGTTAGTTAGCCATGAATGTGACAGCTAATCAAATATTTATGGTCCATATTTATTTTACTATTAGTGTTTGTAAGTGAATAAGAAGTTGAGATGGAATATTATACTACCGAAGAAAAAGTATGTTAAATCGGACAATCTTTAGGAATTCATTACACTACGGCTTTCAAAGTGTGGAAAAGTCAAACATCAAAATTTAAATCATTCAAGTACCATAAGCAACAGGAAATTTTCGATAATAATAAATTTCAAAGTCTAAAGCAAAACGGTTTGTAATGACTGTAACAATTTTTTTAGTGTATAACAAAATTTCTTTATGGAAAACAAAGCTGTATTAAGGCAATACAAAAAATGAAAAAATCTCCAAATATATTTATTTGTAAACCTAAATAAATTTTCGAATCCTTAATAGTAAATAATTTTATTTAAAAATAATATGCTGTCGTAGGCAAAATTTTCACTAAGTAATCCGGTTGTATTCAAAGATACTGTACATATAGCCACAAAAATAAGAACAAGGTTATTGAATAGTTCAATAAGCTTGCAAATGGGTAACTATGAGGTTCAGAAAAAAACACTTGGAAGATCTGATTCAGAATTATAATTGAGATAAACATTTTCTATATTCAAGTTATCTTGATGGCTAGTTGTATATGTTTAATTTGTGATGTTTTTCTACAATCTTTTCTAACTCGATTTTAGGTGCGGACAAAATGAATTTTAAAGCTATTGATAAATTGTGTTCTCTCCGAGTAACAAATTTACTTAATTCAGACAATACTAAGGCCAAAAGCAGCTACTAGTAATAACAAGACATATCTTGGATGCGTTTTTAGATAAATCTTTAAAAATTGAAGACAAAGTGTATAAAATTTGGTACGTAGTGTTCTTCCTGCGTCTTTGAAGGTCCTGAATTCAAAACATAGATAATTTGACACACACAAAGAATTATCCTCCCTTAAATGTATACACATGCATCGAATTAAATGCACACAGCCTCTTAATGTTTATAAAAAGATGTAGATCACATAAAAAAATCATTGCTGCCATGGCTTTGCAGTAGTCAGCCCTGCGAAAAAATTTTCAGGCAAACCCGCTCTATGACATCCACTTATTTAACAATGGTTAATTTTGATTTATTGGATATTGTTCAGAGAAGACACAGAATACAAGCAATTAATACTATTGTTCGCAGTGCAGGTTAGTTTATAATTTTATCTTTAGGTGAAACATTTATTTTTCCTAGAGAAAAAAAGTACGGTATAGAAAGTAATTTGCTAACCGAGGAATTTAACATTCCATTGATGGAAGAGTTGGAACATATTTTAGAGATGGCAAAGTTGGAGGCAATTACATCAACAAACTGCTTGGGAATTCAGTTAACTGAAACTCTTCAAACCATGGCTTTAACGAAAGTTTCTGTCTCGGAACTAAAAATTATCGGACTATCAAAATAACACGTCAATATTAACCGCAAAATTTACAGAGTCTATCAATGATACAAGCATAAACGAAGAAGATGTAGGGATATTGATATAAATATTTTTGAAAATATCACGGATCTTTATTTAAAAGATTACATGGATTCAAAACCCCTTAACGATTTATCGTTATTAAAAATTCAAGTCAATGAAAAACAGATATTAGTAAAGAAGTCAACTTTGTGTTGGTTTTTCTTTTCCAAACCTGGAAAACTTTCGAGTGACAGACTCTTACGTTGTATGAATATGGTCACTGCACAAAATTCACGTGGAAATATAATAAGAAAAATGCAGAAGAAAAGTTCGAGGACAAATTTTGTGAAGATGAAACATCAGAAAATGGAAGTTATAACGAAGAAAGTGAACTTGAATGCGAAAATTAATCAGAAGAGGAAACTAATAATAAAGAACCGGCAATAACAGTAGAAAATGAAATGTACTACGCTGTTTGTTATAGCACTTGGTATATTGGAAGGGTAACTCAGATACTAGATGACCACCATAGTAAGTTTAAATTTTTAAAAAATGAATTGAATGACTACATCTGGCCAAAAGCTGAGGATGTCCAAACTGTAGAAAATAAATTTGTATTCCATGGTCCGTTGGAGTTAATAGGAAACGGACCTTTTCAGTTAAAAAGATATGATAAGGTTCAAATTCAATCCAAATTCAAGACAATTAAAAGAAAACTAAAAGAGTACTTATAGTAGCCAATTGAGAAGAAACACTACTTGTTTTGTTGTAACAACAATACTTTCAGTAACATTTTTTTTTAATGTTTCTCTAACAATTTTGGTGAATGTACATTAGACATAAGACCATTATTGAATGTTACTGCAAATCATAAATGTAGCGTTTCAAATGTAGAGGGTGATCCATCTTATTTTGACCGATGGTCATTTTCATTACTATTGGCCCTAGAAGATCGCTTAAATTACCAAAAATTTTTTAATTTGAAGTCAAAATAAACAATAACTCTGCAAAAGTCCAACGTTTTGACAAGAGGTTAATTTGTCTTGTAAAAACGTTGGGTTTTTGTAACATTTTGTTTATTTTGACTTCAAATTAAAAAAAATTTGGTAATTTGAATGTTCTTCCTGGGCCAATATAACGAAAATGACCATGGGTCAAAATAAGATGGACCACCCTCTACATTTGCAACGCTACATTTATGATATGCAGTAACATTCTGATTAATGGTCCCATATGTGCGATTACCAAAATGGTTACAACATTAAAAAATTATGTTACTTAAAATATTTTTGTAACATACAGGCAATCTCATATTAGAAAGATTTGTATAGTATCAAAAATTACTCTTCATGGCAATTTGTGTACACAGATTTCAAAAATGCATTTCTTTCATTTATGCGAGACTCTTGCATCAAGTCGTTGCAAATAAAGCTGACTTATCACTCTCCCCTTTAATGGTGGCGTCATCACGTCGCGATTATATAACAAGCACATTAATAGCACCAACACCACAACCAATGGAAATAATAAGTAAGAATAGTCCTTTGTGACCCCTTTGTATCAGAAGTACCATGTAAATAAGAGTTTTTCCATTTTTCGAATCTGTGTACTTAAATTGCCATAAAAAGTAATGTTTGACACTACAAATTTTGCTAAACATTATAGTAGCTGAGTACTAGTAATTTTTTTAATGCTAAAGTAAGCAAGTTCATGTAACATAAAATACTTATTCCCTTACAAGTAATTCATAAGATTATTTACAAATAACAGATAGGTTCATTTCAAAATAATTTAATGTCACAATATTTGTTTCGATCTTTTATGTTTATTTTTAATTAGTAGTGAATCGGCCCTTCGAAGTTTAAATGGATCACTACTCTACTCAGATTTAAAAGGCCATAAAATATAGATTCTACATAAGCCATTTGTATGTCTTTATTTTTTTGGCCATTTGTATTCGTCCAGATCTTCTTTTGAGAACTTTATAAGACACTCATTAAATTTACCTATTATATTATTCTACTAATGCATCAATTGGAATAATAATATACAGTATAGTCTTTATATCATATTCCTTGTTTAATAAAGACATGCTATACATCCAATTCTTTCGAGACTTTTTGTTGTATTTTTATCTCGATTTTTATTAATGGCTGAGTTCGTGGTTGAGATATATTTTTGTGGTTCCTGGTTAATCAACAACTACAATCTACCTGCACTGCATTAAAAAAGCAGTTTTTACTATAGCAAAGATGGAAATAAAGTAAAGATAAAGTATACGGGTGATTCACGTTGGATGGCCTATTAGACTTTAAGGAGAACTACGTAACATAGCGTTTTGAATTTTTGGTCATTTATGTAAGCAAACATGCTCACTCAATTTAAAATATTTTCAACTAAGCAGTGTTGCCAATTCTATTAAAACGTAGTAGCAACATTGTTATTTTAAATAAAATACCCTATACCTAATGCCAATTTTCAATTCCTCGTTTATTTTTGATTAATTTTTCTTAATACTGTCGTATACTTATCTTGTAACTGTTTTTCTTGGTCGCCAGTGAAACTATTTTTTCTTATACAGTGGAACAACTTGTTTATAAGGCTGGCCTCACGTTGTGAGCCAGTGAAACTTATTGTTCCAAAAATCTTCCGACACAACTAGGGGTCTATTCCTTGGGTAGAGCTATGAGAAGTGGGGGGTAAGTCAAAATCTGTTTGCAGATCAAACTTAATCTAAACCAAATAGGCGCCACCAAGTCCTGATGTAATTATGGTTATTGCATAGCGTATTTCTAAGGGCGGACGTGGAGACCCAAAGAAAAGGATCGCCGCTGACAAAAACCTGTCTTAATAAAATAAGACGCAGCTCCTGTAAGAAATTGTAATAGTTAAATAAATAAAAAGTGGAACACCATTTGTGTCCAGCAAAAATACATAAAGAAGTAGTAAAAAGGTATTTCCAATATAAAATTGGCATCAATTTCTTACTCATAAGGGTTTTAGCTTTATGTTATTAGATTTGATCATACTTGATCAAAATAAAAGAACTTTAATCTTGAACCAATTGTTTACTAAAAAAATCTCTTTTAAAATAATGTGACTTGTAACAAAAATTTAATCATTAACTGTATCAATCTAAAACTTTCAACTTTCATGTGTGTCTTAATTATTTTCAATCAAATATTTTACTTCAAGACATGAACTTGTTGAACAAAAAGGGTTCTAACCTGTGCAGATCTGTTCAGGCAGATGACAAATTAATAGTTTCTAACAATGTTAGCATTTAAGTTTTCTAAATTACATATACAAATTTTAATTTAGATAAAGCTGATCACAAAAATAGACATGTTTACATATCTTGTACTAAAGCTGTTCAAAGCATTTGCTTTCAAAATAACATCTGTAAGCAGTACAAAGCAGAAAAATATATGACGTCAGTAACACCTGTTGACGTTACCGACGATTCATATTGAGCAAAGCGTGTTGTTTTTAAAACATTAAATCAGTGAACTTTAATTTTACTACTGGTAAATCCAGCTCAGCAATTAGTTGAAACTTTTATAACGTACTTGTACTACGCATCAAAGCAAGTTAACGTGTTCCTAGTTTTGAAACACATAAAAAGAACTTATAGCTATCTACGAACCAAAACTGCATGTGTCGCCTTGTAACAAAGAAAGACAGGATCCACGTTATTTCAAGCAACAATAACAGCGTTTGTAATTTGAAACAAATTCATCCAAAACAACTTCTATAATGACTTCGTTTCACGTGTCAAATCAAATCCTGTTGCAATACATTCTGCAGCAGTTGTAATCTCGAAGTTGAATTACGCCGCCTTCCAAAGGTAGCATCTTACACGTGTATACTTTACTGTGTCCTTGTGTGTCTTAAAAGTTGCTTCCTACTTGTCGTTGTGTGCTTAAAAAGGTTGCATCCTTCTTGTCGTCTTCTAAAGTTTGCATTCTAAGTGTCGCATTCTAAGTGTCGCATTCTAAGTGTCGCATTCTAAATGTCGCATTCTAAATGTCGCATTCTAAGTGTCGCGCGTTATTCGAAGATGTGTTCACTAATTGAAGTGGATTCGCAAATTGCCGGCCTGCAATCTAGGGTACATGTTGATACTTCTACCACGTGTAGCCGACTATCTACCAACTAGCTCGGGCGGTCGAGCCGTCAGGAGGGGAATAATCAAACAGAGATGTGCTTGTAAATAGCTGTATATGACACAGATATTTAACTATAAGTAGATTATTAAAGGACGATGCAGGCTTAACGTGTTACTTTTGAAGTTGAATGCAAATTATTATTGTTATTAATAAAATTGTTATATTATTCTTAAAATTATATGGAGGGATTTATTATCGAAAAAAAAATTGTTACACTACCCCTTTCCTAAAAGAAAAAAAATCTTTTTTAACAAAGAAAAATTTAAGTGAAACAAATACAAAAGATATTTTTTTTTTATATATATACTAGCCTCTTTTACATTCTTAACTAACATTACAAATTCTTATGAACCTATGAAAACGAGGGGGACAAATATCTACAAATTTGAGTGTGTCGGTAACTACGTGTACCAAGCGTCCATAGGGAGACAAAATCGGGGAGTCACAATCGGTGTAGGTCAAAATTGAGAGAGGTCAAATTAAAAAGTCAAACACTCCACGGGACAAAAAAATTAATCAAAGTCTAAATTTAACGTAACCCTTTAACTAGAGTTTTCTTACTCCTACCAAGGCTAGTATCTACTAACTATAACTAAATACAATACAAATTATCTTAATTTCCAAAAATAACATCGCCACTTCCTGGAGCTCAAGCAACTCTAACAACAAAAAAAAGGAATGCTACAACATCAAAATAGCATCACAATTCAAAACATTATCATTTCAAGGTGATAATCAAAACTAAGGTAACCTAACTAACAGGTCAATTACAAAAATCGAATTCAAAATATTATCATCAAAAAGTGATAATCAAAACTAAGGTAACCTAACTAACAGGTCACTTACAAAAATCGAATTTAAAATATTATCATCAAAAAGTGATAATCAAAACTAAGGTAACCTAACTAACAGGTTACTTACAAAAATCGAATTCAAAATCGAACCAGTTAGGGCTGTAATCTCTTACACCCTACTGATTATCCTATCACTAATTTTCAAACATCACTCTTATTAGTGATGGACCAAATGGTGAGGTTCACCATGCAAACCTCTGACCTTATCAAACAAAAATTTCTAAAAGGTCCGAAATAAGGGAAAGAATAAGCCAATATTCTCTCTACCTAAATATGTAGAAATCAGGACTAGCAACTTAAATAGTCAACTTATTTCTACTTTCTAATGATATCTTCTAAAGACATCTTCTCATCATATCTTCTAATAACAACTTCTAATAACGCGCGACGAAATCAACCAGCATTCATACCAATGCACACCACAAAACCACTACACAAAACCTTGACCACATGTTTCAATCATCAAACAAAATTTTCAAACAAAATAAGTTACAAAGGGACAGTCTCCATTTAGTATTAGTTAAACGATACTAAATCAAAAATCCAAACAAAACGAAGCAAACAACGATTGTTTCATTTACGATCAAAGAAATTACTAGACTGGAACTAATCGTCAGGATCATCATTCTCATCTGGATATGATGCTTCAATGGGTTTCAAGTCCTTAACATGCCATTTTCCGGCTTTTGTTCCATCCTCATTCTCTAATTCATACACTAAATTGGAATGTTTTTTACGAACTTTACACAAAATGAACTTTGGAGCTAACTTAGCGGAGAATTTATCACTAGCACTCGAAAGTACCTTATTAGTCCTCCAAACGCTTTCTCCGACTTGGAATGAAATGTCTCTTCTTCTAAGATTGTAGCGTTTACTCGAACGTTGATAAGCTACATGTAAATTTTCACGGACATTCCCAAAAATATCAAACAAAGGTTGACGATCCAAAACATAAGAAGGTCTACTACTAGAAACAACATCTACATCTTTACCGGGTTCAAAATTGTTACTATAAGCTTTTCCACTTAAGGGTACCTGACGACCAAAGACTAAAAAATTTGGAGAATAGTTGGTGGATTCGTGTTTTGCTGAATTAACTGCGTACTGAATTTTTGATATCTCATTATCCCATGTATCATGTTCTTCTACGTAAGAACGGATTGCAGTACCAACTGTCTTATTAATTCTTTCCACAAAATTGCATTGAGGAGCATAAACAGCATTGTACCAAATCTTTTGGATTTCGTACCTTGCACACAAGGCTTTAAAAACACGTCCAATCAATTGTGGACCATTATCACAAATAACAAATTGTGGTACGCCGTAGACAAGAAACACTTTTTCTTCTAAAAATTTTTCAATCAAATGTGCCTTGGCACTGCGCAAAGGTTGTAAAATCGAATACTTCGAGAACCAGTCACCAACAACTAAAAGCCATTTTCCTGCTTTTGAATCATCAATAAAAAAACTAATCACGACGATAGCTAACAAAAAAAATCAGTGTTCAGGTACACTCTCACCCTACTACCAACCGAACTGTCGAAACAACTACAATGCTTCACAACGCCTAAATTTGCTAGAGTGACAAACCCTCTACGAGTCTCACCTAGACTAACAATCAAAAATTACATCAACTAAAAAAAAATGATGCAAAAATTCTAGAGCGACCAACTCACCTCGAGTCTCGTCTAGACTTAAGTAATGCCGAGCGACCAACTCTTCCTGAGCCTCGTCTAGACTAACATACTGCTGAGCGACCAACCACGACGACAAGTTCCGCCTAGACTAAATTGCGTTGCAATGCCGATCTAAATAAAAATCTGCTAACAAAATCAAAAACGTGCTTATGCACAAGAACAATTCTCAAATGATACGACGACAGCTCAAACCGATGTACCCTCAAAATAGAATCCGTAGCCTTATCATCAAATTCGGACAAAAATGTTCTTTATTGACTCAAGCGAATTAAACTCCAGACTTATCAGCTTCTTTAGCTAACAGTCTTCCTAAAATTTTTCTTTTCTCCAACACTGGTCTCTCACTCACTACTCCTCTGATCTTCAGTTCATACTCCAGCTCCTCTTTAAGTAGACAAACAATTTGGAATTTTTCTGACATGATTGCAATAGCCTAATATTTTAATGAAATCAAACTGATAAATCGAAATGATTTGAACCATACAAAAATTGTCAAAACAAATTCGGGCAACTAAAGGTAAAAATCAAAAAAGTGTATTTGGTAAAAATAAATTTTGCCAAACCAATATCAAAAAAAATTTTATTGGGTCAAAACAGAATGAAAGTTAAAAATAAATTTGACTAAGGTAATTAATTGACTGAATGGGGGGTTAACGTCTCAACCAAACTTATGTCAAGAGCAAAAGCAAATTTAAACAAACAAATTTTGAAACTAATAGCAAATTTAAACAGACAAATCTTAATGCAAAATAAATTTTGAGCAAACAAATTTCGAGGCCCTACACTTTGCCGGCGCCAGTGAAACGTTTTTTCTTTTTATCTACTGCACGCCCCACGTTGGGTGGCAGTGAAACGAATTTAACTGGGCACTAACCGTTGCCGGTGCCATTGAAACATATTTTTTTATATGTGCGGCATCAGTGTTACAAATTTTCTAAATGGGCGCCAGAGAACAAAGTCTTCCGACATAACTAGGGGTCTATTTTTTGGGTAGAGCTATGAGAAGTGGGGGGGGGGGGTAAGTCGAAATCTGTTTGCAGATCAAACTTAATCTAAACCAAATAGGCGCCACCAAGTCCTGATGTAATTATGGTTATTGCATAGCGTATTTCTAAGGGCGGACGTGGAGACCCAAAGAAAAAGGATCGCCTTCGCTGACAAAAACCTGTCTTAATAAAATAAGACGCAGCTCCTGTAAGAAATTGTAATAGTTAAATAAATAAAAAAGTGGAACACCATTTGTGTCCAGCAAAAATACATAAAGAAGTAGTAAAAAGGCATTTCCAATATAAAATTGGCATCAATTTCTTACTCATAAGGGTTTTAGCTTTATGTTATTAGATTTGATCATACTTGATCAAAATAAAAAAACTTTAATCTTGAACCAATTGTTTACTAAAAAAATCTCTTTTAAAATAATGTGACTTGTAACAAAAATTTAATCATTAACTGTATCAATCTAAAACTTTCAACTTTCATGTGTGTCTTAATTATTTTCAATCAAATATTTTACTTCAAGACATGAACTTGTTGTAAAAAAAGGGTTCTAACCTGTACAGATCTGTTCAGGCAGATGACAAATTAATAGTTTCTAACAATGTTAGCATTTAAGTTTTCTAAATTACATATACAAATTTTAATTTAGATAAAGCTGATCACAAAAATAGACATGTTTACATATCTTGTACTAAAGCTGTTCAAAGCATTTGCTTTCAAAATAACATCTGTAAGCAGTACAAAGCAAAAAAATATATGACGTCAGTAACACCTGTTGACGTTACCGACGATTCATATTGAGCAAAGCGTGTTGTTTTTAAAACATTAAATCAGTGAACTTTAATTTTACTACTGGTAAATCCAGCTCAGCAATTAGTTGAAACTTTTATAACGTACTTGTACTACGCTTCAAAGCAAGTTAACGTGTTCCTAGTTTTGAAACACATAAAAAGAACTTATAGCTATCTACGAACCAAAACTGCATGTGTCGCCTTGTAACAAAGAAAGACGGGATCCACGTTATTTCAAGCAACAATAACAGCGTTTGTAATTTGAAACAAATTCATCCAAAACAACTTCTATAATGACTTCGTTCCATGTGTCAAATCAAATCCTGTTGCAATACATTCTGCAGCAGTTGTAATCTCGAAGTTGAATTACGCCGCCTTCCAAAGGTAGCATCTTACACGTGTATACTTTACTGTGTCCTTGTGTGTCTTAAAAGTTGCTTCGTACTTGTCGTTGTGTGCTTAAAAAGGTTGCATCCTTCTTGTCGTCTTCTAAAGTTTGCATTCTAAGTGTCGCATTCTAAGTGTCGCATTCTAAGTGTCGCATTCTAAATGTCGCATTCTAAATGTCGCATTCTAAGTGTCGCATTCTAAGTGTCGCGCGTTATTCGAAGATGTGTTCACTAATTGAAGTGGATTCGCAAATTGCCGGCCTGCAATCTAGGGTACATGCTGATACTTCTACCACGTGTGGCCGACTATCTACCAACTAGCTCGGGCGGTCGAGCCGTCCGGAGGGGAATAATCAAACAGAGATGTGCTTGTAAATAGCTGTATATGACACAGATATAAGTAGATTATTAAAGGACGATGCAGGCTTAACGTGTTACTTTTGAAGTTGAATGCAAATTATTATTGTTATTAATAAAATTGTTATATTATTCTTAAAATTATATGGAGGGATTTATTATCGAAAATAAAATTGTTACAATCTGTCATACCTAGTTTTCGAAATTTTCATTATTTTTCGTTTTCTTAATAGAGAAACATGACTTCAATTAAATGTTGATAAACCTATAATTCTAAACTTTAAGGAACTCTAGCTTAGGTTGTGGTTAGTTAAGGCCCAAAGGCACCACATCCTGTAACCAAATCCTCCATAAACATACAGGGTGATCTAGGCACAATTGTTCCTTACTTAATTAAAAAAAATTACTAAATGTTCTGATTTTTAAATGGAACACCCTGAATATTACTTGCAATTCAGAAATCTTGCAAAATTTATTATTTTTCTGTGTATACTGTTCCTATACCTAACTCTAGTTTTAGACTTAAAAAGGAAATATTTAAATAATTTTATCAAATTGGATTTTTTTTTATCAAACAGTCTATGGAAATTTGACGCTCTGTTACTGTTTATTTTCTATTGTTGTTATTTTGTGCTTCCTAGTGTTGCATACCTATAAAGTAAATTAAACCTTGCATAAAATGGCAGAAAATGTCTATTCAAATACAGTTCTTATAAATTTATTTATGTTACACGGAGAGTGTGGTAAAATTATAAGCCGCACTTGTCGAAAATTCAATGACATGGATCCAGATTCACCGGCAATGAATAACAAGAAATTTAGACGACTACGGAAAATTTTTATAAATTTTGGTTCATCTTTAAAAACTTCGAGTCAAATTTACATAGACTGTTTGACGAAAAAAATCTATTTTCATAAAATTATTTAAATATTTGCTTATAAAACCAAAACTAGTCGAGTTAGGTATATGAACAGTCGGGAACAGTATACATAGAAAAATAGTAAATTTCAGTAGCTTTCAGAATTGCAAATAATATACAGGGTATTCCATTTAAAAATCCAAACATTTAATAATTTTTTCAATTCAGTACGGAACAACTGCGCCTGGATCACCCTATATGTTTACTGGAGGATTTGGTTACAGGATGTGGTGCCTTTGGGGCTTAACTAACCACAACCTAAGCTAGAGTTCCTTAAATTTTAGAAGCATAGGTTTATCAACATTTAAGTGAAGTCACATTTCCCTATTAAGAAAACGGAAAATAATGAAAATCTCAAAACTGGGTATGACAGATAAGTATACGACAGTATTAAGAAAAATTAATCAAAAATAAACATGAAATCAAAAACTGGCATTAGGTATAGGGTATTTCATTTAAAATAACAAAGTTGCTACTACGTTTTAATAGAATTGGCAACACTGCATAGTTAAAAATATTTTAAATTGAGAGAGCATGTTCGCTTACATAAGTGACAAAAAATTCAAAATGCTATGTTATGTAGTTCTCCTTAAATGTCTAATAGGCCATCCATTGTGAATCATCCTGTATAGATCAATAAATCAGTTTAAGGACATGCAGGACATGCAAAACTTATATAAATCCGCGGCAGTCTATTTAACTCTTTGGCAGACTCTGGAATAATCCCGCAGACCTAAGAAATCACTGGTAGTCTATACGAAATCCTTAGCAGACTGTACAAAATTGCGGAAATCTCTCAGCAGTCTTTGGAAATTTCAGAAATCTCTTGGCAGTCTGCCAGAAATCGCTGGCAGACTGATAAAAATCTCATATTTTCGCAATACTGTCACATTTTTGACCTAGTAAGCCACCGCTCGAATTTTGGTTAACAAAATACAAACTTTTAGTCATTAGATTCTTTGATTAATATTCTAATACGTTTCTTAACTTCATGATATGGTAAGTTTGAAGCCAATCAGATTTGAATAGAATAAAACAACTTCTAATACCGAATTTTTTAATCTGGTCTGAATTTGGTTATGTGTAAACATCAAAGTTATGACAAACTAGAACTTTATACTTGATTATTCTTAATTCTCAAACAATTCCTTAGGGGATGTTTCCCCAAATTGCTTTGTATTGCAAAATTAATTGTGATGCTTTTATTACACACTTGTCACTTTTTGTAAATACGATAATTATTGATTTTTCCAATAGATTTAAACATGGATTTAAAAAAGAGTTGCTTATTTAAAAGTGACTTTCACCCAAAAATTAATGCCTCAAAATTAAAGTATTGGTGGACCATTTACACTCTAGTAAAGTTTTATTTTGTGCTTATTTGCATTTAGGTGGAGAACCACAAATCGTAGTCTTGGTTTAATTCATTATTTATTTTCTTTTCTGGCACAGAGTATAAAGGGTTGGTAGAACAGTCCCTTTTTAGTGTTGAGATCCGTTTTAAGATTCAAAGGGGTTTGTGCGTTTTCCCCAGGATTCTTGCTTCCGTGTCGTTATAACATAAACGTCGTGGTGCCCTCCCTTTTAATGTTTTGAGAGATGAGGCAAAATCGACAACCCCGTCTCAGAACTATGAAGTAATGTTTAAAGTTAGCTGTTTAGATAAATAGGAGTTTCCTTTTATCTTAGCCAATTACCAACCAACTTCATCCTGGACTATTTTCCAATTCAGGTACCTCCGTACAATAGCGATTACCATCATAAAAAATAGATACTCTCTTCTCATGGCCACCACAAAATAACATTATCCTAGTGCCAACAACATGGGACTACATACAAATATAAAAAAGAAGAAAAAGCCATTATAATAGTACAAATATAGCATTCACAAACAGAACTAAGTTTTCAACAGCATTTTAAAATTTAACACTATGCACAAAGAATGTCAAAATCTCATTAGTGTTTGATATGCAAAACTCATTGTTTAAGCTATAAATATATATATATATATATATATATATATATATATATATATAAGCAAATTAATATTATCAAAAGGGATTTGAATGTTTTTTTATACACATGCAGTAAGTTTGGCAAATTGCTAATTCAAGCAGAGCTTTTGTATTTTAGAGTCTGAATTAATAAGTAAATTGCATTTCCAGTCAATAAATTGAATTAACAACTTCGTGAGGAATGTTGAATTTTCCTCCCTACAAAATACTGTACAATAAATTATAAGATTTAGCTTGAGGTGTATGTAATTAGTAGGTGCTATTTATTTGTAAGTCACCAGAAATCAAACAACTCAAAAATGAAAATAATTTTCTAGTAATTTAACCTTATAAAGGTCGCAAGATAGAGAAAATCAAGATATTGATTATAGCTCATGATAACATTTGTTATCGAAGTATGTCACACAAAGCATGCTTTCGCAATTAAACTATTCAACTAACCATTAATCCAGGATTTTCCAAGTTAAAATCCATACCGTTCAATTCTTCTGTTAGTTGTCCAAAGGGATCGAACATACCCAAGCCTTGAGGTTCGGCAAAGTAATCTTCAAACTTCACACGCGACATATTGCAGCAATTAAACACGAAGTACACAAAAATGGAGTTTTAACTTCACTTACAGTAATTCTCAATTATTATAATTTAATCTTTTTTTTTATTAAACCATAGTAAATATTTTGAAGATTACTTTCACGTTATTAAAATATAAAACGTCAATCAAGTTAACGTGGTATATTCACGTAGCCAAACCCATCCATCTACAAAAGGCCATGACATGCATACTGCGTTTGCGCGCAATTGGCGTACAGACAAAGTTCATTTTTTATTGGAAAGCATTTATAGAAGCAGTATAGTAGGGAGCGTAGGTTAGATATTATGGTAGGGAGACGCTGTACTTGTTTTAAATATATATATATATATATATATATATATATATATATATATATATAATTCATATAATTCAAAATTGATTTGTGGGTTTAAGGTCACTGAATTAAGTTGAAAACACTTTTTTATGGCCTAAATTTTCGAATTTATTTTAAATTCTTTATCACAGGCTATCTAAAAATTTTTTTTAAAGCGACATAGCGAGTACGCCACCTATAACAATTGCAGCGCCATGGTCAAGCGAACTATATTACGTATTATATAAGTTTCTGGAGCCCCGTAGTTTGCACTCATTTCTGGAGATGGCCATCTATACAATTTGTGTAGACTTGTAACAATGGTTGCATAATAATTATTAGATTATTGAATACTAAAGGAATGGCGCTGTTTCTGGCTAGCAATTTTATTTACAAATCTAATCCAATAAAATAATATATTATTAAGTGGGGTTATATGGACCAATCCAAAGCTAGAAATATAATTATTCTCAACCAGCAGGCGGTGCTGCAGAATGCAATTGCTGAAGAAGCTCAATTCAGACGCACGCATTTCAACACATAATAGGTTCTACATTTTTTTTCTGTTGAAAACAAACAAGGTTCAAATGAAAATTCTTGCATTTTATAATTTTTATGTAGGGCATTGGGACATTTCATTTAATGAGTAGGGGAGCAACATCATCATATTTTGCTTTGTTGTTTATTTGTGGTTTCACTGTTTATTTATTTGGAAGAAGATGAATATAATGTAATTGTACTTTTAACATTCTGTTGATCTAATTATATTACGAACTACTAATATGATTGTTAAAATTTTAATGTGCATCGCTACCACTATCCAACACAATAAAATTTTCACTCCTCCCCTTACCCTTAGAGGTTGTAATTATATATAATTCACTACCACAGCAACTGGAAATATGATTTTAAAAATGTTAACGTATATCGCTACTACCATTCTACACTAAAATTTATAACCCGTCGCCCCGTAGGGGCTGTTTCATATAAAATTCACTTCCACAGCAACTGGAATCCAATTTGAAAATTTTAAAGTACACTGCTACAGGTGCGTGAAGTTAGAGGAATAATGTCGGCAGGTATAATTTTATTTGAAGTAATTGTTAGTGCTTCGTTAGTGCTTTTTAATGTCCAAATATGAAAGCCAGCGGACTATTCAAAAAATAGTTATAATCAGTTAAAGCTATTCCACCAACTTTACGCTTGGCGGAAAAGTGTAAACAGGAATAATTGTAGCAGGTGTAATGGTTAGTGCTTCGTTAGTGATGCTTAGTGCCCAAATATGAATGCTAGCAGACTACTCCAAAAATAGTTATATGCAGGTAAAGTTTTTCCGTCAACTTTACGCCTGGCGGAAAAGTGTTGGCAGGAATGATTGTACCAAGTGTAATGGTTAGCGCTTCGTTAGTGCGTTTTAGTGCCCAAATATGAAAGTCAGCGGACTATTCAAAAAATAGTTATATGCCGTTAAAGTTATTCAGTCAACTTCGCGCTTGACGGAAAAGTGTTGTCAGCAGGAATGATTGTAGCAGGTGTAAATGTTATTGCTTCGTTAGTGCTTTTTAGTGCCCAAATATTAATGTCAGGGGACTACTCAAAAAATAGTTATATGCAGGTAAAGTTTTTCCGCCAACTTCACGCCTGGCGGAAAAGTGTTGGCAGGAATAATTGTAGCAGGTGTCATGGTTAGTGCTTCGTTAGTAATGCTTAGTGCCCAAATATGAATGCCAGCGGACTACTCCAAAAACAGTTATATGAAGGTAAAGTTTTTCTGCCAACTTTACGCTTGGCGGAAAAGTGTTGGCAGGAATGATTGTAGCAGGTGTAATGGTTAGTGCTTTGTTAGTGCGTATTAATGCCCAAATATGAAAGTCAGCGGACTATTCATAAAATAGTTATATGCTGTTAAAGTTGTTCCGCCAACTTTACGCCTGGCGGATAAGTGTAGGCAGAAGTAATTGTAGCCGGTGTAACTGTTAGTGCTTCGTTAGTGCTTTTCGTAAGTGCTTAATAATGTTTAAATATGAACGCCAGCGGACTACTAAAAAAATAGTTATATGCACTTAAAGTTATTCCGCCAACTTCGCGCTTTACGGAAGAGTGGTGGCAGCAGGAATGATTGTAAAAGGTGTAAATGTTAATGCTGCGTTAGTGCTTTTTAGTGCCCAAATATGAATGCCAGGGACCTACTCAAAAAATAGTTATATGCAGGTAAAGTTTTTTCGCCAACTTCACGCCTGGCGAAAAAGTGTTGGCAGGAAAGATTGTAGCAGGTGCAATGGTTGGTGCTTCGTTAGTGCTTTTTAGTGTCCAAATATGAATGTCAGTGACTACTCAAAAAATAGTTATATGCAGGTAAAATTATTCCGTCAACTTCACGCCTGGCGGATAAGTGTAGGCAGGAATAATTGTAGCAGGTGTAATGGTTAGTGCTTCGTTAGTGCTATTTAGTGCCCAAATATGAATGCCAGCAAACTATTCAAAAAATAGTTATATGCAGTTAAAGTTATTCCGTCAACTTCACGCCTGGCGGATAAGTGTAGGCAGGAATAATTGTAGCACGTGTAATGGTTAGTGCTTCGTTAGTACTTTTTTGTGCACAAATATTAGTGCCAACAGGCTTGTCAAAAAATAGTTATATGCAGTTAAAGTTATTCGGCCATTTTCACGCTTGGCGGAAAAGTATCAGCGGGAATAATTGTAGCCGGTGTAACTGTTAGTGTTTCGTTAGTGCTTTTCGTAAGTGCTTAATAGTGTTTAAATATGAACGCCAGCGGACTACTAAAAAAATAGTTATATGCAGGTAAAGTTATTCCGCCAACTTCGCGCTTTACGGAAGAGTGGTGGCAGCAGGAGTGATTGTAGCAGGTGTAAATGTTAATGCTTCGTTAGTGCTTTTTAGTGCCCAAATATGAATGCCAGGGACCTACTCAAAAAATAGTTATATGCAGGTAAAGCTTTTCCGCCAACTTCACGCCTCGCGGAAAAGTGTAGGCAGGAATAATTGTAGCAGGTGTAATGGTTAGTGCTTTGTTAGTGCTTTTTAGTGCCGAAAAATGGATGCCAGCGAACTACTCAAAAAATTATTATATGCAGGTAAAGTTTTTCCGCCAACTTCACGCCTCGCGGAAACTTTTGGGCAAGAATGATTGTAGCAGGTGTAATGGTTAGTACTTCGTTAGAGCTTTTTAGTGCCCAAATTTTAATGCCAGCGGACTACTCAAGAATAGTTGTATGCAGTTAAAGTTATTGCGCCAACTCCACGTCTGGCCGAAAAATATTGGCAGGAATGATTGTAGCAAGTGTAGTGGTTAGTGCTTCGATAGTGCTCTTTAGTGCCCAAGTAAGAATGCCAGCGGAATACTCGAAAAATAGTTATATGCAGATAAAGTTTTTCCCCCAACTTCACGCGTGGCGGAAAAGTAAAGTGTCGGCAGGAATGATTGTAGAAGTTGTAATAGTTAGTGCTTCGTTAATGCTTTTTAGTGTCCAAATATGAATGCCAGCGGACTACTCAAAAAATAGTTATATGCAGTTAAAGCTATTCCGCCAAGTTCACGCCTGGCGGAAAAGTGTAGGTAGGAATAATTGTAGCAGGTCTATTGGTTAGTGCTTCGTTAGTGCTCTTTAGTACTTAAATAAGAATGCCAACGGACTACTAAAAAATAGTTATATGCAGTTAAAGTTATTCCGAAAACATCACGCCTGGAGGAAAAGTGTTGGCAAGAATGATTGTAGCAGGTGAAATGGTTAATTCTTCGTTAGTGCTTTTTAGTGCCCAAATATAAATGCCAGTCGACTACTCAAATAAAGTTACATGCAGTTAAAGTTATTCCGCCACCTTCACGCCCAGCGGAAAAGTAAAGTGTCGGCAGGAATGATTGTAGCAGATGTAGTGGTTAGTACTTCAATAGTGCTTTTTAATGCCCAAATATAAATGTGAACGCACTACTCAAAAAATAGTTATATGCAGTTAAAGCAATTCCGCCAACTGCACGCCTGGCGGAAAAGAGAAGTGGTGGCAGGAATGATTGTAGCAGGTGTAATGGTTAGTGCTCTTTAGCGCCCAAATATAAATGCCAGCCGACTACTCAAAAAATAGATATATGCAGTTAAAGTTATTTGGCCATCTTCACGCTTGGCGGAAAAGTGTTGGTGGGAATAATTGTGACCGGTGTAACTGTTAGTGCTTTGTTAATGCTTTTCGTGAATGTTTAATAGTGCCCAAATAAAAATGCCAGTGGACTACTCAAAAATAGTTGAATGCAATTAAAGTTATTCCGTCTACTTCAGACCTGGCGGAAAAGTGCAAGCAGTAATAATTGTAGTAGGTGTATTGGTTAATGTTTCGTTAGTGCTTTTTACTACCCAAATATGAATGCCAGCGGACTACTCAATAAATGGTTATATGCAGTTAAAGTTTCTTTCGCCAACTTCACGCCTGGCGGAAAAGTAAAGTGTCGGCAGGAATGATTGTAGCAGGTGTAATGGTTAGTGCTTTGTTAGTGCTTATTAGTGCCCAAATATGAATGCCAACGAACTACTCAAGAAATAGTTACATGAAGTTAAAGTTATTTTGCCAACTTCACGCTTGGAGGAAAAGTAAAGTGTTGGCACAAATGATTGTAATAGGTGTAATGGCTAGTGCTTTGTTAGTGCTTTTTAGTGCCTAGATATGAATGACAGCGGACTACTCAGAAAATTGTTGAATGCAGTTAAAGTTATTCCGCCAACTTCACGCTTGACGGATAAGTGTTGGCAAGAATGAACGTAGTAGGTGTAATGGTTAGTGCTTCGTTAGTGCTTTTTAGTGCCCAAATATGATTGCCAGCAGATTACTCAAAAAATAGTTGTATGCAGTTAAAGTAATTCCGCTAATGTCACGCCTGGCGGAAAAGTGTAGGCAGGAATAATTGTAGCAGGTGTAATGGTTAGTGGTTCCTAAGTGTTTTTTAGTGCCCAAATATGAATGCCAGCGGACTACTCAAGAAATAGTTATATGCAGTTAAAGTTATTCCGTCAACTTCACGCTTAGCGGAAAAGTGAAGTGTCGGCCGGAATGATTGTAGCAGGTGTAATGGTTAGTGCTTCGTTAGTGCTTTTCAGTGCCCAAATATGGAAGTCAGCGGACTACTCAAAAAATAGTTGTATGCAGTTTAAGTTATACCGTCAACTTCATGCCCTGGCAAAAAAGTGTTGGCAGCAATGATTGTATCCGGTGTAATGGTTTGTGCTTCGTTAGTGATTTCTAGTGCCCAAATATGAATGCTGGCGGACTTCTCAAAAAATAGTTATATGCTGTTAAAGTTATTCCGCCAACTTGACGCCTCGCGGAAAAGTGAAGTATCGGCAGGTATGATTGTAGCAAGTTTAATGGTTAGTTCTTTGTTAGTGCTTTTTAGTGCCCAAATATGATAGCCAGCGGACTACTCAAAAAATAGTTATATGCTGTTAAAGTTATTCCGCCAACTTCGCGCTTGGCGGAATAGTTAAGTATCAGTAGGTATATTGTAGCTGGTGTAATGGTTAGTGCTTCGTTAGTGCTTTTTAGTGCCCAAATATGATAGCCAGCGGACTACTCAAAAAATAGTTATATGCAGTTTAAGTTATTCGACCGTCTTCACAATTGTCGTAAAAGTGTCGTTGGGATTAATTGTAGCCGGTGTAACTGATAGTGCTTCGTTAGTGCTTTTCGTGAGTGCTTAATAGTTCCCAAATATGAATGCCAGCAAACTACTTAAAAAAGGTTTACATGCAGTTAAAGTTATTCCGCAAACTTTACGTCTGGCGGAAAAGTGTAGGCAGGAATAATTGTAGTCGGTGTAATGGTTAGTGCTTCGTTAATGCTTTTTAGTGCCCTAATATGAATGCCAGCGGACTACGCAAAAAATAGTTATATGCAGTTAAAGTTATTCCCCCAACTCGCGCCTGGCGGAAAAGTGAAGTGTCGGCCGGGGTGATTGTTGCAGGTTTATTGGTTAGTGCTTCGTTAGTGCTCTTTAATGATCAAATACGCATGTCAGTAGACTACTCAAAAAATAGTTATATGCTGTTAAAGTTATTCCGCCAAGCTCACTCCTGGCGGAAAGTGTAGGTAGGAATAATTGTAGTAGGTGTAATGGTTAGTGCTTTTTAGTGCCCAAATATGAATGCCAACGGACTCCTCAAAAATAGTTATATGCAGTTAAAGTTATTCCGCCAACTTCACGCCTGGCGGAAAAGTGAAGTGTTGGCAGGAATGATTGTAATAGGTGTTTTTTAATCAAGTAAGAAACAATCGAGCCTAGAGCACCTTTTATATTTACTGGAGGATTTGGTTGCAGGATGTAAAGCCTTTGGGCCTTAACCAACCCCAACCCAAATTAGAGTTCCTTATAGTTTAGAAGCATAAGTTTATCAACGTTTTATTGAGGTCAGATTTCACTAATAAAAAAACCAGAAAATAATAAAAATCTCGAAAATTAGAAGAGATAAGTATACGATAGTATTAAGAACAAGTTGAAAATGCAAGGCATTGTCGCAACGAACTTCCAAATGTAGACTTACTTTAAAACAAATTAAAGAAATTAAAATTATTATGTTGTAATAATTATAAGTATTCAGATAAAATACAAAAATTTATAAACAACAAAAGAGACATTTTAATATATTTTATTTTATTGAATAAATATTTTAAAAGCTATATATTAGTTCTCATCAATAAGATAAGAATTTTTTTTTTTTTATATGAATCTAATTATTTTCGGTAATCAAAATTTAAGTTTAAACAATGTCTATAATATTGGAATAATTGGCATGAAATGCCATAAATTGTTCAAATATGTGTCGCATATTGATTTTAAACTTATTTAAAATTTTAATTATCCCTGTGGATTTTCCCGGGGGCTCGGCGGTCCCGTGGCCCGATTTTAACTGACATCAAAACTTAAGCTCTGGACACCGAGCTGAATCGATTGATGTATCACACATTGATGTCCGACCATTAAAAAGGCCTCGGACACACAGACAGACACACAGACAAATAGATTTCATAAACGAACAAAGTTCGTTGAAAATTAATAAAAAATAAACAAGGAATCAAAAACTGGCATTCGTTATAGGGTATTTCATTTAAAATAACAAAGTTGCTACTGCGTTTTAATAGAATTGGCAACACTGCATAGTTGAAAATATTTTAAAAAGAAAGAGCATATTTGCTTACATGATCAAAAATTCAAAACGCTGTGATAAGTAGTTATCCGTAAAAATCTAATATGCTATCCACCTTGAATCACCCTACATAGTGCAAAAACTAAATAAATTTGAACTATATGGGACATAAGGTATCTTAAATGAAACAAAAGTAATACAAATTGTATGAATATGTAGGTTATTTGGTGTGTTTTAATATATATTAATCACCTGTCAAATTTCAAGTAATTAAGTGGGCGCTTTGGTTATACTTTGAATACAAATCAAGATCAATTTTATTTATTAGAACTAATTTGTTACGTCAATATATAGATAAGTATGTTTTCTATGATATAGAGTAGACCAAAAATTGGATTTTTAAATTGATGGAATTATTTTACTACCATTTTCTAAAACGTTGCGTTGTGTTTACGCAACAACGCAACGTTGGGTATTAATGGGTTAAACACTTTAAGTTAGCATTGATGAGCGTCAGAACATAGGATGCTATTTATACAACCAAATTACACTTACAGTAATTCTCAATTATTATAATTTAATCTTTTTTTTTATTAAACCATAGTAAATATTTTGAAGATTACTTTCACGTTATTAAAATATAAAACGTCAATCAAGTTAACGTGGTATATTCACGTAGCCAAACCCATCCATCTACAAAAGGCCATGACATGCATACTGCGTTTGCGCGCAATTGGCGTACAGACAAAGTTCATTTTTTATTGGAAAGCATTTATGGAAGCAGTATAGTAGGGAGCGTGGGTTAGATATTATGGTAGAGAGACGCTGTACTTGTTTTATATATATATATATATATAATTCATATAATTCAAAATTGATTTGTGGGTTTGAGGTCACTGGATTAAGTTGAAAACTCTTTTTTATGGCCTAAATTTTCGAATTTATTTTAAATTCTTTATCACAGGCTATCTAAAAATTTTTTTAAAGTGACATAGCCAGTACGTCACCTATAACAATCGCAGCGCCATGGTCAAGCGAACTATATTACGTATTATATAAGTTTCTGGAGTCCCGTAGTTTGCACTCATTCTGGAGATGGCCATCTATACAATTTGTGTAGACTTGTAACAATGGTTGCATAATAATTATTAGATTATTGAATACTAAAGGAATGGCGCTGTTTCTGGCTAGCAATTTTATTTACAAATCTAATCCAATAAAATAATATATTATTAAGTGGGGTGATATGGACCAATCCAAAGCTAGAAATATAATTATTCTCAACCAGCAGGCGGTGCTGCAGAATGCAATTGCTGAAGAAGCTCAATTCAGACGCCCGCATTTCAACACAAAATAGGTTCTACATTTTTTTCTGTTGTAAACAAACAAGGTTCAAATGAAAATACTTACATTATATAATTTTTTATGTAAGACATTGGGACATTTCATTTAATGAGTAGGGGAGCAACATCATCATATTTTGCTTTGTTGTTTATTTGTGGTTTCACTGTTTATTTATTTGGAAGAAGATGAATATAATGTAATTGTACTTTTAACCTTCTGTTGTTCTAATCATATTACGAACATTTCACAAGCTCGCGATTGTAGGCACATGCACTTTTCATTTTTGTGTAAAAACAATTTTACGTGCGAGTTGGGGCGGCTAGAAAAACGGTGCTCTGACCTGCTAAAACAGAAGAACTAGAAGATTTAAAATATTTTTACCAATATTTATGCAGGAATGTCAGATAAATCATTAATTTCGCAGACCACCCCTTTATATGCTAAAATCAGTTTTTCATTTTGCGATTTTTTACTCCTACCCAAGTAAACAGATAGTATTGCGAATATTTGGTATGTGTTACTGCGAATTTGTGTAACCAATTTTAGAATGTCTAAGCTTTTCGTTTTCATGTAAAATTAATTCTACATGAGGTAATGGTGAGGTTGGAAAAACGTTTTTCTGTCTCTGTCTGGGCCGATTCGGGATTCATTTTTTAAAAATATTCTTTTGCAATAATTATACAGCGCGGTATTAGTGCAAATGTATGCCTAAAAATAAAATTCGTGGACAATTAGGGGTTTTTCTATATAAAATTCACTTCCACGGCAATTACAAATCTATTTTAAAATTTTTAACGTACATCGCTATTATCACCCAACACAATAAAATTTGCAATCTATCTCACCCCTTAGGGGATTGTTTTATATACAATTTGTTACCATAGCAACTACTAATCTGATTTTTAAAATTTTCATGAACATCGCTACTACCACCCAACACAATAAAATTTTCATTTCTCCTTCAATCCCTTAGGGGTTGTAATTATGTAAAATTCACTACCACAGCAACTGGATATATGTTTTTAAAAATGTTGACGTATATTGCTACTACCATCCAACACTATAAAATTTGCAACCCCCTCAAACCGTAGGGGTGGTTTATATAAAATTCACTTCCACAGCAACTGCAAATCGGATTTGAAAAATTTAAAGTACATTGCTACAACCTTCCAAGACAATAAAATATGCAAGTCCCTTCACCCCTTTGAGGGTTGTTTTATATAAAATTCATTACTACAGCAATTATCAACACGATTTTTAAAATTTTAATGTACATCGCTTCTATCATCGTACACAATAAAATTTTCAACCCCCCCTCGCCCATTAGGGGTTGAAATTATATAAAGCATTTGGAAATCTAGTTTTAAACCTCTTAACATACACAATTACCGTAAAACACAATATAACACCCCCCCCCCCCCCCCCGTTGTAATTATATAAAATACACTACTACTGAAACTGGAAATATGATTTACAACTACTAATATGATTGTTAAAATTTTAATGTGCATCGCTACCACTATCCAACACAATAAAATTTTCACTCCTCCCCCCACCCTTAGGGGTTGTAATTATATATAATTCACTACCACAGCAACTGGAAATATGATTTTAAAAATGTTAACGTATATCGCTACTACCATTCTACACTAAAATTTATAACCCGTCGCCCCGTAGGGGCTGTTTCATATAAAATTCACTTCCACAGCAACTGGAATCCAATTTGAACATTTTAAAGTACATTGCTACAGGTGCGTGAAGTTAGTGGAATAATGTCGGCAGGTATAATTTTAATTGGAGTAATTGTTAGTGCTTCGTTAGTGCTTTTTAATGCCCAAATATGAAAGTCAGCGGATTATTCAAAAAATAGTGATAAGCAGTTAAAGCTATTCCACCAACTTCACGCTTGGCGGAAAAGCATAGGCAAGAATAATTGTAGCAGGTGTAATGGTTAGTGCTTCGTTAGTGATGCTTAGTGCCCAAATATGAATGCCAGCGGACTACTCCAAAAATAGTTATATGTAGGTAAAGTTTTTCCGCCAACTTTACGCCTGGCGGAAAAGTGTTGGCAGGAATGATTGTAGCATGTGTAATGGTTAGTGCTTCGTTAGTGCGTTTTAGTGCCCAAATATAAAAGTCAGCGGACTATTCAAAAAATAGTTATATGCAGTTAAAGTTATTCCGCCAACTTCACGCCTGGCGGATAAGTGTAGGCAGGATTAATTGTAGCAGGTGTAATGGTTAGTGCTTCGTTAGTACTCTTTTGTGCACAAATATGAGTGCCGGCAGGCTTTTCAAAAAATAGTTATATGCAGTTAAGTTTATTCGGCTATTTTCACGCTTGGCGGAAAAGTGTCGGTAGAAATAATTGTAGCCGGTGTAACTGTTAGTGCTTCGTTAGTGCTGTTCGTAAGTGCTTAATAGTGCCTAAATATGAAAGCCAGCGGACTACTCAAAAAATAGTTATATGCAGTTAAAGTTATTCCGCCAACTTCACGCTTGACGGAAGAGCGGTGTCAGCAGGAATGATTGTAGCAGGTGTAAATGTTAATGCTTTGCTAGTGCTTTTTAGTGCTCAAATATGTATGCCAGGGGACTACCCAAAAAATAGTTATATGCAGGTAAAGTGTTTCCGCCAACTTCACGCCTGGCGGAAAAGAGTTGGCAGGAATAATTGTAGCAGGTGTCATGGTTAGTGCTTCGTTAGTAATGCTTAGTGCCCAAATATGAATGCCAGCGGACTACTCCAAAAATAGTTATATGCAGGTAAAGTTTTTCCGGCAACAATACGCCTGGCGGAAAAGTGTTGGCAGGAATGATTGTAGCAGGTGTAATGGTTAGTGCTTCGTTAGTGCGTTTTAGTTCCCAAATATGAAAGTCAGCGGACTATTCAAAAAATAGTTATATGCAGTTAAAGTTATTCCGCCAACTTCACGCCTGGCGGATAAGTGTAGGCAGGAATAATTGTAGCAGGTGTAATGGTTAGTGCTTCGTTGGTACTCTTTTGTGCACAAATATGAGTGCCAGCAGGCTTCTCAAAAAATAGTTATATGCAGTTAAAGTTATTCGGTCATTTTCACGCTTGGCGGAAAAGTGTCGGTGGGAATAATTGTAGCCGGTGTAACTGTTAGTGCTTTGTTAGTGCTTTTTGTAAGTGCTTAATAGTGCCTAAATATGAATGCCAGCGGGCTACTCAAGAAATAGTTATATGCAGTTAAAGTTTTCCGCCAACTTCGCGCTTGGCGGAAGAGTAGTGTCAGCAAGAATGATTGTAGTAGGTGTAAATGTTAATGCTTCGTTAGTGCTTTTTAGTGCCCAAATATAAATGCCAGTGGACTACTCAAAAAAAAGTTACATGCAGTTAAAGTTATTCCGTAACCTTCACGCCTAGCGGAAAAGTAAAGTGTCGGCAGGAATGATTGTAGCAGGTGTAATGGTTAATACTTCGTTAGTGCTTTTTAGTGCCCAAATATAAATGCCAACGAACTACTCAAAAAATAGTTATATGCAGTTAAAGCTATTCCGCCGACTGCACGCCTGGCGGAAAAGAGAAGTGTCGGCAGGAATGATTGTAGCAGGTGTAATGGTTAGTGCTTCGTTAGAGCTTAGTGCCCAAATATGAATGCCAGCGGACTACTCAAAAATAGTTATATGCAGTTAAAGTTTTCCGCCAACTCACGCCTGGCGGAAAAGTATTGGCAGGAATGATTGTAGCAGGTGTAATGGTTAGTGCTTCGTTAGTGCTTTTAGTCCCAAATATGAATGCCAGCGGACTATCTCAAAAATAGTTATATGCAGTTAAAGTTTTCCCCAACTTCACGCCTGGCGGATAAGTAAGTGGCAGGAATAATTGTAGCAGGTGTAATGGTTAGTGCTTCGTTGGTACTCTTTGTGCACAAATATGAGTGCCAGCAGGCTTCTCAAAAATAGTTATATGCAGTTAAAGTTATTCCGGTCATTTTCACGCTTGGCGGAAAAGTGTCGGTGGGAATAATTGTAGCCGGTGTAACTGTTAGTGCTTTGTTAGTGCTTTTAAGTGCTTAATAGTGCCTAAATATGAATGCCAGCGGGCTACTCAAGAAATAGTTATATGCAGTTAAAGTTTTCCGCCAACTTCGCGCTTGGCGGAAGAGTAGTGTCAGCAAGAATGATTGTAGTAGGTGTAAATGTTAATGCTTCGTTAGTGCTTTTTAGTGCCCAAATATAAATGCCAGTGGACTACTCAAAAAAAAGTTACATGCAGTTAAAGTTATTCCGTAACCTTCACGCCTAGCGGAAAAGTAAAGTGTCGGCAGGAATGATTGTAGCAGGTGTAATGGTTAATACTTCGTTAGTGCTTTTTAGTGCCCAAATATAAATGCCAACGAACTACTCAAAAAATAGTTATATGCAGTTAAAGCTATTCCGCCGACTGCACGCCTGGCGGAAAAGAGAAGTGTCGGCAGGAATGATTGTAGCAGGTGTAATGGTTAGTGCTCTTTAGTGCCCAAATATGAATGCAAGCCGACTACTCAAAAAATAGATATATGCAGTTAAGGTTGTTCCGCCACCTTCACGCCTGGCGGAAAAGTATTGGCAGGAATGGTTGTAGCAGGTATAATGGTTAGTGCATCGTTAATACTTTTTTGTGCCGAAATATGAATGCCAGCAGGCTTCTCAAAAAATAGTTATATGCAGTTAAAGTTATTCGGCTTTCTTCACGCTTGGCGGAAAGGTGTTGGTAGGAATAATTGCGACCGGCGTAACTGTTAGTGCTTTGTTAATGCTTTTCGTGAATGTTTAATAGTGCCCAAATATAAATGCCAGTGGACTACTCAAAAATAGTTGAATGCAATTAAAGTTATTCCGCCTACTTCAGACCTGGCGGAAAAGTTCAAGCAGTAATAATTGTAGTAGGTGTATTGGTTAATGTTTCGTTAGTGGTTTTTACTACCCAAATTTGAATGCCAGCGGACTACTCAAAAAATGGTTATATGCAGTTAAAGTTTCTTTCGCCAACTTCACGCCTGGCGGAAAAGTAAAGTGTCGGCAGGAATGATTGTAGCAGGTGTAATGGTTAGTGCTTCGTTAGTGCTTATTAGTGCCCAAATATGAATGCCAACGAACTACTCAAGAAATAGTTACATGAAGTTAAAGTTATTTTGCCAACTTCACGCTTGGAGGAATATTAAAGTGTTGGCACAAATGATTGTAATAGGTGTAATGGCTAGTGCTTTGTTAGTGCTTTTTAGTGCCTAAATATGAATGACAGCGGACTACTCAGAAAATTGTTGAATGCAGTTAAAGTTATTCCGTCAACTTTACGCCTGCCGGATAAGTGTTGGCAGGAATGAATGTAGTAAGATAAATTTTGAGAATGAATCTATATTAGTGCCAGGGTTAAAAGTAGATGTAATATTTGGTATGGACATAATAGATAAGTTAGGATTAAAAATAAATGCCGATGGAAAGGCAATAGATGTAAAGGGGGAATATATAAAATGGTATAATGAGGAGAGCATTGAAGTCGAACGAGACTGCTTGAATATTAATCAATTTGAAGGTGAAGTTGACATAAAGGGGGATATTGATGATAAAATAAAATGTCCAGGAGAAATGAAGGATAGGGTAAAGACACTATTAAAAAAAATTCAGAATCCAGAATAATAGCAACGGGATATGTGAAGAAATTAAAAGTTGTAGACACAGAGATATTTAAAGAAATTCCACCTGCAACAGAATCAAGAAAATATATCGAGTTTTATAGAAAAGGGCAAAAGTATAAGTATGAAATGGTTCCTTTTGGTTTGTTAAAAATGAAAATATGATTTGGAAACCGAATGAAGAATTTAGGAATGATAGGTTAAAATTTAGAGAAGTTTTGGGATATGAAAGAGGATACATTAGGGGAAAAAACTATGATAATAATTTAACTTCAGAAAATAAGTTTGGAAAAAACGCGTATAGGGGAAACAAGAAAACCAAGCTCATTGCAGAGAGAACACTCTTGATAATGGAGAAAAGTGTACATACTGTAAAATAAAATTAGTGAAAATAGGGATATAATCATAAATTAGGATAGGTATACCAAATAGGAGAATTAAATAGGGATATTAATAAATTAGGGTATCATCAAAAATTATGAAAGATTTAGGAATAGAAATTGTACACATTGGAAATATTAGAAAACAATAGAACATAGGATAGGTTAACAATAATTAGGATAGGTTTAGGATAAGTAGGAGTAGCATAGGTTGATGTAAATAGGAGCGGTTCATTGGATATAGGAAAAGATGATGATGTTTATGAGAAATAAGAAAGGTATAGATAAGTTGGGATAGATAAATAGGATAAGTTTATTAGAAACATGAAGAGATGAAGATACGTTGTATAAATTGATGATAAATAAGAAAGGTATGTGAATAGAAATATAGAAACAGAAAAAATATGAAGAGATGATGAAGAATTATAAATAAATAGGGAAAGTACATGGTAAACAGGAAAAGTATATGTGAATAAGAAAAGTGTATGATAAATAAGAAAAGTATATGATTAATAGGAAAAGTCTATGTAAATAAGAAAAGTATGGATAGATATGTAATGAAAGATTAGTAGAGCATAATAGGTAGTACGTAAATAGAAAAAGTATACGTAAATTGAGAAATATTTGATAAATAGGAAAAGTATATGATAAATAAAAAAAGTTTGTGTAGATAGGAAAAGTATGGATAAATAGGTAATGAAATATTAATAGATTATAAGAACATAATAGTAGTAAAATTTAGAATGAATAGGTGCATAGGTATAGTATGGATCAAAATAGGAATAGGGATGTAAAAATAATGTAGGAGTTGTGTAAATAGTAATAGAAAATAAAAATAAAATAATTCTGGACCAATGTGAATTTTGTCTCACGTTGAGCGCCAAAAATTAACATTTTTCAAAAAATTTTATTTTAATTTGGGTGATTAATGCTATAATTATAGGGTAGTTTAGAGGTAGGTTAAGTCACAGGGGTCGTAGAAAAAATAAAAGCAACTTCCAGTTAACAAAAGCACATAATTACAGATATTATAAGAGTAAATAGGTCACTATACATATTGTTAATTGAGAGCACACTGTATATAAAAGTACAAGAGATTAAACGCATAAGAAATAGAAATATCCAAGAGTAGTTACGAGCTAAGATAAGATTTGAAAACGTAACAAAATGCATCAAAATTAAATCAACGGGAAACCTATATGAATTGGCTTGATAAATATTTAACAAGTGCGTTAAATATATCATCGTATACGCAGACTAAAATTATGCATTGTTTGAATAAATCGTACGTGACATAAAGTATTACATTTGTTCAAAAATCCAATTTAATTAGGAAATAAACAAACACCAAATTTATTTCGATTTAAATTAAAATAAGCAATCAACAATGAATACGTGATTGAATAAACAAAAATTCGTGGGATTTCTCAATTAAATATCATGGTATGTAAATGAATACGTGACTATTTAAGCATTCATCCAAGTATTTGAACTATACAATTGGTAAAATTTCCCGGAGTACACAAGAGATAAATACAAAAGGCGTTGCCCCAACACGTGAATAAACGAATATAAAACAAGAGGTACGGCTTATAAATACGATTACAATTGAGCGACGGTTTATTATACATTTTAAACTGGGCCACCACGATACTCAGAAGTGCTGAATTATTTACGTAACCAGTCATACGAAAGTAAATGAAAATCATTTTAAAAAGTGTAAAAATTGTGCAAGTGAGCCGATCTATTATAGACGTAAGTAAAAACAACTTAGTAGAAATACAATTTTTAACATAAATAAAACAGGGCTCTGGTTATTACTCTGGTTTTACTCTGGTTATTACTTTGGTTATTGCTCTGGTAAATACTCTGGTCAATTCTCTGGTTAATAACCTCCTGTTAAATTACTTTAGTAATTACTTACATGGTAAATGTTCTATTACTGTCTTGTTAATTACGGAGATGGAGATCCTTTTATTTACTGATATTGAATCTTAAATTGGATTAACTTATGGGATTTTAAATAACGATTTGGATAGTATCTTGGTTTTTATGTCGACTTCCAAATCCGACTCTAAATATTCAGACTGGACACAAAAACTATTGGGGGATGCAGAGGAACTATAGGACCATTCCAGGTTAGCCATATTAATATAATTTATTACTGAAAACTGTTTCAATTCAATATTTTTGGTACATGTAAGAGTTAACAAAACATTTGTTTCATTGATCAATTTATGAAAGGTAATAAGCATCTTGAAACGTTTCAAAAAGTCTCTAAATATAAACAAAATATTGTGTATTGTAGAATTGCTTTATTTAATTGAATCAGCTAGTTGAGGCAAAGAAAATCCATAACTTAACATTTTACATCATAGGTGCTTGATTAATATAAAAGGAGCATTATATTACATTAAGAAATCGTGGGGCCTAAAAAGAGGATAACACAGCATTTTATGATAGACCCAATCGTGGGGCGGAATGAAACACAGCATTTTATGACGCTCATGGTAGGGGCTTGTTGATTATAATAAAAGTAACACAGCATTTTATGTACGCCCAAATCGTAGGGCTAAATATTAAAATAATATCAAAGCGGATAATAAAATACCACAGCATTTTATGACATGCTCAAACGTGTGGCTGGAGTAACACAGCAATATATATTGTAGTGGATTTAAAGGGATAAATTTGGTGGTTAACAATGCAATTTCAAACACACTGTATAGAGGAAGAAACATAATATTTACGTGCAAAATTTATTTTATTTATTTAATTTAAATTAGCAAGTATTGACATAATTTTATAACTAGGGAGTAGAAGGTAATAGATTCGCAAAGAAAATCAGGTTTATAAGCCAACAGAAATTAGTAATTAATTTAATTCATTTTAATTTAAGGGGTTATAACGGCAGAGAACGCATAAGAGCATGTAAAATCAATAAATCCAAGGCGAATAGCTTTCGTTGTAACAAACAAATATATCGGTTGGGTTGAATACCAATGAAAGAAGCTCCGAGAATTGTTATTTTAAACATTCGTTAATTGAACACCTGTATGTTTTGAAAAGTTACCTTTGTCGAATTTGTGTAGATAACAGAGCGAGTTTTATAGAATATTGTTCAACCGACTGTCGCAAAGCACGTACTCAATCCACGTGGACGCGGGCAGCTATATCGATTTTCTACCACATAAGCAAGGTTAGAACGCGACATCAAATATGCATAAGACGAGAATAGAGATATCACAGGCGGGGTTTTAAGACGTCACTGAAATGTACGATTGGTCGAAATAGTTAGTTTGAGAATAGACGAGCACGCGACAGGTGGATGTGAGAGTTTGTTGAAACAGCGTGTGACGCGAGAATATTTCTAAAAGCTTAAAACGGTTATACAAAATTTGGAGAAATATTATTTCACAATTAGGTATTTCGCGTAAAGTGTGGTCAAAAGGGGCCTAGCTTTATGATAAATACTCTAACAAAATTAATAGGGGTCTCTTTATTCTTTAATCTTGCATCGCATAACGACATACAAAAATCAACTGACGAAGCTTGTAAGTATGAAAATTTGTAAAGTTCAGTATTAAATTGGTTGTGACCTTATAGTTAGTAGCGCGTATAGTGTCGAGTTTATTTAAATTTAACTGAGGTCCATCGAATACTTTAACAAGCTAGTCAATTAATAATGCGATAATAAACAAGTGTAATATACATGGATTTGGATATTGAAATTAATATTGGATGGGTAGCAGGAAGCGCAACTTAGATTGTGGTCATCTTTAAAAACATCTTGTGGAGCCGCACGCTTAACCACTTAACCGAGGGGTTCAGGAACATAATACATCGTCAACGGAGATGGAATCTTTAAGTTTTTCCAGGTAACGCATTTGAATTTGCTGTTTTTTTAATTATAAACTGTTGAAATTGTGATGTGTGAGAGTGAACTTTAATGGGTATTGTACGGTATTTTACGTATTGAAGAGGATACATATAGCTGACTATTAATATGGTATTTTGAATATAAAACAAAACATCTACGTAAAGCTTATTGAATTGCTTGATGAATTTAATTTTAATTGTTAAGAGTACATAGTTTTTTTTTAAGTTTGTAGTAATAGTATGCAAAGTGGAAAGCATACATTGATAAACTAGGTTATTATGAGCTCACCATACTCCAGTGTAGTAATAAACAAAGAGAAGGTATTATTTGGGGCGCATTTACTCCTGTTGCATTAAATGTGTTAGAAATTTCAATTTTAAAAAACAAAGATTTGACAAAAATAGCATTTATTGAGGTGTAACTTGAGCACCGAACTGTAAATAACTATGAATATTATTATTTGTAAATAGTGGTTAATAAATATTGTATGATTGTTGTATTATTTTGTGATTTTATTTGAATGATGTGTGAACGAAAAAGAGAATGAGAGTAAATTTAGGTATACGAGAAGAAGCCCAGTTGAGCTAGCCAGGGAAGCTACTGAAGTAATTAATTTGATAGAGCAGAAAGCGGGTAAGGAAAATTTTGTGAATTTTTAGATTTGTAAATTAATTTTTTTGTGTAACTGGAAAGTACCAGAGCACAGGCAGGTTCCACGGCAATTTATGACGTCCAATTCGTGGGGCTCGAACGATTTTTAGGAAGTTCCAAAAGCTGACCAGAAGGTTCCACGGCAATTTATGGCGCCCAACGTTGTGACTCAAATGTTTTTTTTTACGCTGGCGAGGTCTTTAAAAAGGTTCCACGGCAACATATATATATATATATATATATATTATATATATATATATATATATATATATATATATATATATATATATATATATATTGAAACAAACCGCTTCCTCACACAGTGTAAATGAAATGTACAGCGGTTGTTGATATCACGTCAGCGCCCTTTAATCGATGTTCACCCGTTACAAAAACTAGTTCAGTCAGTTAACACAAGACTTCCTCAGGGTGGGTTCAAATCTACAAACTGTAGATTTTGAATTTTTAATTTTGACTATAAATTTTTTACGCATGAATTAATTTATCAATCAACAAATGTGTTATAAAAACCGAAATCATACACCTTTGGGTCGTTGATTATGAAACTAGAATCTAATATTTGCCAACATCCTTTCAAAATATTTTTACTCTATTTTCTTTGGTGATGGCGTCCAGTTCAGCACTGCTTGCGTATTGTTTGAATGTGGTTAATTTTTGTAATTTTTTTCTTTCTTCACCCTGCAATTTCAAGTGTATGAATATTGTACATCTTTGGAACAATTTTAGAAAATAGCCTGTCAAATGTAATGTCAACCAAAATATTTAAGATCACTTTACGTCAAAATTTTTTAAATGCAACAACCAAAAATTGTACAGTCACAATACATGCTATTCTGGATTCACTCACAAAAGCGATACTTTCACACACTTTCTACAACTACCAAATATATAAAATTATTAAATTACGTTCCTTGTCGGGGCTCCTGTTGTGTCTCGTTGCTTTATTGGTGTTGGGCTTGGGATGGAACACTATCTTCTACCTTCACTTTTCTTATGGATATCCTGTTAAGAGTAATAATCTCTAGCTCTGGAATGAAAAACGTCCACTTTCTATGGCTGCCAATAATATTTATTCAAAATTCAAAATTAAACATTCAATTCCTTTGCACATATTTTTAGTTACATTAATGAGTTCCATATATCAAATTCACAGTTTTCTATATACATATTAATACAACTTCTACAGCTTTGGTTAAATTCAATTACAATTTCCAATATCTAATAATAATTTTTATTAGCATTTCTGCAAAACTGTCATAATAATAATAACAAACTTTAATCTCCTTGGATACCAACTCAATCACATATATGCCTACTAGTTTTATATGAATTTTCAAAATGATTGTCTTATTTCAATATTATATAAACTCTATTCAGCATATTCAGCTTTACTAATGTACTAAACTATACTACTTTTACATAGTCACACTTATTGAATATATTTCCTTTTGTCCTATACTACTCATCAAGCTTTTAAATTCGATTAGACATAATTGTTTGTCGAGTTATATCTCTTTAACTAAAATATCCTTTTACAAGAGTCACTATGAAATGCTATATACTCCTAATCTACACTTTTTAATTTTATTTTTCTTATATAGGGTCCTTATTTACAAAGTATATACACCATGCCTCATTACAATATACAAATAGGTCCTTTTTATTTTTATATAATTATAACCATCACTACTGTCTCATTCATACCTTACCCTGCATCCCCAAACTACAGTGAGCTGTTTCAATCTTTGGTCTAATCTGTTTTATCATAGATAACCCTCCTTTTTTTCATTTGTAATAATTAATATATATATATATATATATATATATATATATTGCTATGCTACTGGAATAATCGAGCCCCTACGTGGGCTGTTATATTATTATTGCTATGTCCCTCTAAATTATTCGCGCTCCATCGTTTGGGCGACCATATTAATATTACTATGTATAAACAAGATTGTAATTATCTCCGACGTCGGGCTGTCTTATTAATATTGCTATCAATTCCCTCCAGAAACTTAACTGGATTTTATCTTGAACCAACCTTGTCTACCAATAACAAAATTTGATACGTTACCGCCTTCCTCGTTATCAATTTCCTATTGAACTTGTAGCTCCTCCTTGAACTATTTAAATTATCAAATTACTCTCCTTAACGTTATCTTATGACCTTGACTAGCATTTATTTGGAATTATTAAATTCAGGTAAGTCGATTTCATATAATGAAACCAATATTATGTACAGTTTTTGTAAATTATTTGAAATACACTTTTCAATTAGTTACTGTTGTAAATTTCATTTATTAAACATCATATACTATTTACTCAAAACCCAAAGTCACCAAAAAACCTATTATCTTTATAAACGAAGTGTAGAACGTTCTAAACCTGTTATCATATCACGCACTTTCTACGTATTCAAATCCTTTGTTGACTTTTTCACATTCATTTATATTAAGCAAATTCAATATTCAAAATAAAAATATATAGAAAAATAAAATGTCTTATAGCTAAAAATCTGACCTAGTCTATTTTTCTTCACATCGACGCATCCATTTGAATAAAAATTATCTTCCTCCAATTCAGGATTAATACATGCTCATTCGAAATATTATCTATCCACACGCTTGAACCATTGCATTTAAATTATTGCCATTACCCTCTGGACTACCATTAACTTATACACCCCAATTTATTGTCGTTTCTTTTCAAACTTATTACTTCTTATTCTCGTCAATTTCCCCAAATTTAGAATTGTATTATCATCATTTATTTTCCCTATTGCATTTATTCTCCACGTACTCGAATATCGTAGTTTATTTTCTCCCCTTACTCAAAGATTGTAGTCTGTTTCCCCGTACTTAGAATTTGAATTTTTCTCCCCGGCTTTAGAAGCCCTATTATTAATTTATTTTAGTTTAAAATAAAATTCTACATAATCTACTTACGTTTAATCGGCAATTATAGTTTTCATCTTGGCACTTATTTTATCTTTCACTTTTAAAATTGTTACGTATCACTTTATTTCATAGTGGCGCACTTCGGCCTTTGTTGAGTTGCAAACTGACTTCGTTATCACTGTACCTGCTAATATATTATTCAGTTCCCACTCCGTCAGTGGGTATGTCTACAAACTCGTCGCTCATTTTTAACCAATCAAATAATTACATTCAAAGTAGTTTCTGATGTAATTTTCTATGCTTCCCAATAATTGTAACCTGCTTGCAGCTGTCTTCGTTATCAAGGCGGCTCCGTGGCGTAGTGGTATGTGTGTGACTACTACGCCCTAGTCCCGGGTTCGAATCCCGACACGGTCCGCTTGAAAAATGTTAGGCGAGCATTTCTCGCAAAAATACACCCTCGTTCGGATGAGAGGTAAAATGGAGGTCCCGTGTGAGTGTTGTCACGCACGTTAAAGATCCCTACCTTGCTTGGAACAGCAAGGATTCGGCAAAATTCAAAATTTTTCAGGTAAAAAAAACTCGCTTCCTGGCCAATGTAGTACCTTCGGGTGGAGCATTGGAAAATCACATGTAATGTCTTCGTTATCAGGCGTCGCCGTGGATCAATGTAGTAAGCGTAAGACTACGGATCCCAAGGTCCCGGGTACAAATCCCGACACGGCCGACTGCTTGAAAAATGGCAGGTGAGCATTTTTCACAAAAATTACGCCCTCGTTCGGATGAGAGGTTAAATGGAGGTCCCGTGTGTGAGTGTAGTCACGCACGTTAAAGATCCCTACCTTGCCTGGAACGGCAAGGGTTCGGCAAAATTCTAAATTTCCAGGCAACAAAAAACTCGCCTCCTGGCCAATGTAGTACCTACGGGTGGAGCATTGGAAATGTAAATGAACTGTCTTCGTTATCAACATGCGGTGTTTTGATAAATCGAATTGCTTTTCCATAAATAACTGATGCAATTCGACTTTTAATTTTCATATCTGCCTGTTGTTCACGCAATTTTTAATCTTTTTTCTTTTAAAAAATGGTTAACTATTTTGTACGCATGTACCTATGCTACCTGAAGCTCTATTTCTATCTCCGTATTAATCTAATTGCTTGAAACTCTTTTGAATGCGTGTTTGATTACACTTTATTATGTTTACATATAAATATACGCGTGCTTCCACTGAAAAATACCATTCTTTGCTTTACCTAAATTAACTAAAACTTTATCTACAGGGTATTAAATATTTTCTATTTACCTAATGCATGTGTTCCTGGTTTCTACGCTAACTATGCGTCTTCCTATGTTTATCTGGGTCGCTTAAAACTATTTATACTTTATATACAGGGTGTTGACTGCTTACTATTTACAAACTATCTCCATTTTTAATTCTTTCCTAAATAAATGCAGTTTTCTGCTGCCTATGGTAATTTCTCATTTCTAAATGACCTTTACTATAAAGTACACCCTTAAACAACCCCTTATCACAGCATAATATATATATATATATATATATATATATATATATATTATTGATTGTAATAATTTAAGTATTAATAGTTTGAAAATTATTGTTGGATAGTATCGTTAGCGGTTAGTTATAATAATAAAATATTTCTATCAGCTGTTTGTGGGTAATCAAAATGGCCATTGTTTGAGAGGTTAGTAACGTTGTCCTTCTTTTCTGTAGCGGTTTAACTAAGAATGTCGCATAGACACTTATGGTTGTCGCCCTTGTTGTCTTTTAAAAATTAGTTGATTGTTTTATACATCAAGTTTTTCCATTTGACTTGAAAAAGATTGTGATTTGGTTCGTCTTTATGTCGAGAAGAAACATGGTTTGGTGGAACATTTTAACCATATATTTTTAATTTGGCTTTACCTTATGGGATTCTTCTGTTACCCTATATCAAAGTACACGTGCTGAACACAAAACAAATGCATAGAAAATTAAAATCTCCAACTCATTTTTTGTGCTACTTTAAAACTAGCAAACTTCTTGGATGCCCACCCCACTTGTTATAGTCTAGGGTATAACCGTTATAGTCCCGCGCGCGCGTTCAAAGCCACTACGTCAGTTGGCGACACTGGAACGCTTCACGTTCACAAAAATATTGCGCAATAAAGCTATTACGTCATAATTGCGTCTCAAATTGTATCACATACCAAAAATGTTTACAGTGGTACATGAGGCGCCTTAAAGGAAAAGATATAAAACACTCACCAAAAAAATGTGGAGCTCTTCACGATTTTGCGGTTATCCTTGCGCAGGGGCCATACTCATTTCCCATGGATCTCGGCGTTGTTTGGCGTGGGTGTCATTAGGCCATCATTGAAACCAGATTTGTTTGTCTTCCCTCTTCGTCGTCTGTAGCAGTACGGTAAGGAACAACCACGTAAGGAAAGATAAGGGGCAGAGATAAAGGAAACCTACATCCTAAAAGAGAAGACAAAAAAGACGTCACAGATAAACCTGACTGTTCGACGTCTCGTTGGCTAATAAATGTCGTGTCGGAAACTGCGCACTTACTTACTCACTTCACGTCTGCGCATTCTCTTGCGCCGACGCAACTGTCCGAAGTAACGGAAATGAACAAGTTTATTTTTTAAAATATTGGCACGAATTCAGTCACATATTTAAAACTTAAACCAAAAATGGTACATAGCCGATTTTCGCCATGTAACACACTAACGTTTTTTCAACATATCCTGCATAGGGGATGAAAACATAAATACCATTGCATGTTATCGTTCGTGTGGGCGGCGTCTTAAAGTATGTAGGCTTGACACTATTATTTTTTAACATGTATAAGCAAAATAATTATAAAGTTCATAGATATACAAATGAAAGTTAAATAGTTAAAAACGAACGATTTGTACAGTTTGAAGCAGTTCGAAAGTCTTCGGTAATCTTCAGAACTCTTTGGATGGCTTTGGAATTTGCTTGTGAGCCGAGTAAAAACTTGAATAAGGATAGTTAGAAAATATTTCTAGTTTTAAAAGGTTCAGACGTCTTCGACGGTTTTCGTGACTCTTCGGAAGGATTCGAGATTTACTGGTGGGACAACGTGAGAGTGTAAAGAATTATGATATAAATATAAGAACTATAAATTGAACATATAGTTATACAAGCATAGAGGGGTTCAGAAGTTTTCGGTAGTCTTCAGAACTCTTCGGAAGGCTTCGGTATGCACTTGTGAGGCTAAGTAAGAACTTGAATAACGATAGTTAGAAAATATATACAGTTTTAAGAGGTCCAGACGTCTTCGGAAGGCTTCCTGTATTACTTACGAGGCAACGTGAAAATGTTAAGAATTATATTATGGACGTATGTACAACTTGGAGTAGTTCGGAAATCTTCGGTGATCTTCGGAACCCTTCGAAAGGCGTCATGATGGTGATGCCTCGTCGAATGCGTCGTCGTTGAACTCTACGGGGGTGTTGTCCCGGAGGTAAAGTTGACAGACGCCATCGGTATCATCACAATAAACGACTTCTCGGGACGTCGTCGTCGTGGAAGTGATTTGAATACGTTCTTGCCACAGCCCTTGCAGAAACTACAGATGGCTCGGCGATGGTGGCAGAGACGACAGGAGCTTCGGGTGCGGTAGGGTTGATCGAAACGCACGTCGAAGAGCGTTCTGTGCCTGCTTCCTGCTGGCCTGTTGGATGGAACGGAGCTTACCGCTCATACGTAGTTTTTGACTATTTACGATGAATTATAGTGACGTGCCCCAGGTACGGCGGCGGGCAGCGTCATTGTCGGAGAATAAGCAGGCTATGGAGAGCACTGCTTATTCTCCGCCAGTAATGCTACCCAAGGGCCGGCCGCTCACCGCAGCACCTGGGGCACGTCGCTATAGTTCAGTACCGTAAACCAGGTATTCGCAAGAAGCTCCTGTCGTCCAGCCATCTATACCATAATTCTTTACAGTCTCACTTTGGTCTACAAATAAATCACGAAGTCTTCCGAAGAGTTTCGAAGACCGCCGAAAACGTCTGGACCTCTTCGAACTGTATATATTTTCCACCTATCGTTATTCAAGTTCTTACTTGGCCTCACAAGTAAATTCCAACGCCTTCCGAAGAGTTCTGCAGACCGCCGAAAACTTCTGAACCTCAATACTGCATATATGTTCATATTATAATTCTTTACATTTACACGTTGTCTCACAAGTAAATCACGAAGCCTTCCGAAGAGTTCCGAAGACCGCCGAAGACGTCTGGATCTCTTAAAACTATATATATTTTTCATCTATCGTTATTCAAGTTCTTACTTGGCCTCCCAAGTAAATCCCGAAGCCTTCTGAAGAGTACCGAAGACCGCCAAAGACTTCTGAACCTCTTAATACTATATATATATATATATATATATATATATATATATATATATATGTTCAATGTAAACTTCTTATGTTCATATCATAATTCTTTACATTTACACGTTGTCCCACAAGTAAACCACGATGCCTGGCGAAAAGTTTCGAAGACCGCTAAAAACGTCTGGACCTCTTTGACCTGTATATATTTTCCATCTATCGTCATTTAAGTTCTTACTCAGTCTCTCAAGTAAAGCCCAAAGCCTTCCGAAGAGTTTTGAAGACTACCGAAGACTTCTGGACCTTTTTGAACAGTGTATATATTTATTTAATTAGTATTTAAGTTTCACGAGCAACCACGAAGCCTCCCAAAGAGTTCCGAAGATTACCCAAGACTTCCGAACTACTTCAAACTGTATAAACTGTTCATTTTAAATTATTTAACTTTCATATCTATGTACTTATGAACTTTTTAATTGTTTTTGCTTGTGCATATTAAACATAATAGAGCTAAGTCTATATACATTGTCTAAGAAGCCACACGCCGCCCTCCCCAACGATAACACTTCCACTATTACCTGCAATAAAGGTTTTCTAATTCCGAGTTGGATGTGGTAATTTTGCATCTAAAAGATACAAGTATCGGAGTTCATACCTGTCTTGTTTTGATTTAGTTCCTTGGAGACGACGTTCCGTTCACGACAGAAATAATTCAAATTTCTGGAGTTCCTATTTGGGCTGGATATCTTTGTAGAGGTAACTTTCTTTTCACATTTTAATTTTAAAGTTTTGTTACTTGAGTAGGTATAAAATATAAATAAGTGTAGTACATTTTTTTTATGATACCATAAATATTATCAAATCAGCGCCCATGATTTTCTAACGCAATTATTTGTTAGGTAGAATACTTTGACTCTGGACATCCTCGTCCACGACATTCTCGCGCTCAGTAGTATCGCCCCAACATTTCTGTACCAGCATTTCTACTTTCCAAACTCAACCACTATATTTAATTTTGCAACTGGACGAAAGAAGATCCGCCTGATTGCTGTTCTGTTGTAGCACTAACATGTTGTACTACTGTTAAGGAATATCTACGCATCTAAATATCCAGGCGGTATTTTAGTTTAGGCGGGTAAGTTATTAACTATATTTGCATGTATGCAAGTAGCATTATACTTACTTACTGTTATCATTTACTATATTACGGCTAACCAGTAGCACAACCATTTATTTACGTTTTATGTTCTGGCGCCTTACACCTTAATCCTTATTAATTTATTTTGTATGTATACTTTCCTATAGGTAAACTTAATATATGCATTTTTGATGGTTTATTTCTTGCAGTAATCTTAAGCTCACCCAAAATACCTCTACTTTGATTTTCGCATGCTCTACCTTTCCAGTAGCCCTGGTGGTTTATTTATTAATATCAACTATTTCCCTAAAACTTAGTTGGAGTTGAACGATCCGTACACCATCCTTCTTACTATTTACTACCTACCAATCTGGCGGTTACTACTATATTCTTGCCAATTGTTTTGGCTGGTAATAAAGTGATAAAAGTGATATCATGTCAACCATGTTGAGTCGTCATTTTTGTCATTTGTATACACGTTTTAAGCAAATTTCAAAATTTAGTGTGTGCACACGCACGCGTGTGTGTATGTGAGTTGTGCGCATGCGTGCGCGTATATGTTATTATTACTATATTATTTATTAAAACGATAAATTTTACATAATGATGTACAATAAATTTAGGTTGTACCTAAACAAGTTTACAGAAATGATTAAATAAAATGAAACAATATATATATATATATATATATATATATATATATATTGCTGTGACAACGCCTCGTTTTGGGGCGTTACTAAAAGGGTGATGTAAAAAAGGCCGCACGCTAAGGTACCGCTAAAAGAGTGCTGAGATAAAGCCGCACTGAGAAGGTCACTAAGAGACTGTTGTGTTATAGATACACCAATTTGTAAAAGTTGAAATTGTTCACTTACCTTCCTTTCCAACTTTGCCTCTTTGACTCAACGGAATTGACGGAGTTTTTAAAATAAAATCAAACACAAGACATTTATAAAGTATGAAATATTTTCTTTTATACAAAAGCATATAGAACATTTACAACATCGTTTCTTTCAAACATAAAATAATTTCTAAGAAGTACTTAATACAAATAAAATTGTTCCTTACCTTATTTTAAATTTTCAGAATTAAACTTCTTGTTTTATTTATGGTTTACCTGGTTATGATTGTTTCCACGCTTGTAAGATTTGGTTTGGCCAAAAAAATCCTTGGCAGATAATAGTAGATATAATAGGTATGTTCTGGACCACTTCGATCCTTACCGATCGATCTCCCCACACTGCCTAGCCCCGCCTCAACAATCTGATTGGTCGATGGCTCCGCCCACCCCTGTTTTCTGATTGGTCGATGGGTCCGCTCAAGCCCCACTCCCTGTTTTCTGATTAGTCTGTAGTCCCGTCCCAACCATCTGCTTGGTTGATGACTCCGCTATTTACCCTACCACTTTTCGATCCCCCTACCTTGCTCCTTCTTGCACACTTCGATCCTCACTTGATCGATCCCCCACCCTGCTCCTTCTGGCACATTTCGATCCCCCACCCTGCCTACTAGTTGCGGTTGTTGAGGGGGGCGTGCCTTATGACAATTCTTATGACTTATTTGAATTATTCATTATGTTTATCAGCTTTGCGGGTGCCCCATTCGGCATTTTGCGGACTAGAAAATTTTTTTAAAAATTTCAAATCGAGTTAACATATGCTCTGGGGTTATTAAAAATCAACTCAAAATTACATAACATTGGTATGGGGAATCAGAATTGTAAAGGGTAATTGTTTCAGTTCTCTGGGATCGGTGATTGAGCACAGAAACAAAAATAAGCTGCAATATATATGGAAATAAAAATTTATTAGACAATCTATACACAGTAGTAATAAATTCTTTGTATATATCTACATTTACAATAATATTATCATTGTACACGTTTTTAAGCTAAACATGTATATACATTGTGACTCCTAAAACATACTCTACATCCATTACCACCGACGAATACGAAAGGGCTCAGTAGGTATGGCGCGAATTTGGTATCAACACGCTCGAGGAATATAGCGACCTCTATTTGAAGACAAATGTACTGTTGTTGGCAGACGTCTTCGAGAACTTTCGCACCCTGCTCCTTCTAGCACACCTCGATCCACACTCGATCGATCTCCCCACCTTGCCTACTAGTTGGCGGTTGTCTTTGTCACATACATCTTAGATCGTAATCTAATAAAGTCGGTTATAATGCGCCCTCATCTTTCATCATCCCCAACACCTTCTTGTTAACCAAAGGAATTCCATAAACGTTGTTTGGCTTTTTGGATTTCGCTCTATATCTTGAAAACGGTTAGAGATATTTAAATTTAGTAAAACAATTTTTTTATTATTTTGCTTGCGCATCATTAAGTGAAATTTTTATTTTGATATCTAGTGCCCTTTTGGATTTCGCTCTATATCTTGAAAACAGTTAGAGATATTTAAATTTAATAAAACAATTTTTTTATTATTTTGCTTGGCGCATCAACTAGTAAAATTTTTATTTTGATATCTAGTGCCCTTTTGGATTTCGCTCTATATCTTGAAAACGGTTAAAGATATTTAAATTTAGTAAAATAATTTTTTTATTATTTTGATTGGCGCATCAACTAGTAAAATTTTTATTTTGATATCTAGTGCACTTTTGGATTTTGCTCTATATCTTGAAAACGGTTAGAGATATTTAAATTTAGTAAAACAATTTTCTTATTATTTTGCTGGGAGCATCAATTAAAAAATTTTTTATTTTGATATCTAGTGCCCTTTTGGATTTCGCTCTATATCTTGAAAACGGTTAGAGATATTTAAATTTAGTAAAACAATTTTCTCATTATTTCGCCTGGCGCATCAATTAGTAAAATTTTTATTTTGATATCTAGTGCCCTTTTGGGATTTCGCTCTATATCTTGAAAACGGTTAGAGATATTTAAATTTAGCAAAGACAATTTTCTTATTATTTTTCCTGGCGCATCAAGTAGTGGATTCATCATTTTGATATCTAGTACACTTTTGGAATTCATCCTATATCTTGAAAACAGGTGTAAATATTTAAATTTAACAAAGACAATTTTCTTATCATTTTAACATAGTAATCCATTAGTGAAATCTCCATTTTCATATCTAGTGCCCTTTTGGACTTCATCCCGTATTTTGAAGAACCCGCTACCTCTGAATTACAGGCTGGTGCTCTAACCATTCAACCACAAATACATAACGCTTTTAAATACTATACGAGGATTTATATGTTGTAGTCGGTGACGCGCTCTTGCGTATGTTTTAACTGTAATCAATTAAAATCAATACATAATTTGTAATTCTTATTAAATAGGACCGGTAGTGAGCTTAAACACTTTTTGGCCTGTATAAATTGCTGTGAACACCTTCCTTTTGGAAGGCCAAATATAAATTACTGATTCCTATCAGTAGGTAGGTAAGGCCGGTCCTAATTCAAAACGCGACAGACGTATTTTCCATGTGTAGAATACACCTGCACCGTTTTGAATTAGGATCGGCCCTATATAATTTCAATGTAAAATAGTCGTGAAAACATTTCAATGTAAAATAGTTGTGAAAACATGAATTCTTATATACTTTCGATGTAAAATGCTTGTGGGCACGTTTTGAATTAGGATCGGCTTTATATTATTTTCAATGAAACATATTTCAAAACACACGTATGTTGAAAAATGTAAGTGCAGAGAAGAATGTGCGTAGCTGTTTTGAATTCGGTTTTCTAGCGAGAAGTTACACGTGCACCGTTTTGAATTAGGATCGGCGTTATATACTTTTAATGTAAAATGTGAAAACCTGAATTCTTTTCAAATGTAAAATACTTGTGGGCACGTTTTGAATTAAGATCGGCTTTATATTACTTTCAATGGAACATACATACTTCAAAACACACGTATGTTAAAAAATGTAAGTGCAGAGAAAATGTGTGTAGATGTTTTGAATTTGGTTTTCTAGCTAGAAGTTATAAAGTATGACAGATGCAAAATATCGCATTCAAGTCAATTGTGTTTAATTAAAGTGGATTCTGATTTATGTTTAGAGGCTGCAAATACACATGGGCCGGTTTCAATTCAAAATGTGTTTACTCTTGTGATAGGTTGAAAAGTGGGTTGGCAAAGTACACAGATGGTGGTAATCTGCTATATAAGGAGATTGCTCCTAATATTAATTTAATTAGTCGAAGTTTACTGCATATATTTACATACAAACATGTATATAATTGATATTCAGGGATTTAAATACAAGAAAAACGAGTTTGTGTGCAAAGAAATTGCGGTTTTGGACTTGTTGGAAGGTGTTGTTTGGCATCAAATTTTTAAACTGCCAATGCAGTCTAGTTGTTTGAGTCAAGATCATATAAAACATAACGACTGGGTGACAAGGAATATTCATGGTCTTTCTTGGGATGAATCTTCAACGGCTAGAATGGTGTTATCATATATAGCGCTTTATTTAAAGCAAATTATCCGACCCGGTGAAGAAGTATTTGTGAAGGGTCTAGAAAAGAAGAAATTGATTGAAACCTATCTAATGCAAAACGTTGTAACTGATATGCTTGCACGAGGTTGTCCTAAGCTATCAGAGTTAAAAATCAACAACCGTTTAAAATATAACATCCATTGTTGTAGACACAGCAATAATAATCTGCAATGTGCAAAACAAAATACCTTGTTATTAAAAGAATGGCTTGATAATAATAAAAAACAATAGAAAGATTGTGTCTGTATTATTTATTTTAATATAATTTTACAATGTTAGCCGAAGCAAATTATCCGACCCGGTGAAGAAGTATGTGTGAAGGGTATAGAAAAGAAGAAATGGATGGAAAACTATCTATTGCAAAAACAAAATACTTTGTTATTAAAAGAATGGTTTGATAATAATAAAAAACAATAGAAATGATTGTGTATGTATTATTATTGTAGTCAGTAAGAAATCTTTAATGCTGATGTCTGCAGAAAAAACAATTAAACTCAGACAGCACGAATGGGACTCTCAACCCTGAAAGCAATTATAATTGATCAACGCAATAGCTCTTTACTGGTTTTACAACATTTAACAAATTGTACAGATATCTCGAAAAATTTGCCAAAGACAGACAAACAGATAGGCAGACTGACTGCACCAATTTTCTCATTCTCGCTTTTAAAGAATAACAAGACGTAGTTATTTAAATCGCGAACTCAGTTTATCTGCAAGAAATATATAAACGTGGAAATTTATGAAATGCTCCAACTTTAAAAAAAGCCACTATCATTATTCTTTCCTGACAAGGGTAATTTTAACAAAAGTTTTCATTTTTGATTTGTTCTATAGAACACAACTACAACTTGACAATAAAGATTGAGCGATTATCACACACATATCTTGAGTATATATATAAAGATATTAAACAATAAGAACAGCAGAAAATTCAACCCATGTCAGACAGCTTTTTTCTTGTCAACGATAGTCTAGTCTAATGCTTCTTCAGCATTTGCATTTCCATATTTACGTACTGAAGGCAACTCTGCAATTTTAGATCACATGCATTTCTAATTTCAATTACAAAAAATATGAAAGCATATATTTGAAATGCATTTCTAACTTTAATCGCAAAAAAAAATGAAAGCATCTATTCGAAATATGCACTCAGATTAAAACTCAAAAATTGTTTTACACCGTTCTGTAAACTGAGATTACGTAGTTATTAAATCGGGAGTAATGTGAAATGAAATACACAATGTATTTTTCTTTATTGTAATCTATAAATATATATATATATATATATATATATATATAATGTTATGTACTCTAGAATAAACATACTATAATTCACTTAAGTTCCCAAATATAAAAGAACAGTTTTAACTCACTCCAACTCTAAACGGTTAAAAAAAATATTGCATTATCAATTCTATGAGGGCTGTCTTCTTCATCTTTGACGCGCGGTCGTTTCTGGTTGTTCTTCTTCGTGTTAACTAAAAAGAAGATTCAAATGAATATTATATCAAGTAAATGCATTAAGAAAATTAAATCTATATATTAGGCTAACGAATACATACTCTGTATTGGTGTCATTAGGTCGTACGTTGCAATTGGTGGATCTGCTCACGGCGTCAACGATTTTTTCACCAGTACTTAATTTGGATTGACTATAAACTACTCAATAATTTTAACCCAATCACTATCATTATTCTTTCCTGACAAGGACAATTTTTTTAAAAAGGTTTTCATTTTGATTTGTTCTATAGAACACACAACTACAACTTGACAATAAAGATTGAACGATTATCACACACACATATCTTGAGTATATAAGGATATTAAACAACAAGAACAGCAGAAAATTCAACTCATGTAAGCAAGAATTTAATGCTAAGGTATTGTCTAGATAGCAATTGTAGAAAATATGAAATCTATAGAAAATTTAATAAAGCCAGTCATGTATAAATTTTTTAATGCTGACATCCACAGGAAAAATAAAAGCGAGAAATTTAATGCTAACATCAACAGAATAATAAATAAATCCACTTAGTCAGCATTAATGGAAGACCGATCTGGCTTCGAAACTGTGCACGCGTATATACCATATTTTAAAATTAAAGTTGTCAATTGCAAAACAAAAAATTAAATTTTACCTAGAAATCATTTTGAAATATTTACTTTTTCAGTACAACTGAAAGAACTTGACTTTTATACATTTTTTAATCGATATCATAGACTTTTTCTATACTGTTGGTAAAAATCTACGTGAAGTATTTATATTAAATAATAAACTGACCTGTTAGAAAAATTAAAATTTGCATCGCTTTCTGAAAAAAATTGCCTACTTTTTCAGTACAACTGAAAGAACTTGAGTTTATACATTTTTAATCGATATCAGACTGTACACAAACAGTAATGTTTAATTATATCAGTCAAAAACATGATGTGTTTACTATTAAACAAAACAAAATTGTTCTTAATCCAAGTGATGATAAAAGAATTCTTAGTACCTCAACCACTGATACATACGACCAGCGAGTACTGTGTTAAAATTGTTTTCGTTGCAGAAAGTAACATCAATTCCGTCAATATTACTGTATTAGTCGATTAAGGCATGAGTTAATTTTTTTACAACGTTTCTTTTTATTCGCTTAGGGCAATGCAGAGAAGAAGTTTGAATTGGCCACATTTTTTTATAATAAAATAAACCTTGATAGAAAATCACATTCAGTTTTACTGAAAAGTATAGGTACTGCTCAGCAGAAATAATGAATTACATTCATTGACTGAAAAAGAAATTGCAAGAAGGCGCATAATAAAACCTAAATTAGATTAATTTCGTTTTATATTACTGCTAGCATAATTTATTTTCCATAAAAAATTATGTTTTACGCGAATCATGTTGAATAATAAAAATTCTTTAGTTCTATCAACGTACTGGAAAATGTTTTTCTTAATATCTGGTTTTCAAAAAAACCATGAGTGCGTGTAAATTATGATATTTTTCATTAGATTAATTTTTCGTTTAAAAATAATGCAATGCAAATAAATCCTTAAGTAGTAATATTTATAGAATAAGTTTTAGATTACCGCTGACACAATTTACATGCATATATAAATAATTTGTGTAAAATTCTTTAAAGGTACTGTTATATAATAAAACTGCAGAATGTTTTTTTAATACTGGGTTTTTAAAAACCATGAGTGCGTGTAAATTATTAAACAAATACGGTTTAATCTGAGACATTTTTTTTTAAAATTTGCTTTGTTTTTATTTAAAATATTTCATATGTAATCATAAAAAATAGCGCTGTAATGATAGTGTATTTTCTGTATACACATCATAAATCAAAGGTCGTATAAAACATTTTTTTGTAGTAAACGCAACTGAATGAATGAAAAATGATGTTGTATGCTAATTCTTTTTGCAGTTGTTTAGCTCAGAGTTGCCTTCAGTATGTAAATATTGGAAATGCTTGCTTAGCGAATTGTTTGTCATAGTAACGTACTGAAGGCAACTGCAATTTTTTAGATCGCATGCACGATTCAAACTTGAAAATCGTCTTGAATAAAAACGTAAATAAAGGCGATTTTTTTTAACAATTGCATTCAAAGCAATTCGCTATGCAATTATTTTGATTTGTATGCTATTTTTTTTTACAGTTGTTTTTGCTTACGCGTTTTCCGTAAACTCAGCTGAATGAAAAAATTATGTGAGATTGTTGTTATTGGAAATTAAAATTCAGTATTAATTTTTTCTGCTGATGAACGTGATTTGTTCAGGCAAGAAACGGCTGGAATGGTGTTATCATATATATAGCGCTTTATTTGAATCAAATTATCCGACCCGGTGAAGAAGTATTTGTGAAGGGTTTAGAAAATAAGAAATTGATTGAAACCTTCACAAGTACGCAGTTTTTTTCGTTTTGGATTTATCTAAAAAATAGGATACCTTTCAATCTACCCGAGTTTAACTATATAAGCATAAATGTATTGTAGAGAAAAATAGTAGTAGTAACCGTTCTGTTTAAAAAATCCAGTTTGTTATTGTTTAAAGATGTGTTAGCATAAGGTTGATGAGTATGTTTTTCAATATTAACAATTGCATTGTCGAAGTAAACTTTTTTCACGCACGTTCAGTATTTCACTATTCATTTTACATTTTAATTAAATAAATGTAGTCCTAACGATTGTAGAAACAACGGCTGGAATGGTATTATCATATATAGCGCTTTATTTGAAGCAAATTATCCGATCCGGTGAAGAAGTATTTGTGAAGGGCTTAGAAAAGAAGAAATTGATTGAAACCTATATATAATGCAAAAACATTGTAACTGATATGCTTGCACTAGGTTGTCCTAAGCTATCGGAGTTAAAAATCAACAATCGTTTAAAATATAACATCCATTGTTGTAGACACCGCAATAATAATCTGCAATGCACAAAACAAAATACCTTTTTTTATTAAAAGAATGGCTTGATAATAATAAAAAAAACAATAGAAAGATTTTGTCTGTATTATTATAACAACTTCTAGCAAACATTATTTTTATCGATCCAGCTATTGTGTACGTTAGAGAAGCCTAACCATTTTACAAAGACTTTATTTTCCCTATTTCTTAGGACTTTTTCTACCAGGTAAATTCCTGGATGTTTAACCTTTTGCAACTCCATTTCATAAAATGCACCTTTAATTTCTTTTTCGTCTTGATCTTCTAATATATATGTTGTCGGATTGGTTACGTTTACCTTTTTAATCTTAAATATTTCATTTGACCAGTTTGGCGTGTAACCTTTCGTAAATGCTTCCCTGTGTTTACTAATCCTCACACTGTCTTTAATTGAATATTTTGGTATTTTGGTTGCAAGTTTGATGTGGGTAAATGATGATTTAAGAATAGTTTTTTCATTTGATTTATCAACTTTTACTAAAAGTGCGTGTAAAAATTAATAAACAACATTGACGGTTTTAATCTGAGTAATTTTTTCAAAACATGCGTTAATTTTTAATAAAATTTTTTATATGTAACCATAAAAAATAGCGCTATAATGATAGTGTATTTTCTGTACACACAGCATAAATCAAAGGTCGTATAAAAAACATTTGATTACTATACTGCAAACAAGCAAATTTTTTCAGTAAACGCAGCTGAATGAAAAAATGATGTTGTATGCTAATTCATTTACAGTTGTTTTGCTTTTGTCAGATGATATTTTTTTGTATAAATAGTAAATAAAGCTGTACATATATTAAGTAGTGTATTGATTTGTATACAATCATGAATTCTGAAACCGTGGCCGAAATTAGTAGCGCTATTTTGAAATTAACTGTGAAATGCGTGAATCTAATCAGAACAGTCGATGCAATAACGAAACACATTATAATAATCAAAGCAAATATTAGTATATTGAAGCTTGCTATTAGAAATAAGGTATATGAAGACAATCGTCAGGAAAATCCTAGTAGGCTGGAATCTAATTTGGCACATCTTAAAAGTTACCTTGTACGATTGAGGCACTTGAAACGCTCTTTGGAATATCAAGGTAAAGGTATTGATGCAACGCTTTCTAGAGGTCATATTCGAAAAATCTGATTTGGCATGATGTACAATCATGTTTTGGAAGTCGAATAATTACGGGACTTATTACCAATTTAAGTTATAGAGATTCTCTAGTGTTCTTAGACAAGGCGTTCGCTAGTTTTAAACGCAAGATTGTTGCTTGCTTAAAAAAGTCAATGTTGAAATTTAATGTAATATTGACCGCTAACTTTGTTAAGCCTACAACTGGCGAAATAGATTTGAAGACGTTTCCTACTGCAAATCGTCACATCGATATAAATACCAATCTCAAGCGGTGGTATAAGGAGAACGTATTAGAAAAGATTTCGAAGCGATTAGAAGGAATTTAACGAAAAGGATTCAGGTTGGGCAATCCAAGAAGTTTTACACTTGAAGGTAAATATAAACAATCATGATCCACTTAAAGGAGGGTGTTCAACGTTTGCTCCGGTTCCGGACTTATAAACAATACCACAATTTTTCTTGATTTTATATTAAAAGTTCCTTTTAAAGCAAGTGGAGCCCACGACGTTCAAACATGGAAGTATTTATTAATTGTATTTAATAAATCCTGATTAGAAAAAAAGTATTATGATAGTTGCTCAATCAAAAGTGAAAGAGCATATAGTAAATGAACTTCATAAACCAGCAAGAATAAATTTCAAGAGACGCAAAGTGATAGTAAAAGGTTTAAATGACCTTCTTCAGACCGATTTGATTGAAATGCTACCATATTCGCAAACAAACAAAGGATTTAAATACATTTTAGTAGTTATTGATTGTTTCTTCAAATACGTATGGGCTGTACCACTTAAAAGTAAAACGGGTATTGATGTTACTGCTGCAATGAAAACAATTTTAAATAAATTTAAAAATCCACCAAGAAATTTGCAGTCTGATTTTGGTAAAGAATATTATAACAAACAGTTTCAATCTTTAATGCAGACATATCGCATAAACCATTATAGTGTTTTTTCTACAAAGAAAACATGCATTGTGGAACGTGTAATTAGAACTTTAAAGGGAAAAATGTGGCGCTTGTTTAACCTGAACGGTTCTTACAATTGGATAAAAAATTTAAGCGATATTGTGAAACAATACAACAATACAGTTCACAATACTATCGGAGTCAAACCTGTAATAAGGCTAACATTGCAAAATTATATTAAAATAAATAATACAGACAAAATCTTTCTTTTGTTTTGCGCATTGCAGATTATTATTGCTGTGTCTATAACAATGGATGTTATATTTTAAACGATTGTTGATTTTTAACTCCGATAGCTTAGGACAACCTAGTGCAAGCATATCAGTTACAATGTTTTGCATTAGATAGGTTTCAATCAATTTCTTCTTTTCTAAACCCTTCACAAATACTTCTTCACCGGGTCGGATAATTTGCTTCAAATAAAGCGCTATATATGATAACTTCATTCCAGCCGTTGTTTCTACAATCGTTAGGACTACATTTATTTAATTAAAATGTAAAATGAATAGTGAAATACTGAACGTGCGTGAAAAAGTTTACTTCGACAATGCAATTGTTAATATTGAAAAACATACTCATCAACCTTATGCTAACACATCTTTAAACAATAACAAACTGGATTTTTTAAACAGAACGGTTACTACTACTATTTTTCTCTACAATACATTTATGCTTATATAGTTAAACTCGGGTAGATTGAAAGGTATCCTATTTTTTAGATAAATCCAAAACGAAAAAAACTGCGTACTTGTGAAGGTTTCAATCAATTTCTTATTTTCTAAACCCTTCACTAATACTTCTTCACCGGGTCGGATAATTTGATTCAAATAAAGCGCTATATATATGATAACACCATTCCAGCCGTTTCTTGCCTGAACAAATCACGTTCATCAGCAGAAAAAATTAATACTGAATTTTAATTTCCAATAACAACAATCTCACATAATTTTTTCATTCAGCTGAGTTTACGGAAAACGCGTAAGCAAAAACAACTGTAAAAGAAATAGCATACAAATCAAAATAATTGCATAGCGAATTGCTTTGAATGCAATTGTTAAAAAAATTGCCTTTATTTACGTTTTTATTCAAGACGATTTTCAAGTTAGAATCGTGCATGCGATCTAAAAAATTGCAGTTGCCTTCAGTACGTTACTATGACAAACAATTCGCTTTGCAAGCATTTCCAATATTTACATACTAAAGGTAACTCTGAGCAAAACAACTGCAAAAAGAATTAGCATACAACATCATTTTTCATTCATTCAGTTGCGTTTACTACAAAAAAATGTTTTATACGACCTTTGATTTATGATGTGTATACAGAAAATACACTATCATTACAGCGCTATTTTTTATGATTACATATGAAATATTTTAAATAAAAACAAAGCAAATTTTAAAAAAAAAATGTCTCAGATTAAACCGTCTTTGTTTAATAATTTTTACACACTCATGGTTTTAAAGAATTTCACACAAATTACCTATATATGCATGTAAATTGTAACTTTTCAGTAAAACTGAATGTGATTTTTTTGTATCAAGGTTTATTTTTATTATAAAAATGTGTTCAATTCTAACTTCTTTCTCTGCATTGCCCTAAGCGAATAAAAAGAAACGTTGTAAAAAATTAACTCATGCCTTAATCGACTAATACAGTAATATTGACGGGAATTGATGTTACTTTCTGCAACGAAAACAATTTTTAACACAGTACTCGCTGGTCGTATGTATCAGTGGTTGAGGTACTAAGAATTCTTTTATCATCTCTTGGATTAAGAACAATTTTGTTTTGTTTAATAGTAAACACATCATGTTTTTGACTGATATAATTAAACATTACTGTTTCTGTACAGTCTGATATCGATTAAAAAAATGTATAAACTCAAGTTCTTTCAGTTGTACTGAAAAAGTACGCAATTTTTTTCAGAAAACGATGCAAATTTTTAATTTTTTCTAACAGGTCAGTTTATTATTTAATATAAATACTTCACGTAGATTTTTTACCAACAGTATAGAAAAAAGTCTATGATATCGATTAAAAAAATGTATAAAAGTCAAGTTCTTTCAGTTGTACTGAAAAAAGTAAATATTTTAAAATGATTTCTAGATAAAATTTAATTTTTTTGATTTGCAATTGACAACTTTAATTTTAAAATATGGTATATACGCGTGCACAGTTTCGAAGCCAGGCCGGTCTTCCATTAATGCTGACTAATTTATTTATTATTCTGTTGATGTTAGCATTAAATTTCTCGCTTTTTATTTTTCCTGTGGATGTCAGCATTAAAAAAATTTATACATGACTGGCTTTATTAAATTTTCTATAGATTTCATATTTTTCTACAATTGCTATCTAGACAATACCTTAGCATTAAATTCTTGCTTACATGAGTTGAATTTTCTGCTGTTCTTGTTGTTTAATGTCCTTATATACTCAAGATATGTGTGTGTGTGTGTGTGTGTGTGTGATAATCGTTCAATCTTTATTGTCAAGTTGTAGTTGTGTGTTCTATAAAACAAATCAAAAATTAAAACCTTTTTTTTTAAAAAAAATTGTCCTTGTCAGGAAAGAATAATGATAGTGATTGGGCTAAAATTATTGAGTAGTTTATAGTCAATCCAAATTAAGTACTGGTGAAAAAATCGTTGACGCCGTGAGCAGATCCACCAATTGCAACGTACGACCTAATGACACCAATACAGAGTATGTATTTCGTTAGCTTAATATATAGATTTAGTTTTCTTAATGCATTTACTTGATATATAATATTCATTTGAATCTTTTTTTTTTAGTTAACACGAAGAAGAACAACCAGAAAACGACCGCGCGTCAAAGATGAAGAAGACAGCCCTCATAGAATTGATAATGCAATATTTTTTTTTAACCGTTCAGAGTTGGAGTGAGTTAGAACTGTTCTTTTATATTTGGGAACTTAAGTGAATTATAGTATGTTTATTCTAGAGTACATTACATTATATATATGTATTTTATAGATTACAATAAAGAAAAATACATTGTGTGTTTTATTTCACATTACTCCCGATTTAATCACTACGTAATCTCAGTTTACAGAACGGTGTAAAACAATTTTTGACTTTTAATCTGAGTGCATATTTCGAATAGATGCTCTTATTTTTTTTTGCGATTAAAGTTAGAAATGCATTTCAAATAGATGCTTTCATATTTTTTGTAATTGAAATTAGAAATGCATGTGATCTAAAATTGCAGAGTTGCCTTCAGTACGTAAATATGGAAATGCAAATGCTGAAGAAGCATTAGACTAGACTATCGTTGACAAGAAAAAAGCTGTCTGACATGGGTTGAATTTTCTGCTGTTCTTATTGTTTAATATCTTTATATATACTTAAGATATGTGTGTGATAATCGCTCAATCTTTATTGTCAAGTTGTAGTTGTGTTCTATAGAACAAATCAAAAATGAAAACTTTTGTTAAAATTACCCTTGTCAGGAAAGAATAATGATAGTGGCTTTTTAAAGTTGGAGCATTTCATAAATTTCCACGTTTATATATTTCTTGCAGATAAACTGAGTTCGCGATTTAAATAACTACGACTTGTTATTCTTTAAAAGCGAGAATGAGAAAATTGGTGCAGTCAGTCTGCCTATCTGTTTGTCTGTCTTTGGCAAATTTTTCGAGATATCTGTACAATTTGTTAAATGTTGTAAAACCAGTAAAGAGCTATTGCGTTGATCAATTATAATTGCTTTCAGGGTTGAGAGTCCCATTCGTGCTGTCTGAGTTTAATTGTTTTTCTGCAGACATCAGCATTAAAGATTTCTTACTGACTACAATAATAATACATACACAATCTTTTCTATTGTTTTTTATTATTATCAAACCATTCTTTTAATAACAAAGTATTTTGTTTTTGCAATAGATAGGTTTCCATCCATTTCTTCTTTTCTATACCCTTCACACATACTCCTTCACCGGGTCGGATAATTTGCTTCGGCTAACATTGTAAAATTATATTAAAATAAATAATACAGACACAATCTTTCTATTGTTTTTTATTATTATCAAGCCATTCTTTTAATAACAAGGTATTTTGTTTTGCGCATTGCAGATTATTATTGCTGTGTCTACAACAATGGATGTTATATTTTAAACGGTTGTTGATTTTTAACTCCGATAGCTTAGGACAACCTCGTGCAAGCATAGCAGTTACAACGTTTTGCATTAGATAGGTTTCAATCAATTTCTTCTTTTCTAGACCCTTCACAAATACTTCTTCACCGGGTCGGATAATTTGCTTCAAATAAAGCGCTATATATGATAACACCATTCTAGCCGTTGAAGATTCATCCCAAGAAAGACCATGAATATTCCTTGTCACCCAGTCGTTATGTTTTATATGATCTTGACTCAAACAACTAGACTGCATTGGCAGTTTAAAAATTTGATGCCAAACAACACCTTCCAACAAGTCCAAAACCGCAATTTCTTTGCACACAAACTCGTTTTTCTTGTATTTAAATCCCTGAATATCAATTATATACATGTTTGTATGTAAATATATGCAGTAAATTTCGACTAATTAAATTAATATTAGGAGCAATCTCCTTATATAGCAGATTACCACCATCTGCGTACTTTGCTAACCCACTTTTCAACTTATCACAAGAGTGAACACATTTTGAATTGAAACCAGCCCATGTGTATTTGCAGCCTCTAAACATAAATCAGAATCCACTTTAATTAAACACAATTGACTTGAATGCGATATTTTGCATCTGTCATACTTTATAACTTCTAGCTAGAAAACCAAATTCAAAACATCTACACACATTTTCTCTGCACTTACATTTTTCAACATACGGGTGTTTTGAGGTATGTATGTTCCATTGAAAGTAATATAAAGCCGATCCTAATTCAAAACGTGCCCACAAGTATTTTACATTTGAAAAGAATTCAGGTTTTTACATTTTACATTAAAAGTATATAACGCCGATCCTAATTCAAAACGGTGCACGTGTAACTTCTCGCTAGAAAACCGAATTCAAAACAGCTACACACATTCTTCTCTGCACTTACATTTCTCAACATACGTGTGTTTTGAAATATCTTTCATTGAAAGTAATATAAATCCGATCCTAATTCAAAACGTGCCCACAAGCATTTTACATTGAAAGTATATAAGAATTCATGTTTTCACAACTATTTTACATTGAAATGTTTTCACGACTATTTTACATTGAAATTATATAGGGCTGATCCTAATTCAAAACGGTGCAGGTGTATTCTACACATGGAAAATACGTCTGTCGCGTTTTGAATTAGGACCGGCCTTACCTACCTACTCCCATCGCTTTGGGAGCATCGAAATTTAGTTCCTATTCCAGTGAGCTTGAGTACATAATAATATTTCTCCAATAGTTGATAAAATGATAGCATTAAATTAATCTAAAACACACTTATTATATTCTCTTATACGAAGTTATTGTAAATCAGTAATTTTGTTAATATCTGATAAAGATGCCTGAATGAATGAATATAACACCACCACAGATACTTTAGTTATCACATTACTATTAAATATGGCATTGTCTCAAACTGAGTAATACACAATTCTTGGAAAACGTATTTCCATATATAGAAATTACTATTTACCCAATAAACAATAACAGTTAAATTTTTTATAATTACAAATGAATCGGTTTATTTAATTATATGAAGTATATTGTAAAATATGCGGTATTCACGTTTCTCGATATCATCTCTGTTACATGCAACCCGATACTGGAAAGTCAAACGCAAGGAATGTCAACTTTATTTTCTATGACTTGGAAAGGATGTAAGAAAAGATTCTAAATAACGGTGATTACCTACTTGAACTCAACTTATGTGTATTAGCAAGTAGGTGTTACGTATGTGTAGATGAAAACACTTTATACATTTGCCAGAATTGTGGATACAGACAAGTGATTTACAAGGAAAATGTTATAATTAACTTCATGAAGTACATTTTAGCAGCGAAACAAAAATTCAAACGAGTTGTGGTAATAGCTCATAATGGACAGGGAGGCATTTGATCATCAGTTCTGTCTAAATTACATAATAACCGAATCGCAGCGAACAAGAGCGTGCACTAACCGGCATGTGGGTAATCAACGAGGTGTTAAAAGGAATCAAAAAGGGTTACAAAATAATAAAGATTTACCAGGTTTTGTCTTATCAGGTAGATCAATTTGATAGAGCTAAAAAAGTTGGCGGTCTTTTTCGAGAAATGATGGACAAATTTCTAAAAATAAAGCAGCAGGCTTCGGGTTGGTCAACAAGTTGTTCTTCACAGCCAGAGAGGGATAAATATATTAACGATTTTTTAAACAACGAAGGTATTCGGATAGAGTATGCTGAAATTCTAAACAACCCTGGTTTGCGATCACTAACTAAACTTATACTGAATTCGTTTTGGGGAAAACTAGGCCCAAGAGAAAATCAACCTAAAACAAATATTGTCAACAATCCAAACGAGTTTTTTGGAATGCTATCAAATCTAAGCATTACTATAAATCACGTATTGCCGATTGACGAAAATACTGTTATTTTAATTGGTAATATAGAGAAGAAGCCTGTGATGTAAAGGCTACCGTAAATGTTGTAAAAGCAGCTTTTGTAACCACTCAAGCTAGACTTAAACTGTACAGCTATCTTGATTAACTTGCCGACAGGGTTCTTTACTACGACACAGACTCTATAATTCACGTTTCTAGACCAGGAGAATATGATGTTTCTACTGGAAAATTAATAGGCGATATGACAGATGAATTGGAGACGTACGTGCCTGGTAGTTACATCGACGAATTTGTGACTGGAGGTCAAATTACGCATATAAAGTTTACTCTACAGACACACAAAAAGAAGTCCTTGTTTGCAAAGTAAAAGGTATATGCCTTACCTACGCAAGCGCACAACTTGTAAACTTTGAGAGCATCAAGAAGATGGTTTTAATCCCATCGCTGCCTTTATTTATAGTTTTAAAAAGTATCAGAAGAACAGAGGAGTACGAACTAGTGACAAGAACTGAGAGCAAAATGTACAAACCAAATTCTACCAAACGTAAATTTTTTGATAACCACACTTCACTGCCATTTGGATATAAAAAACTTAAAAACTCTTCATAATTTGTAAATATTTGTGGAAATTTGCGTTTTTATAAACATTTTAGGTAATTACGTATAATTGTAATTAGAAATTAATATTAATAGGTGTAATCGTATACAAGTATTATTTTTGGTTCGAATGTATTTAAATCTTCCAGTTTAATAATTTCCATTGATAGAAAATGCGTTCACATGTAGTTACTTTATGCCCCACGTTCTCCACATGATAGTTTACTGACTGTATATTTCCTAAAGATTGTATTAATAAATGTACGTACAGTTATCTGTACCGTATAACTACTGGAACAACATTATTTTCTGCAAAATGTACTTTTATTTTTAAAATGTTGTACAATAATGACTATACATATGTAATTTCTGGTAGATTAAAAAATAAAATATACGAGTACCGATCTGCAAGTGTATGTGTTTAAAACAGGTTTACCGCTCAGTTATCATCGAAACTGCAAGCCGGTGTTGGTAAACCGGTATCGATAGAACCGCTTTTGGTAACACCGGATTTTGGTAAAGTCGGTTTTCACTAAAATCTGTTTTGGTAAAATCGGCATTGGTAAATCGATTCTGACAAAGCGGTTTTATTAACCGAAAGCCGGTTCTGGTAAAACCCGCTTCGGTAAAAACCGGTTAAAATTGTTTTTAGTGAAATCGGTTTTTAATAATATCAGTCCTGACAAACCGATTTTGGTAGGTATACAAATCACTATTTGGTAAAATTGGTTATGTTGTAATCGACTTTGGAACAAAATTTTATTTTGACAGATACGGTTTTGTTGTCACAGATTTCCATAAATTGGATTTTTAAAAATTTTGTGGGTTCATCATTTACGTTTGGCACATCTTTACCCAACTCGAAACATAATGAGAAAAGAACAGTATTTCTATTGCAAGTATGTGCAAAAATAGGTCAACAAAGTGGTAACTTGCTGGACGATGCGTTTCCAGATAGACGAGTTTTATCGAAACCGTGGAATACCGTCGGTTTGGCAAAAACAAAATTGCTTTTGATGGACCGGTTCTAGGTAAAACCGGTTTTAGTAGAACCGGTTTCGCTAAAAACCGGTTTTGTATGGTAATGCAGCGGTTTTAATCAAATCTGAAAACCGGTTCGAGTTAGGCTGTAACAAATACGATTTCGCCCCTCATTAATATGCACATTCGTTATAATTATTTAATTCACGAGGATCCTCAACAGTATCGGAAGTTTCTATTTGTACTTCATTAAAATAATATTTATTTGTCACATAGAACTCCATCTGTGTTCTTGGTTTTAAAATAACATATCAGTTACTTTGTTATCCGCGTTGATGCGAGTCTTTAGTTCATTGCGTCTGCCCACATAGTAAAACGAGGAATGTTGTTTCCACTTTTAACAGCACGATGTAATTAAGACAGACAAGTTTTTGAGGCGTAGCCGAGAGGTTGTAACGGTCTTGAAGCAATCAATCGATTGTCAATTGCTTTAAAATTTCCAGCATTTATAGCAATTCTTGACATGTTGCGTGCATTATACTTAATACCCATGGCTATTGCAGATTTTTTTTAAGTGCAACCTTACAGTTAGGAGTTCTCCTCTGAAATTAACTAAATTTCCATCTTGATCTAACACTTTAACTATTATTTCATTTATTATACGTGACCTGATTGGTAGATATATAATCGTAGGTGGGCATTCGACAATTTTAAAACCCGCAGATACTTGAGAAAGAAATTCGTGTATTACATGCGCTGGTTTACTATTTAAAATAGTATCCACTTGCAATATTACAATCGATTAAAACTGCATTCACTTTACGAATGTTGATCGCGTAGTCTGCTTGATGCGTGGCATATGCTAGCAATTTTCGCGGATTGAAACCGAGAAGAGAACCAATTGAATCCTTTTTGGTAAAATCCACATCTTCACTACATTTAATACTACATTTAAATGTATTATTGTCAGCTGTAATTTCTATATACACTGGCGTCTTTCTAGCGCTTCGTGATTGTTCCATACGACCACGCCATCTTTTATCGCCTAAAGCTTTTTGAAGATATTTATTAATTTCTCTAATCTCATAAGCACCTTCGGGTATTTCTATGAATTCTCCGTTAGGTCCATAATAAAATTTATTATTTATTCCTTTTTCAATGTTTGGAATTGTGTTATAAAACTCAAAATTTGTTAATCCTAATACGTACTCCGAATCATTATCCAAGTTTATAGGCGGATTAAAGTTGCTTGTTAAAACTGAAGTGTTTCCCGTTAGAGTAAAAGTGTACGACATGACAACTTCATACGCAGTTCTATGTACTACTTAGAAGTTGTAAGCATAAATGTCCGCAAAACACAGGACCGTACGATTGTTCTTGGTTAAAGTTATAAAGAATTTTACATTAACCCCCGCTATTCAAATAACTTATCAGCTCTGTTGGTGGTCGCAGGTTTCCGTAGCTGTCATAGTAAATAGCGACCCTACCGTACTTTTTATTAGAGGTCCAATGCGTGCCTAAACCTTCTATTCCATCTAAATTAATTATACCACATCCTTTTAAATTAACTTTCTTGGGAAGATTGTTTCTCATGAGCACATGAGCACGGAAATATGTTACTTCTAATTGCTTAACAAACTCTATTAATTCTACATTGCTTAGTGCTCGACTAGGTAAAATCAAGTTGCGTTCTTTTGAGGTCTTGCAGGGGCTAAAAAAAGACCAAAACCTTTTTTATAAGGTTTGATCTACATGCCGTTTCCGACTGCAATGTCCTTTATTGCCTTGTTACGACGTTGTTGTTCCGCTAGTTGTTCCTTAGCTATTTTAGTATCTGAAACTGCTTTTGCAACAGCAGCTGCACCTTCAGTAAGAGTACCAAGGACGCTTAGGCCTGCAAAAATTGATATTAGTGGTAGAAAACCTCATGTTTTAGGAATTGATATAATACGAGCTGATTTAATATGCTTCTTTTGTTTTGCTGTATTGGCGGCCTTAATTGCTATGTTGATTGCATCCATAATATTAGATCCTTTAGCCCTTTTTAAAGCTGTACGTGCTTGTTTGATAATACTTTTAATACCTAGCGTACTTCTTATTTTATGTTTCTTTATCAATTTTCTTATTTTATTGATATTTTTTGTTCTCAGCGATGCACAGGCACCCATACCAAGTTTTACTTTAGCTTTTATTGCGGTAGCTACTCCAAATGCTGCTGCTTTTTCACCTAAAGAAGAGTCACCAGAATTTAGTCTTTCTGTAGCTAATTGAGCTAACTTCGAATCTGCTTGATGGCGTTTAGATAGATCCTTTTCCTTGGAGTATGCAATATCGTGCTCCTTACAAGCCTCGTCTAACTTGTTTATTCCCTTGTCTCCCCGAGCTAACCGTTTGATTAGTTTTGTACCTGGACCGCAAAATTTGTAACCCGGAATATGCGCTTCAAATGGCAAATTGTTAATTACAGTATTTAACAGTACGTTCCCAGTAGTTTTAGAATTATTATATGTAATTATTAGCGGCCAACTGTCCTCTCAAGCTGTGCAGTAAATAAATTATTGTGAATTAACGATTCTTTATATATACTCGCCGTTTCCTGAATATAATTCCACTTCTTTACAATCGAATTTAATACTTGCAAACATGCGTGTTGTGAAACAATCAACATCTTTAACCATAAACAATAATGACATTGACGTGCAATCCTTAGCTAAAAAACATAACGTTCTTCTGACTTCATCTATTCGATGTTTAGTTGTTCGGTCCATCAAATTGCGGTAAAACCAACGTTATGATTGGGTTGATAGAACATCTTAATGGTTTAAAGTTTGAAAACGTATATGTTTATTCTAAATCACTTTATCAACAAAAGTATCAATACCTTGAAAGTCTACTGCGACCAATAAAAGGGATCAAATATTATACATTTTTCAGTTCTGATAATATTATATTACCATCTGATGCTCGAAATAATTCTATATTTGTTTTTGATAATGTAGCTTGCGATAAACAAGGTATAATTAGGGAATACTTTAGTATGGGGCGTCATAAACAAGTAGACAGTTTTTACCTTTGTCAAACTAAACTAACTAAACTAAAGACTCGCATCAACGCGGATAACAAAGTAACTGAATATTATTTTAAAACCAAGAACACAGGTGGAATTTTATGTGACGAATAAATATTATTTTAATGAAGTACAAATAGAAACTTCCAATACTGTTGAAGATCCTTGTGAATTAAATAATTATAACCAATGTGCATATTAATGAGGGGCGAAATCGTATTTGTTACAGTCTAACTCGAACCGGTTTTCAGATTTGATTAAAACCGCTGCATTACCATACAAAACCTATTTTTCCAAAACCGGTTTTTAGCGAAGCCGGTTCTACTAAAACCGGTTTTACCTAAAACCGGTCCATCAAAAGCAATTTTTTTTTGCCAAACCGACGGTATTCTACGGTTTCGTTAAAACTCGTCTATCTGGAAACGCATCGTCCAGCAAGTTACCGCTTTGTTAACTTTTTTTTGCACATACTTGCAATAGAAATACTGTTCTTTTCTCATTATGTTTCGAGTTGGGTAAAGATGTGCCAAACGTAAATGATGAATCATCTTACGATTTAAAAACTCGATAAATACAGTTAAAAAGTCGATAAATACAACACCGCAAGCGGGGTTTACTAGACACCACCGGAAGTTGGTAGCGCTAATCTTATACAGATTTTAGGCGCGCTCATCTGCCAATGACGTCACCAATGCACACATTACGACGCAATTATCGGAAAAATATATAAAGTTAAGGCAATATATTCTAATGCAATTACTCACATGAATATGTCTCTGGGTTAAAGTTGGCTTCTATTCCAAGTCCATCAGGGCTACGGAGGGCCCTTTTGAGGTAGTTAAAGATGATACGCCCGACGCTCTTCCAAAGCGTTCGGACCAGCTCCGGTAATCATGAGTTCGTCATCCAGGGTCGTGCAGTACGGTTATCCTTGGCTCAAATTGTCACCTACCTATGCAGGGATTGGATAAGGAAACATGGTAAGGGCGACAAACAAAGATAAGCAAGCAAGGAAATCTACATAGGTAAAGATAAGGCACGATACGATACCTGACACGACCACACTCCTTGAAGATCAAAGGCAAACAGTCACGTTCAAGCGTCTAACGGAAACTTCTCCCTACTTTTGTCTTTTCCGCGAGTTAAGGTTCGTGGCTTCGAGCGATACTTTTTAAAAAGACTTCTTTGGTCCTTAACACATTTATTTGTTTTACAGATTTGAACAATTACAATCTTGAATTAATTTATTCTAAGTCGAATAGTTAATACTTAATTGTACAGGTGAGTTACCGACGGACTGCAATGTGAAAGCTGAACGTTGATGAACTGACTAGGAGTGGAGCTCCTGGTCCTTATATAACTTTCTCCCCCTCACAATTCTGTGGGAACCTGCGGACGTAATGTCCGCTTACACTTCATAATACATAGTTGCTATCTTAAAAGCTATTCATAATTACAATGTTGCAGGCTTATTCTGCGTAATCTCGGTACATGACATCCTACGACCGTCTGTGACCTGACTTCTGCAGTGTCACTTATCCTTGTGCTACTTTGTAGCGTTTCCACTCGTAGGAACTGAAATCATCTTAATAAATTGTAATAAATTGTTGCAATTTGTCTTTTATGACATTAATAATCTATAGGAACACTGTGGCACGATTTAAATAAAATTAAATAAAAACCCTTAACCACAAAAAATATTTAAATTACTAGATACGTATTTCGACCACTATGTGGTCATCATCAGTAGGAAACCTCTTAAAAAAAAAAACAAACAATAATAATAATTAGCTGTTGTTCTGGAACACTTCAGAAGATATTCTCCTCACCACTTAGACTGAAGTGAATCTTCCCAACCTATAATTTACTATATAGCAAATTAAATAAAATATAGTAAATTATAGGTTGGGAAGGTTCACTCAGCCTAAGTGGTGAGGAGAATATCCTCTGAAGTGTTCAGAACACAGCATTATTATTGTTTTTTTAGTTAAGAGGTTTCCTGATGATGACCACGTAGTGGTAGAAATACGTATCTAGTAATTTAAATATTTTTTGTGGTTAAGGGTTTTTATTTAATTTTATTTTATGACATTGTTGCACTGTCCTAACATTTCCTAATGTTTCCTAATATTTCCTAATAAAGATATTAGTTTTATATGTATAATAGATGGGGGATCCTATAACTCCTCCCAACGTACATTAAAAATTAAGGGTTTTTACCTTTTCTTGATTTTTAATTAAATTCGTTTTCGTTTAATATCATTTAAAATTCATATTTTCTAGGGGTACATTTGTTTGTTTGGGTTTCTTAAATCTAAAACTGTTTTCTTTATTATTCTTAAATCTAATACATATTTTGTACGTTACATAAATGATCAATAAAATAGTCAATAAAATCAATATAATTGTCCATACACTAATATTATCATAGTGCACTTTGGGCGTCTTGCCTCGTTCAGGTGTTCCTTATAATCTTCCATGAGTTTCATGGCGTGGTTTAAGTTGTCTAATTCCAGGTGTTCCAATTGCATTGGTTTTTGAAGGGTTTCTTCATCTTCTTCTTGGGTAATCTTGATTTGCAGATCGGGTAGATTTGCTAATTTCTTGCTTTGTACTGGATCTTGGTAAACTCTAATTATTTCGTTTTTTAATTTTAAATAACAATTTTCCTTAAGGGTGATTAATTTACTTCCGGTTAATGCTAAATTACTTTCACCTTGGTTGCAATACATTGTTGCGATTACTTCGGTGGGAAAAATGGCTATCCATTTATTTTCCGTTACTTTCTGAATTTTCATGTTGTTGATTTGTACAGGTTTGACTTCACAATTTTTATAGTGGTTGGTAAATTTTAGTAGTTGTACTTCGCAAGGGCTGTCTTCTTGAATTGTTGTGGTTGTTAATGATTGGCATAAGTATTGATTGGGTGTGACTTCATTACATTTGTCGTTTGTATAACCATATCTTTGTTCATTTAAGGATAGGAATTTGGTTTTTGGAATAATAACTTGGTATGTGCTAGTCATTGTCATTGGAAAAACAAATAAGTGATAATAATTGTAATTGTTAATCTCTACTATTGGTATTTGTATTAAAAATGTTATATCGTTATTTTTTACATAGCCTTTAACTATATCTATTTTTTCAAATATTAAAATGTTTGATTCTAATACATCGAAAGGTAATTTACTATTAGTTATAAAAGATTTTATTCTCAATAATTCTTTTAATAAATCTATTGGTTCTATGATACTTGAATGTAGGGTATTTAATTTTACAAAAGTTACTGCGTTTTCTAATGTTGCTAGGATTTGTTGAATTAAAGTTAGGGTTGATATTATCTGGTTATATATCGTATTGAATCGGATTAAATCTCGCATGCCTAACATGGTAGTTCGCATGTTATTTTCTAAGGTTTCTATTCGATTGGCTATACTATCTTGATTTCTAACTAGTTTTCTAAGGGTTTCATTAAATTTAATGATCGTTGATTGTGTTAACGATATTTGATTACTAATTATGGTTTTAATGTCGTTTTGATTTTCTATCAATTGTTGTATCACGTTGTCATAGCGTTCTGCGTCTTGGTTATCTAAATTTCCGGTAATTGTTTTAATTACGTTTCCTAATCCGTTGATTAGTCCTCTTTTGCTTCTCGTCATTTGCTCTGTAGGTATTAATCGATTAAATTTGTCTTCTATATTTTTCAAAATACTTTCTGTTATACTGTCGTAGTTCATCATTTCTATTGCGTATTCTTTTCCGAATTTTGTTGTGTCCATTGATTGTTTTAGTCGAAAATAATTATTTTTGATTATTTGAAATTCTTGTTTTAGCTCGGTTAAATCGAATTTTTGTGCAAAGGTCCAATAATCTATGGTGTTTTGCATACTGCCTAATTTTATTGGTAGTATACCGGGGTTGTTCTTTATGTCTTCAATTATAATTTCTGTGTCCGTTTTTACCTGGGTGGAAGTTGACGGTAAGGGTGACGATTGTCCATCTGAAAGTACAGGGTGTCTTAAATTTTTGAGGTGAACATTTTTTGTTATTGTGCCGTCGTCTATCGCGGCTACGTTTTTGTCGGATATTCGTTTGATTTTAAAGGGTCCTAAATTTCTCGGTGTCGTTTTGTGTCTTTTGCTTTGGTAATTTTTCTCGAATACGGTTTGTCCTATGGAAAATTTGTTTATGTCTGAGTTTTTATTACGGGTCGCGGTAATTCGCTCTTTATCGTTATTTAATTTGTCCTTTACTTTGTCGTTAGTTATTTTTAGTTTCTCCTTGTGGTCTTTAGCGTATTGCTGGTAGATTTCTTTGTTATAATGTATATCGTAGGGGTTGCGTAAATCTGAATGTCCTAAGGTTAGTTCTAAGGGTGTAAAATTTGTAGTTGAATGAATCGTGTTATTATACGCGATTAATGCGTATGACATTAAGTTGGTTATGTGTTCTTTCTTGTAATTTATTCTTAATAATCTGATCTGTTCTAATAGGGTTGAATGTAGTCTCTCAATTAGTCCGTTTGATTCAGGGTGGTTTTCCGTTATAAAGTGAATTTTTATTTTGTGTAATTCTAAAGTGTTTTGAATTGTTTCGTTTTTGAATTCGCTTCCGTTATCTAATGTTATTGTTTCGGGTGTTCCGTAAAAGGTAAAATAGTGTAGAAATCCTTGAGTTACGTCTATACTATTTTTAGAAGTGATTGGTATTGCTTGTCCTATTTTGGTAAATGCGTCCACGATTGTTAGGTAACTTTGTGCTTCTACTACTAGAGTATCTGCATGTAACTTTTGGAAAGGTTTGTCTGGTGTTTTAGTTAACATTACGGGTATCTTTGGGGGTTTTCTGTCATATTTGGCTTTATCACATAATTCGCACTGATTGATAAATTCTGTAGTTAACTCTTTCATGTCCTTGAAATAGTAACGTCTCATAATTTGTTTTAGGGTCTCGTTTATTCCTTGATGGTTGGTCTTTCCTTCGTGTTGGTTTCTTATTACGTCATTTATTTCGTCAGGGTCGTCTAATGTTATTAATTTTCTCGTGCATCTTATAAGTTCGGGGCCAGAATTGTTAAATAGTTTTACATATATTTCTGAAAATCGTTTATATAAGTTTTCCGTGTTAAAATAAAAGTAAAATCGTTTTTTCTCGAGGGTGTATTCCTTTAATATTTTAATTATCTGTGATTCATTGTCGTCTTTAGTTATTTGAACTTTGTAAATTTTCTTATTATCCACTTTCGTGTATTTTACAGGGTTGGGGTTGTTTAAAACTTCTGTGATTATGAATTGATTGGGTTTCATGTCTATAGCTTCGTTTGAAATTTTTATTGCGGTTTCCGGTTCGTCATTTTGTGTCGAATGTAAGGTTTCCATTTCTTCTGGGTCTTCTCTGACTTCAGTTTCGTCTACGTTTCCTACTAATGATTCTGTCTCAAGTGCGTTAAGTTGGATTCTACTTAAAGCGTCTGCGTTATTGTTGTAAATTCCCTTTTTGTATATGATCTCATAATCATATTCTTCTAGTCTAATTCTCCATCTTTGTAATTTCGAGTTAGGTTCTTTGAGTTTGCATAGCCATACTAATGGTCTATGATCGGTATATATATATATATATATATAGAATTTCCGTCCGTATAGGTACGGTCTAAAATACTTTGTTGCCCAAATTATGGCTAACAATTCTTTCTCTATCGTACTGTATCGTTGCTCTGTTTCGTTGAGGGTTCTTGATGCGTAACTGATAGGTTTGTCGTTACCTACTGTTCCTTGACTTAATACTGCGCCTAAGGCTACATTTGATGCGTCCGTTGTTAATATGAATGGTTTCGAAAAGTCTGGGTATTCTAATACGGGGTGATTTGTTAAAATGCTTTTGATTTTATCTACTGCTTTTATAAATTCTGGGGTATGTACAATTTTGTTTCCCTTCTTTAAACAATTGGTTAGGGGTTTTGTTATTTGAGCATAACCTTTTATGAATTTTCGGTAATATCCGCTAAGGCCTAAAAATCCTTTAATCTCTTTATTTGTTTTGGGTATAGGGTAATTTAATACAGCGTTCGTTTTGTCGGGGTTTGGCATCACTCCTTGGGGTGTTATTACGTGTCCTAAAAAGGCTACTTCTTTCTGTAGAAATTCACTTTTATCTAGTTGTACTTTAAATTTTGCGGTTCTTAATCTTTCGAACACTTCTCTTAATCTTTCAATGTGCTCCACTAATGATGTTGAATACACTATTATATCGTCTAGGTACACAAGGCATTTTTCTTTGTGTATCCCTCGTAGTATGTTATCCATTACTCGTTGAAAGGTTGCGGGTGCGTTCTTCAGTCCAAATGGCATCCGTTTATACTCGTAGTGTCCTCTAGGTGTGCTAAAGGCTGTTTTCTGTGTATCTCCTTCTTCCATTTCTACTTGATGGTATCCTGATGCTAAGTCTAGCGTTGAAAAATATTGACACTTGCCTAACTTATCTAATATTTCTGTTATATTCGGTAATGGGTATTTGTCGTCTACCGTTTTTTCATTTAGTTTGCGGTAATCTATTACCATTCTGTATTTCCGTTTTCCTGATGCGTCTAGTTTCTTTGGTACTATTAGTACGGGGCTGCTCCATGGTGAATTGGAGTGTTGTATAATATCTTGATCTAATAGATCGGCTACTTGTCTGTCATCTTCTTCCTGACTTGCCTGGGGTAATCTGTATGCTTTTGTGAATATAAGTTTGTTGTCTGTTAGCTCAATGTTGTGCTTAACTGTATTTGTAAAGGTTAGGGGTATTCCTTCGCAATAGAATATGTTGCGGTATTCGAAACATAATTTTTGTATTGCTCTTTGTTCCTCTTGATTTATATTATTCAAATTTTGTTTTAACATTTCGTCTTTTTCTGCGGGGTTGTAATTTTCGTTTGGGGATTCATCTATTTCCATCTCGTTAAAGTTTAACTCTTCTACGTTTATCGGGTTTGTTAAAGATAGTTATACGGGGTAATCATTTGAGTTTAATATTGTTGTTGTGGCGTAATTATTTTTGATTTTAACTAATGCGGTTGAGGTTTCTACTCCTTGTTGAAAAGTTATGTGGTTTATTATTCCTAAGTTTTTATTTGAATTTACGGGGATTCTTATTTTTTTTTCTGTTCGGGGTTCTAAAGTATATTTTTCGTCGATTTGGGTGTTTTGAAATTTAATGGGGATTCGTCCATACTTGGTTCTTAATAATCGGTTTTTGATATCTATGTTGGCTTCTAGTTTTCTTAGAAGGTCCATTCCTAATAGTCCGTCATATTTGTCATTAAATTCAAATATGCAGAATTTATGTTTCATCTTTACGTTAAAGGTTTTTGGTAAAGGTATGTTTGCTACGAATTGGTGTATGGTTGTTTGATGGGCGGTTTTAATTTTGAAGAGTTCTCTTTCTACATAGTTTAGATAATGTTTTTTTACTGTTCGCGGGCTTATTAATGTTTTTGAAGATCCGGTATCGATAAGTAATTTAAAGTCAGCGTGGGGTATTTCGATATAGGGTAATACAAGATGATTCATATTATTTAGATTTATTACGTTAGGTCGTTTATAAAATGGTCCATTTGAAAATTTGAACATGTGTTCTTTTCGTCGTCCTTCTCGTAATTTTCGTGTGGTTCTTCGCGTTCATAATGGTTTGATTGATTCTGTTCATTATTCGTACACGGTTGATTGTTATTATTCTGGTCATCTTCATACTCTTCTACTTCCTAATGAAATAGCTCTTCTGAAGTGAAAGTGCGTTTTTGATTAGGGTTTGGTCTTATGTGCGTTATTTTTGTGTTAGGTCTGGTGTTACCAGATGAGGTATCCATTGGTGTAGGTTTGTAATAATTATTGGGATTATTAGTGTTTATCATCGGTGAGTTTCTATTAGTATTCGCGTTAAATGCTGGACTTTGTTGATTTATATTTTGGTTAAATCTCGGTTAAAATGCGGGTCTTGAAAAGTTCGAGTTAAATGTTGGTTGAAAGGTGGGTTTTGAAAAGTTCGGATAAAATGTTGGTTTTGAGAATTCTTTGTATTGGTTGTTAAAGTTTGAGTTATTAAAATGTGGATTATTTGTTCGCGTTTGGTTTGTTTGTGCATTGAATGGGTTAAATTTTTGTTGTGGATTTATTTGTCTTGCGGGTTGTATAGTTTTCATTGGCGTATAGCTTTTATTCGCGTTGGGGTTATATAGTCGGTTTCTATAGTACATTACGTTTTCTTCTTCGATTATCATATTCATTGCTTCTTCTAAGTTTTGGGGATGTTGAAATTTAATCTTATCTGAAAGTCTTTCGGGTAGTGCATTTAGATAGGTATCTAATGCCATCTCGTCATACATTTTAGTTTTTAAAAGTCTCACGTTTGGGTCGGTCTCTTCGATTTTGAGATTTGTCAAGATTAAGCTTTTTACATCTTGGCATCTCATTCCAAATTGATAGGGTGACTGGTTATGTTCCATTCGTAGGCTGGTTAAATCCCTTACTAAACATTTTAAGTTCCGTTGATCGCCGAAATATGCAATTAATATTCGTTTAAATTCGTCCCACTGGTCCACGTCCGCGCGACTGGCTATTAAAGTTAGTGCTCTTTCGGTTAGTTTACTGGTAATGAGGTGGATCAGTAAAGTGTTTCTGTCGTTATCTCCCGGCTTATAAAAGGCCTTTAAGAATATTTCGGAAGCCGAAATATAATTATTGAGTAAGCATGTGTCATTTCCGTTAAATTGTGGTATCATTTTGAGGTACAGCTTTATTTCATTAGTCATCTTGTCTGGGGTAATATTTGGGTAATTTTAAAAAAGTAAAACAAAATTTTTCTTTTTTTTTTGAAAAAAAATTTGGATTTATTTCGTAGTTTTTGGTGTTATTTAAAGAGTTTTACGCTTGGTATTAGTTTGGTTGAGTTTACTTTTGATTTGCCGATTTTTATTTTTAATTTCCGAAGTTTCAATAGGCTGGGTTATTTTTTGTGGTAATTTATCGGGTGTGAATGTTTTGCGTTATTTGCGTCAGTTATTACTTCTCTAATTTTTTATTATGTCGATTTTATTTAAGTGCGTAATAATTATCTCGTTGGTTTATGCGATTGTAAGGTGTCTGCAATGCTTACAATGTTATCTGCTACAGGATGTTGTTAGTTACTTAGTTGCGTTTATCGTCTCTAATATAAGTTATTTTTAATTTTACCGTGGGTGTAATTTAGTACTCGCAGTGATTTTATACACTGAAATTTGTGCGTTTTTAATTTATTGAAATGTTTTCACGTTTGAATACGGTTGTAATTTGCGTTTTAGTACCGTACTTATTTATCCTCTTGAGTAGTTTAACATTGATACTTTAATAAAGTTTTCGATTGTAATTTTATGCTGTTTATAATGCTTGAATTCTAAAAGGTTTCGCGATGTATTTAAATATCTTTTTTACTGTGATTTATAATTAGATTTTTATGCGTATTTATTCAAGGTTAGTTTCATTCACTTTGATGAGACGATGAGGTATTACGTTCAATTTGAATTCGCGTTTCGTTATTTCTTGTATTAGGATGTGGCTTTTAATTGCTCGTGGTTTTGCTTTCGCGTTTTTATTCTTGGTGTATTTTAAATTATTTTTGTGCGTCAGTTAATTCTTTTATTGTGGGATTAGAACTTTTATTTCTTGTGTTAGTTGAGTTTGTAAAATTAGAAATTCTAAAAATTTCTTGCGTTAGTTAAGTTAAGATGTAATTCAAAAATTCTAAAAAATTTTGTGCCAGTTAAGGTTGTTGAATTAGAGGTTTTTTAAAAGATTTTTCGCGCCAGTTAAAATTTAATTCAGAAATCTTAAGAGATTTGGTTTTATTTCTAAGAATTTTTCTTACGTTAGTTAAAACGTGATCTAGTCTCTTGCGCTTTGCGACTTTTTTAATAATTGTCTCTAATTTTTGTTTTAGAATAATTTTTCTCAGTTCTTTGTTTCAATATTTTTTGGTTGTCTTAAGTTTTTGTAAATTTTTCATATATACAAGTAAAATAATAATAAAATTTCAATAAAGGCTTGAAGATAATCTCTAGCAATTGCTAAGTCGATTATTTTCAAAAAAATGGCATAAAATATTTGTAACAATAGTCAATATATACATAAATAAATTCATAAAACTAGCAAATATCAAATGTCTTTGTTAATAATAAAATAAATTTCAATTGGTTTAGGAAAATGAACTTACACTAGTTGCTTGGTTGCTTTCATTGATTTGTTTTCTTTGTTTCTGTTTTTCTTTTGGCTTCTTGGATTTGATCTATGCTTGTATCGCCTCCAATTTTTTTCTTTTTGTTGAATTCGAACTATGCTTGTTTCTCCTTCAACTGCTGGACTTGAACGATTCGTGTTTCTCCTCCAACTTTTTGTTTTTGTTCTGCCAAAATCGGAATTGAAATTCCCGGACCACCAGTTCCTTGAAGTTGGATTCGCTAGTGCCCTTTTGACATCCTACCGGCTGCGCCAGTTAAGGTTCGTGGCTTCGAGCGGTCCTTTTTAAAAAGACTTCTTTGGTCTTTAATACATTTATTTGTTTTACAGATTTGAACAATTACAATCTTGAATTAATTTATTCTAAGTCGAATAGTTAATACTTAATTGTACAGGTGAGTTACCGACGAACTGCAATGTGAAAGCTGAACGTTGATGAACTGACTAGGAGTGGAGCTCCTGGTCCTTATATAACTTTCTCCCCCTCACAATTCTGTGGGAACCTGCGGACGTAATGTCCGCTTACACTTCATAATACATAGTTGCTATCTTAAAAGCTATTCATAATTACAATGTTGCAGGCTTATTCTGCGTAATCTCGGTACGTGACATCCTACGACCGTCTGTGACCTGACTTCTGCAGTGTTACTTATCCTTGTGCTACTTTGTAGCGTTTCCACTCGTGGGAACTGAAATCATCTTAATAAATTGTAATAAATTGTTGCAATTTGTCTTTTATGACATTGTTGCACTGTCCTAACATTTCCTAATGTTTCCTAATATTTCCTAATAAAGATATTAGTTTTATATGTATAATAGATGGGGGATCCTATAGCTCGCGTCGGCGCGAAGTATTCGTACAACCCACTATTGACGTGACGGAAATACGCGCACCGCGTCTTTTGAAATTATGGCGCGAAACTTCCGCACATCAAAATTATCCTAAGACATGTTTAAGGGCCAATTTGATTGGCACGTAACAATCGCGCAAAGCCACAAAAGAAAAAACTTAAAAAAAGAAAAAGTCTGTTAGCACAGTAACAGCTTAAAATCTAAATCCTAACTACCCTACGTAAAACCTAACTTAAAACCTACAAAATGTTTATATAAGGCGCCACCTGGTTTTTTGACCGATAACACGTCTACCGAATTACCAGGAAACGGAATAGGTAGCCCCATTGTTTTTGACTACACTAATCATCGATAGCACAAATTTGTCGGGGAGCATAAAACACTACTTAAATTAACACAGATGCGACAAGTCGCCTAATCTATCTAAACTAAAGCTAACATTAAAGTTTTTACGTGCAAACACACATGAGTGTTGCATCAAAACTGTTCCTTGTTGGCAAGAAGTGCCCAAATTTAAAAATGTTCACAGAGTGCGTCAGTCTACACTCTAGCAAATTTTGTTACTGGTACTTTGGTTTTCTAACGATGCACATTTAAAACTTGCCCATGACATAGTTGTGAATCAACAAATTTACCAAAAGTACCACCCTACTAAATCCTTATATGACTAACCTAACAAATTACATTTCTATATCAGGCTAGCTTTTTCACTCAAATTTCAAGAAAAATAATTCCCACGTCTGGTCATAGATACCACACGTTAGGAAGATAAAAAGATAAGACAAGATCTCAAATTGTTGTTAAAGATAGTAGATAAGATAATGACAATGAGCTTAAATTGTTATCCTCAAAGGTAATGGATAAGATAACGGTATTAAGCTTTATTTATTATTTGAGATACTAGGTAAGGTAATGCGATATTATACAAAAGTTATTACTAAAGATAACCGGTAAGATAACGCGAATTTAAACAAAAGTTATTACTAATGGTAGTCGGTAAGATAACGATATTTCACTAAAGTTATTATTAAAGGTAATCGGTAAGATAACGATATTAAAACTAAGGGTATTATCAAAGATAATAAACAAGACAAAGGTATTGGCTTAGTTATTACCAAAGACAATGGATAAAGGTAAAGATTAGAGTGACTCCGTGGAACCCGTAAAATGGCAACTTCTCGTACCCTCTAAAAAGAGAGACCTGTGAAGCAGGTCCGTTTACAAGAAACGGTACGAGGGACCGGCAAAGGCATAAGGGTGCATCCTTGCACCCGGCGTTAATTGGTATCGGTGATACAATCACCCGATACCCACACGGTATATTGCGATATACACATCCACTCACACATTCACACACTCATACATACCTTCACTGCCAGGGCCCATGCGCTGACAGCGGCACCGCATGACCTCACGAAAGATTCCCAGAGACGTGGTCCAGGTGTCTGTGAAAACCTCCCGCACAACCACACTGTGACTAACAAAAATGAAAAGGCAGAGAAACAGGAACGGTAAAAAGAGGGAGATAGGTTATTTGGAATGCATAAGAGGCACTTCCAGGTAGAAGAAAGTAGAGGAAGGACTCGCACTGAGCAAAAGCGACAGAAAAAGGTGGATAGCAAAGCGCTACTCAACCAGCCAATGTGGCCAGTAGCTCGGAGTGAGGGAACATCACTTCCGGGACAAGAACAGGTCCACCGAAAGAAGAATAAGGCATAGACGGAGACAGCGGGATAAGAAAAAGTAGAGTTTTTGGACAAGCGTCCGAGAGAAGGTAGAGAGTTGTCCCTGTTAAACACAGCGCAGTCTGAAGGACCACCTGCGATATTAATCCGACAAGATAAGGTATCATACGTTAAAAAATTTACTAGACTCTTAAGAGAACTAGTACGATCATTTTCCTAACGAGTGCATCCACTACGATAAGAAAATCAGACAAAAGTTGACACAACAACTTACAAGTATCATTACAGAAACATTTACACAAAAACAAACTGTTTTAGGTAGTTTTTCAAAACGGTAGCACCCTAAACACACAAAAATGCCCATTTATAAGCAGTTAAATACAGGTACACTGTCCCAATATGCTAAAACAACCGAAAATTTAATAAGAAACAATAGCACCACAAAGTTCAACAAAAAACAATGAAAAAAAAAAGTTTATAAGTTATGTTGATTTAGTAGAAAAAGAAAGAAATAATGATATAGTATAATGTGGGCGACTGTAATAATTTAGAGGAAAAACACATGGAATAGACAATCCTAGCTTTTTGCAACTGCGAATATGGACTATTTCTTTCAATGGCATAGGCCGCGTCTCCTATGTGAGTCCAAAGAAGAAAAACATCCACTCAACATCAGCTAAAACCAATCATAAAAATTCAATGAGTTATTTCAACCAAAGTTACGACAATTACCACACAAAATTAAATGACGTAAGAAAAATACTAAAAACCAAATAATATGCTGTAGGAAAAGTTCGAGGATTAATTAAATGAAACAACAGAGTTGTATTGGGGGGTGTAGAGAATGAAGTGATATATATGTAACGGTATGGTCAAGGAAAAGTCAACCAAAAGAAAAAGATAGCTAATTTAAGGTAAGTAAAGTTAAACGTGTAAGAGATTATACACTGTATGAGAGAGGGAATAAGTAATTAAAGTTAACTAATTGATGGTGAGAACAAAAAATATTAGATAAATAGTGAGGAGAATAGAACGTGAAAAACTTAACTAGCATTTGGATCAGCAGAGAATGGCTTAAAGTCTTTAATATGCCACCTGCCTTGACGTTTTCCTTCAGCATCCTGAAGTTCGTAGATAAGGGGACTAATGACACGAGTGACCTTACAAAGAATGAATTTAGGGGCTAATTTTGAAGAGAATTTCTTAGATGCATCCAATAAGACATAATTCTTTTTCCAAACTTGTTCGCCCAAGGCAAAGGAAATATTCGTTTACGTAAGTTATAGTGGTCCTTACTCTTTTCGTAAGCTTTTAACAAATTTTTTCTAACGTCGTTAAAGATAGAAGGTAATGACTGTTGGTCTTTGTCCCAGCGTACTTTATCGTCAAATTCAATTACGTTAGTATCGTCAGGCACTAAACCATAGTAACTCCCATCGATTGGGGTATATCTTCCAAAAACAAGAAATGACGGAGTGAATTGGGTTGCTTTGTGTTTAGATGTACGCATAGCTTGAGCAATTTTAAAGATATTTTCATCCCATGTAGTATGGTCTGAATCAATATAGGAAGAGATAGCGGTAACTAAAACTCTATTTACTCTTTCGGTAGGGTTTACTTGGGGGTGGTATTTTGCGTTAAACCAAATTTTTTGTACTTTGTAACTTTTAACGACATTCTGAAAATCTTTAGAGATAAATTGTGCCCCATTGTCGCAAAGAATAATCTAGGGGACACCAAAGATAAGAAATACATTTTGTTCTAGGAATTTAATTATAGCTGCAGATGTAGCTTTACGTAAGGGTTGCACCATAACAAATTTAGAAAACCAATCGGTGACAACTAAAAGATATTGGTTACCTCTTTTTGATCGGGGGAGAGGTCCTAATAAGTCAAGCGATATTAATTGAAAGGGATAAGATATACGTTTAAAGTTACCCATTAAACCAGGGCGAGCGTCTTGTGAACTCTTATGAGAACCACAAATTTTACAGTTCTTAATATAGCGACAAACAGATTGCTTAAGTGTGGGCCAGTAATATAATTCAGATATTTTAGCGAGAGTTTTTGTAACACCAAGGTGTGCAGCTATGAGATCATCATGACATAATTTGAGCACTTCACTGCGGTTAGCAGTAGGCACGACCAGTTTTAATTCAGGGATATTAGTAATTTTATGCGGAGAAGAAGATACAAATTTATATAGTCTATTATTAGTTACACGAAAGGTAGGGAATTTATCGGGATTATCAGAAACTTTTTTAATCATATTGAGATACCAGGTATCAGGAATTAAATTTGGAAGGTTAAGAGAGACGACATCACGAGATAAGGCATCAGGTACGATATTTAATTTGCCAGGCCTATGCCTAACGTCAAAAGTGAATTGAGATATACGCAAGTTTCATCTTGCCAAACGACCTGCGGGCTGTTTCAAGTTATTAAACCAAGTGAGAGCTAAGAACATTAGGTACATTGTCAAAGAAGTAAACGTGAAAAGCTCTTAGATATACGTAGGGTTAAACAATTTTAAAGACAATTTTAAGGCATTTAATGAGGTTTAAATCGATATGTGAAGAGACAAGAGTAATTAAAACTCGATTCACAAATAAAATTGTTGAAAAACAAAAAGATATTTTATAAAGCATATTTTTACTGGGATGGGAAGCTCTCATTTGAGTTCTACCCAAACCAATAAGGAAAAATTTCAACATCATTATTAAAAAAATGAATCACAAATTCTAAAGCGACAAACTTACCAAGCAAATTCTTGTCTAGACTTATAATGCTCTACGACTAGCCCTTTGGGTCTCGTTCTAGCCTTACAGAGCTATACGACCAAATCCGACAGTAAATTTCGCTTAATGGATGTTAAAGTACGTTGAAATATCAATAACTAAAAAAAAATATGCAATCAAGACAAAATCATACTCGCTACATGAAAGAAAAATTCCACGATACATATACAAAAGGTATTCCAAATTATTGGAATGTTCTTTCAATATTGCAGAAGTTATCAACAATTATCGTAAATGAGTTTAAATAATGAACCTTAACGGAAATTCTTTTATTTTAGTATTCAAAGGAGCAGATATAAAGAGATGCAATTTATTACATTTTGAAAGGTAAAAATATGGTTAGGTAATTTCGTTACTATATATAAAGCAAGAACCTGTTACGTAATTCTTGATCAGCCACGTTGGGCGCCAATTTTATGCTACGTTGTTTTTTGTAGCCGTGCGTAACACCAAGAAATCACGGAATGACCGGGCTCAATCGGAAATTAGGGGGGGTTGTAGGAAGCAAACTGACATATAATGTATACGGCGGTAAGGAGTTAGTGACAGTACCTGTAAGAAAAATAGTTAAGCAAACCTAAAAAAAAAGAAAGTAAACATAGCATAAATTATTCAGTACTTTGTAGATGTAAGAAAAACTGTTTTGGATAAACTATATATTATAATCACGATAAAAGCATTACAAAAAAAATTTTGATTACAAAGTGAGGTAATATTATGGAGTAGCAGAAACGTTTCCTCACACACTAATTAAACATCAATTAGACAAAATGTTAATAAAAGATAAAAAGATAAGACACAATTGATATGAGTAATCTAGTAGTATTGGTTTTTTTTTCTTTCTTTTTTTTTTAAAAAAGCAGGCAAGTCCATTGTAAAAGGTATCAGAACGACGAAGATATGGCAAAACAACGGGTAGATATTTAAAGTAATAGCAAGTAGGAAATAGTTCAACTTACAGAAAGTCCTTCAGTAACGCTTCCTTGCAATTGAAGTGTAGGATTCACGATGTCCTGCACTAACGAAGCAGTTCACCCTTGACTGTGAGGGGGTTGATGGAATTTCTTACACTCTACACTAAATCACACATACGTGTTTCACTGGTGGTAGCAGCAGACACTATCAGCGGATGGAACTATGTAGTATTGATAAATTCTTGTTAATTCTATTTCCTGAGACAATAATTCCGAAATAGTTTGTAACACAAATCGTAAAAAAAATGATAATAAAAATTTAGGATCACGGCTTTCAAGGCACGATGGAATGCATTAAACTAACAGCAACCGTGAGGTGTTTTATTTGCTACCTATGGTAACAAAAAAAAATCTAATGTTTTTAAATAAAGAAATTTGCGCAAACAACGATTTATTTTAGATTCGTTGGGGTTAGAAAATTCAGAACCTACAGTATCAACTGTCTTTACATGTGAATTAGATACCTGTTTATCAGAAGCAACCTGTTTTTTACTAAACCTGCTACAACTGTATCACCATGTGTTTGTTTTGAAGCACTCAGCTTAAAACTGTACTTGGATAATCCAAAGTATGCACCACTCTGATAAAAAGAACCACGAAAAACTAGATCGCACACATTGTTCAAATATAAAACGACCAATCAACAAAAAAAAACACAATTGGTAAAGCGACGCGTATCACTAAAGTAAATGTTCCGTAAAACAAGCACGTGTGGTCGAGTCCAACACGTTAGCCTATAAAGTACACTTCTTTCAAAAAGCAATCAGAACTACACTGCTTACAGTTAAAATACTATTTTTTAAAGCAAAAAGGAAAACGTAATTAAAATATAGCAACCAAGAACAAACTACAACTGCTAATCTGGTTATAAAATAGTTGTTACTATCACCTCTTATCGGCTATTAACATAAGGAACCTTCAAAACGTGAATACAGCAATCATATCTACAACTAATTACAGTTGTTTATCATTTCCGATAAATTGGAAAGAAAGTTATGAATAATTCAATTTTCAATTAAACTATCATTTAAAATTAATACACGTGAGTTAAATTGCATACAATCCGAAAACTAGGCGGAAGTATTTACTTTATACTAACAACGATCCAAACGATGTATTTTGAGGACGCAAACAGAATGGGAGCGTAACAAATTCCCCCCCAGCAAAATTAAAAGGTCGGGGTGGGGAACGAGAAGCAGAGGACGAACGACGTTAACAACAAACGGACTCGACGAGGAAAACGAAAAAACTATAACAATCCAATCAGAACCAACACACAAAAAAAAGAAAAAAAAAAAATTTCCGGCTCGAAGGACCAAAATGTCGAACAAAAATAAAAGTAAAGAAATCCACAGGGAAAGATAGGTAAGTAGTAGCAATCGAAGAGGACCAAGGTGTAAAGGCATAAACACTGCCAAAGTCGTTAAAGGACGGATGTCTCTTTAGAAAAGAAACAGCACAGTTTCCGACCTCAAGAAATTGATTTCTCGCGCGCAGAAACCAAAAGAAAAGAAAAGTAGCGAGGAAGAAAACCAACAGCAACAGCCAACATAAGACACAAGTGTTAAGCCTCAAGTAAGCTAGGGAATGACAAACGGAAAACTGGAGAAAGTAACGAAAGGCTTCAAACTGTGGTACCAAGAAGGAGAAAAAAAAGTCGCATAATACAACCAAGTAAGAAAAGTAATTTGCTAATAGACCCAAAAGTCGACTAAGTCGTGATTCCTAAAGGACAGAAAGTAGGCCTAAAGAGCAACTACCACAGGAGCAGGTATAACGAGTGATCGAAGTCAGTACATCAACTAACCGCAAAGAAAACCAGTCAGGAAAAAAAACTGGACAGGAATGTGGAATGAAGGAAAACCCGGAAAAAGTAGAAGAAAAAAAAAGTCATCACACAATACTACGAAATATGTAAAATATCACAGATAAAGCTCTGAGTTGAAGGAATCGTATAACGTAGGGAGACGAGTGGATTACGGACGAAATTTGCGGCGTTTGCGTCGCCAAAAGGACAACAGATCTAGATTGGGGACATTAGGATTATCAGGATGGGCAGGTTTTAGGTCTTTGACATGCCATATAGATTTGTGACCGGAAGGATCGGTAAGTTCATAGGTCCAGGGAGAAACAACTTTAGATATAGGAAAAGGACCAAGGAACTTAGGAGCAAGTTTGGCGTTAAAATGACGGGAAGCATCGGACAGATCAAAATTACGACGCCAAACGGAATCACCTAGTTGATAGGAGACGGGACGGCGGCGGAGATTATAGCGGCTGTGAATTTTTTTATAACCAGCAGAAAGTTTTTTTAGAATATGGGAACGGATATGTTTAAAGTGTTCAGGATCAGGGGAAGGATGTTCGGGATCAGGAATGTACATGTCGTTTATTTCGGACAACTGCCCGAAATAATCGCCGGAAAGGATATGCTCATGACCAAATAAAGCAAAGAACGGAGTACAGCCTATGATCTCATGTTTGGAGGTGCGGATTGCACAAGAAATTTTTGGGAGGTTTACGTCCCAATGACGTTGGTCGTCGAGTACATAGGAGGCAAGCAAGGTTTTAAGGACACGATTAACTCGTTCCGCAGGATTGGCTTGAGGATGGTAGCGAACGGTGTAAAGGATTTTGGTGTAATAACGGGCACATAAAGAGGTAAGCTGATGGCTGCGGAATTGTACACCGTTATCAATGATAAGGTATTGAGGAACGCCAAAAAGGAGGAAAACTTGGTTTTCTAGGATTTTGGTGATGGACTGTGCAGTGGCTTTGCGTAAAGGAAAGAAAAGAGGAAATTTAGTGAAATAGTCAGCCACTACACAAACATAGGAGTGACCTTTGGTGGAACGAGGAAGGGGACCGACAATGTCGCAGGAGATAATCTGCCAGGGATAGGAGGGTTTTGCTCTAGGAGCAAATAGACCAGGAGGAGGCAACTGTTCAACCTTGTGAGCAGCACAAACCGGACAACGTCGGATATAGCGAGCGACGTCAGCTCGAAGACTGGGCCAGAAGTAAGTTTGCAGGATACGGGCGGAGTTTTGGTCACACCACAGTGACCGGAAGTAGGAGGATCGTGGTGAAGGACAATCAGCTGTTTACGCTGCTCTGAAGGAACGACGATTTTCCAATCGCTCTGAGAATCGGCAGCGATAGAAGTTTTCCGTTTACGAAACAGGATGTTGTTGACAACGGACCAAGTAGGATAACGGCTAGGAGAGTTAGAAACTTTTTGGATCATTGAGTTGTACCAGGGATCAGGAGTAGGTAGAGTTACTTCAAGGGAGGAAATGGTCGAAATAGAAATAGGTTCAAGGACCGGGACCGAACGGGGAAGGGTATCGGGAACAACGATTTAAAGGAAAGCCACATTGACGAGGGCAATCGCGTCTGGTCACGCCTTTATAACCGCATCCGTAACAGTGTAGGATCGGTGGGTGAGAGCACTGGGGTGAAACATGTCCAGTTTTATCACAGTTCCAACAGACGACCTGTTTACTTGTAGAAGGAGTAGCTGGCGTAGTAATAGAAGAAAGGTTATGTTTATTCGCGAGAGTTGGGTGTGGTTTAGAAAAGTTAGGCCCCCGAGGTTGGACCAAAAAAGGTAACGAAGGGTTGGGTTTATAAGCTAGATCAGGTTCTACATACGAGTGGGTATTTCTACTAGGGGGTACGTAATTGTCGACAATAAATTTCGTTAACTCTAATTTTAGACACTCATTCTCCAACTCTTCCCAAGAATGTACGGTAGGCAGCCGGGTTAAATAGAAAGGGGACAGGTTACGCGAAACTATATCAAGTTGTACATCGGCCGGTACACTCCCATGGCGCCTGAACAATGCACTCATGCAGGACAAATATTCGTATGTCGTCAAATAACCAATGATAGTAATCTGGGGGTGCAAAATGACGTATCAGCAGCCTCGATAGGGATGTCCAATCAAAAACACGGTGACAATTACCCCGGAACCAACAGAGCGCTTTGGATTCAAACAACTCCACCGCGGAGTCAAATAATTCACTCTCCGGGATATTTCGGGATTTTCGGAGCTCTTCCACTCTTTCAAGAGAACTATGTACCGTTAGGGTTTGAGAATCACCTGAGAATTTTATATCCAATTTGGAGACTCTGTTACGTTTGGAGGAAGCATCACACGACTTAGAAATGACGGATTCGGATTCCTTTTCCTCTTCGGAATCGGATGTAAGTATAGGGGGTCTATCCGGGTCTACATGAGGAGTAGGAGAAAGAAAAATACTAGCGGTAGCTAAAGGGATACCGGATGTGGCAGTAGGGTGTCAAAACTTTTTAATTTTCTTATCATACTCATGGCGGAGATTATTTATCGTAAGAAGCAATTGACGTTGCATTTTCTGCTCATCGTCTTTTGGGGGACAAATTTGCGCAACGACGCTCGAGATGTATATACAAGGCACTAATACGTCGAAACGTATCTGAGGACCTATCACCATCAAAGGGGGGAAGTGAGGTTTCTAATTCTTGAATAGCAGTTTCGATGGCCCTACATTCAAAATCAAAATCGGCTGGTACGGGGATGGTAGGAAGCCTTTTTTCTCGTTCGATACTAAGAGCACTTCGAACGGACCTTCGTAATTTTTCCACATTGTCTTCAGGAGTGTAACCCCGAGAAGATAATTCATATTGCAGCTCAGTCTTCCGTAAACGGTTGACCGTCATACGCCAATAAGCCATCCTGAAAAGCGATTTTTTTGAGGTATTACAAGTATTATAAGTATTATATATTAAGGATTATATTTAAGTGAGGTAGCGAAAGTGGCGTAAGGGGAGAAAAAAATGATGAAAAGAAAACTTGGGCGCCAGTGTTTTCCAGAACCAAATTACCAGCGAAAACACAACTCTGATAATTTACACACACACAAAAAAAAATCAAGACTACACCACAAAAAAATTAGAGCTAGCCAATATAGGAAAAAAAGAAAATCGAGCCGCTACACCACAAAAAATTAATGCCAAACAATCAAGATCATAAAAAAAAATTTAGAAAAATCAAGAACAAATCAGAAAAAATCGAGAGCAAATCAGAAAAAATCGAGAGCAAATCAGAAAAAATCGAGAGCAAATCAGAAAAAATCGGAAGCAAATCAAAAAAAATTGAGCCAAATCAAAAAAAAATCGAGCCAAAATTTATGTTACGTAATTCTTGGGCAGCCACGTTTGGCGCCAATTTTATGCTACGTTGTTCTTGTAGCCGTGCGTAACACCAAGAAATCACGGAATGACCGGGCTCAATCGGAGATTAGGGGGGGGTTGTAGGAAGCAAACTGACATATAATGTGTACGGCGGTAAGGAGTTAGTGACAGTACCTGTAAGAAAAATAGTTAAGCAAATCTAAAAAAAAAGAAAGTAAACATAGCATAAATTATTCAGTACTTTGTAGATGTAAGAAAAACTGTTTTGGATAAACTATATATTATAATCACGATAAAAGCATTATAAAAAAAATTTTGATTACAAAGTGAGGTAATATTGGGGAGTAGCAGAAACGTTTCCTCACACACCAATTAAACATCAATTAGACAAAATGTTCATAAAAGATAAAAAGATAAGACACAATTGATATGAGTAATCTAGTAGTATTGTTTTTTTTTCTTTCTTTTTTTTTTTTTAAAAAGCAGGCAAGTCTATTGTAAAAGGTATCAGAACGACGAAGATATGGCAAAACAACGGGTAGATATTTAAAGTAATAGCAAGTAGGAAATAGTTCAACTTACAGAAAGTCCTTCAGTAACGCTTCCTTGCAATTGAAGTGTGGGATTTACGATGTCCTGCACTAACGAAGCACTTCACCCTTGACTGTGAGGGGGTTGATGGAATTTCTTACACTCTACACTAAATCACACATACGTGTTTCACTGGTGTTAGCAGCAGACACTATCAGCGGATGGAACTATGTAGTATTGATAAATTCTTGTTAATTCTATTTCCTGAGACAATAATTCCGAAATAGTTTGTAACACAAATCGTAAAAAAAATGATAATAAAAATTTAGGATCACGGCTTTCAAGGCACGATAGAATGCATTAAACTAACAGCAACCGTGAGGTGTTTTATTTGCTACCTATGGTAACAAAGAAAAATCTAATGTTTTTAAATAACGAAATTTGCGCAAACAACGATTTATTTTAGATTCGTTGGGGTTAGAAAATTCAGAACCTACAGTATCAACTGTCTTTACATGTGAATTAGATACCTGTTTATCAAAAGCAACCTGTTTTTTTACTAAACCAGCTACAACTGTATCACCATGTGTTTGTTTTGAAGCACTCAGCTTAAAACTGTACTTGGATAATCCAAAGTATGCACCACTCTGATAAAAAGAACCACGAAAAACTAGATCGCACACATCGTTCAAATATAAAACGACCAATCAACAAAAAAAAACACAATTGGTAAAGCGACGCGTATCACTAAAGTAAATGTTCCGTAAAACAAGCACGTGTGGTCGAGTCCAACACGTTAGCCTATAAAGCATACTTCTTTCAAAAAGCAATCAGAACTACACTGCTTACAGTTAAAATACTATTTTTTAAAGCAAAAAGGAAAACGTAATTAAAATATAGCAACCAAGAACAAACTACAACTGCTAATCTGGTTATAAAATAGTTGTTACTATCACCTCTTATCGGCTATTAACATAAGGAACCTCCAAAACGTGAATACAGCAATCATATCTACAACTAATTACAGTTGTTTATCATTTCCGATAAATTGGAAAGAAAGTTACGAATAATCCAATTTTCAATTAAACTACCATTTAAAAAAAAATACACGTGAGTTAAATTGCATACAATCCGAAAACTAGGCGGAAGTATTTACTTTATACTAACAGCGATCCAAACGATGTATTTTGAGGACGCAAACAGAATGGGAGCGTTACAAATTTCTATAAAACGCATTTATAGGTTATACTGTTTAAAACATTCAAGGGAACAGCTTTTAAAACTACATGAGGCAAGGTTAATTTTTAACAAAGGGATATATCATTGATAAAGTACAAAAAGACACTCCAAATTATAAAAACACGTAGGTAATATGTTATTTAACAAAAGCAACAACCCATAGTTAAACATTTCTTCAAAAGATATAAAAAACCAATTTATTTCGCTCAGTGCTTTTAAACACAAGGTTTTCTTGTAAAGGTAATTGAGATATTATTAATTAAATAGGTAAATCACTAATGCACTTTTTAAAATGTAACATACAAGACAGTGTATTCAAGTTTCAAAAACGGTCTTCTAAAGTTGAAAAAACAAACAAAGGTTATATTTTAATTTAATATAAAGTAGATAATTTTCGTAATAAAGGCATGCATTACTTATTTATTTATACGTATACTTACAAGTAAAAAGTAGGGTTAGTGGTTGATTCTTCCTAAAAGTTCGTATATGAATCCAAAAATAAACCAATCACACAATACACTGATGTGAACAAACACATCCCACATTGAAAATTAAATTAACATTATTTTAAAAAAAATAATTTTATAACACAACTAAATTTTTAATTACAAAATGGCGGTATTCACCTTTAATTGCCAAAGAAACTGATTTTGACATCTAGGAATGTGGCATGTTCCGAAACGCGAGTATAAGTTTTCAAGTTCAACAGGAATTAGATAATCGATATTTTTTTTTAGTGAAAAAGCTATTAGTTAATACATTGTATCTTTATAAAGGAAGTTATTACAACCTAAAAACAAAGGATAAAAAACCCCTAAGTTCATAACCTTACACATTAAGGCGCCAGTTCTTACGGTTTAAAAACTCGATAAATACAGTTAAAAAGTCGATAAATACAACACCGCAAGCGGGGTTTACTAGACACCACCGGCAGTTGGTAGCGCTAATCTTATACAGATTTTAGGCGCGCTCATCTGCCAATGACGTTACCAATGCACAAATTACGACGCAATTATCGGAAAAATATATAAAGTTAAGGCAATATATTCTAATGCAATTACTCACATAAATATGTCTCTGGGTTAAAGTTGGCTTCTATTCCAAGTCCATCAGGGCTACGGAGGGCCCTTTTGAGGTAGTTAAAAATGGTACGCCCGACGCTCTTTCAAAGCGTTTGGACTAGCTCCGGTAATCATGAGTTCGTCATCCAGGGTCGTGCAGTATGGTTTGCCTACGGCTCAAATTGTCACCTACCTATGCAGGGATCGGATAAGGAAACATGGTAAGGGCGACAAACAAAGATAAGCAAGCAAGGAAATCTACATAGGTAAAGATAAGGCACGATACGATACCTGACACGACCACACTCCTTGAAGATCAAAGGCAAACAGCCACGTTCAAGCGTCGATTACAACATAACCAATTTTACCAAAAAGTGGTTTGTATACCTACAAAAATCGGTTTATCAGGACTGATATTATTAAAAACCGATTTTGCAAAACCAATCTCACTAAAAACGATTTTAACCTGTTTTTACCGAAGCGGGTTTTACCAGAACCGGCTTTCGCTTAATAAAACCGCTTTGTCAGAATCGATTTACCAATGCCGATTTTACCAAAACAGGTTTTAGTGAAAACCGACTTTACCAAAATCCGGTGTTACCAAAAGCGGTTCTATCGATACCGGTTTACCAACACCGGCTTGCAGTTTCGATGATAACTGAGCGGTAAACCTGTTTTTAAACACATACACTTGCAGATCGGTACTCGTATATTTTATTTTTTAATCTACCAGAAATTACATATGTATAGTCATTATTGTACAACATTTTAAAAATAAAAGTACAGTTTGCTGAAAATAATGTTGTTCCAGTAGTTATACGATACAGATAACTGTACGTACATTTATTAATACAATCTTTAGGAAATATACAGTCAGTAAACTACCATGTGGAGAACGTGGGGCATAAAGTAACTACATGTGAATGCATTTTCTATAAGTGGAAATTACTAAACTGGAAGATTTAAATACATTCGAACCAAAAATAATACTTGTATACGATTACACCTATTAATATTAATTTCTAATTACAATTATACGTAATTGCATAAAATGTTTATAAAAATGCAAATTTCCACAAATATTTACAAATTATGAAGAGTTTTTAAGTTTTTTATATCCAAATAGCAGTGAAGTGTGGTTATCAAAAAATTTACGTTTGGTAGAATTTGGTTTGTACATTTTGCTCTCAGTTCTTGTCACTAGTTCGTACTCCTCTGTTCTTCTGATACTTTTTAAAACTATAAATAAAGGCCGCGATTGGATTAAAACCATCTTCTTGATGCTCTCAAAGTTTACAAGTTGTGCGGTTGCGTAAGTAAGCCATATACCTTTTACTTTGCAAACAAGGACTTCTTTTTATGTGTCTGTAGAGTAACCTTTATATGCGTAATTTGACCTCCAGTCACAAATTCGTCGATGTAACTACCAGGCCCGCACGTCTCCAATTCATCTGCCATATCGCCTATTAATTTTCCAGTAGAAACATCATATTCTCCTGGTCTAGAAACGTGAATTATAGAGTCTGTGTCGTAGTAAAGAACCCTGTCGGCAAGTTAATCAAGATAGCTGTACAGTTTAAGTCTAGATTGAGCGGTTACAAAAGCTGCTATTACAACATTTACGGTAGCCTGTACATCACAGGCTTCTTCTCTATATTACCAATTAAAATAACAGTATTTTCGTTAATCGGCAATACGTGATTTATAGTAATGCTTAGATTTGATAGCATTCCAAAAAACTCGTTTGGATTGTTGACAATATTTGTTTTAGGTTGATTTTCTCTTGGGCCTAGTTTTCCCCAAAACGAATTCAGTATAAGTTTAGTTAGTGATCGCAAACCTGGGTTGTTTAGAATTTCAGCATACTCTATCCGAATACCTTCGTTGTTTAAAAAATCGTTAATATATTTATCTCTCTCTGACTGTGAAGAACAACTTGTTGACCAACCCGAAGCCTGCTGCTTTATTTTTAGAAATTTGTCCATCATTTCTCGAAAAAGACCGCCAACTTTTTTAGCTCTATCAAATTGATCTACCTGATAAGACCAAACCTGGTAAATCTTTATTATTGTGTAACCTTTTTTGATTCCTTTTAACACCTCGTTGATTACCCACATGCCGGTTAGTGCACGCTCTTGTTCGCTGTGATTCGGTTATTATGTAATTTAGACAGAACTGATGATCAAATGCCTCCCTGTCCATTATGAGCTATTACCACAACTCGTTTGAATTTTTGTTTTGCTGCTAAAATGTACTTCATGAAGTTAATTATAACATTTTCCTTGTAAATCACTTGTCTGTATCCACAATTCTGGCAAATGTATAAAGTGTTTTTATCTACACATACGTAACACCTACTTGCTAATTCACATAAGTTGAGTTCAAGTAGGTAATCACCGTTATTTAGAATCTTTTCTTACATCCTTTCCAAGTCATAGAAAATAAAGTTGACATTCGTTGTGTTTGACTTTCCAGTATCGGGTTGCATGTAACAGAGATGATATCGAGAAACGTGAATACCGCATATTTTACAATATACTTCATATAATTAAATACACCGATTCATTTGTAATTATAAAAAATTTAACTGTTATTGTTTATTGGGTAAATAGTAATTTCTATATATGGAAATACGTTTTCCAAGAATTGTGTATTACTCAGTTTGAGACAATGCCATATTTAATAGTAATGTGATAACTAAAGTATCTGTGGTGGTGTTATATTCATTCATTCAGGCATCTTTATCAGATATTAACAAAATTACTGATTTACAATTACTTCGTATAAGAGAATATAATAAGTGTGTTTTAGATTAATTTAATGCTATCATTTTATCAACTATTGGAGAAATATTATTATGTACTCAAGCTCACTGGAATAGGAACTAAATTTCGATGCTCCCAAAGCGATGGGAATCAGTAATTTATATTTGGCCTTCCAAAAAGAAGGTATTCACAGCAATTTAAACAGGTCAAAAAGTGGTTAAGCTCACTACCGGTCCTATTTAATAAGAATTACAAATTATATATTGATCTTAATTGATTACAGTTAAAACATACGCAAGAGCGCATCACCGACTACAACTTATAAATCCTCGTATAGTATTTAAAAGCGTTATGTATTTGTGGTTGAATGGTTAGAGCACCGGTCTTGTAATTCAGAGGTAGCGGGTTCTTCAAGATACGGGATGAAGTCCAAAGGGGCACTAGATATGAAAATGGAGATTTTACTAATGGATTACTATGTGAAAATAATAAAAAAATTGTCTTTGCTAAATTTAAATATTTACACCCGTTTTCAAGATATAGGACGAATTCCAAAAGGGTACTAGATATCAAAATGATGATTCCACTACTTGATGCGCCAGGAAAAATACTAAGAAAATTGTCTTTGCTAAATTTAAATATTTTTAACCGTTTTTAAGATATAGAGCGAAATCCCAAAAGGGCACTAGATATCAAAATAAAAATTTTACTAATTGATGCGTCAGGCGAAATAATGAGAAAATTGTTTTACTAAATTTAAATATCTCTAACCGTTTTCAAGATATAGAGCGAAATCCAAAAGGGCACTAGATATCAAAATAAAAAATTTCACTAATTGATGCACCAAGCAAAATAATAAAAAATTGTTTTACTAAATTTAAATATCTTTAACCGTTTTCAAGATATAGAGCGAAATCCAAAAGGGCACTAGATATCAAAATAAAAATTTCACTAATTGATGCGTCAAGTCAAGCAAAATAATAAAAAAATTGTTTTACTAAATTTAAATATCTCTAACCGTTTTCAACATATAAAGCAAAATCCAAAAGGGCACTAGATATCAAAATAAAAATTTCATTAATTGATGCGCCAAGCAAAATAATAAAAAATTGTTTTACTAAATTTAAATATCTCTAACCTTTTTCAAGATATAGAGCGAAATCCAAAAAGCCAAACAACATTTATGGAATTCCTTTGGTTAACAAGAAGGTATTGGGGATGATGAAAGATGAGAGCGCATTATGACCGACTTTATTAGATTACAATCTAAGATGTATGTGACGAAGACAACCGTCAACTAGTAGGCAGGGTGGGGGGATCGATCGGGTGAAGATCGAAGTGTGCTAGAAGGAGCAGGGTGCGAAAGTTCTCGAAGACGTCTGCCAACAACAGTACATCTGTCTTCAAATAGAGGTCGCTATATTCCTCGAGCGTGTTGATACAAAAGTCGCGCCATACCTACTGAGACTCTCGTATTCGTCGGTGGTAATGGATTTAGAGGATGTTTTAGGAGTCACAATGTATATACATGTTTAGCCTAAAAACGTGTACAATGATAATATTATTATAAATTTAGATATATACAAAGAATTTATTACTACTGTGTATAGATTGTCTAATAAATTGTTATTTCCATATATATTGCAGCTTATTTTTGTTTCTGTGCTCAATCACCGATACCAGAGAACTGAAACAATTACCTTTTACAATTCTGATTCCCCATGCCAATGTTATGTAATTTTGAGTTGATTTTTAATAACCCCAGAGCATATGTTAACTCGATTTAAAATTTTTTAAAAAATTTTCTATTCCGCAAAATGCCGAATTGGGCACCCGCAAAGCTGATAAACTTTATGAATAATTCAAATGAGTCATAAGAATTGTCATAAGGCACGCCCCCCTCAACAACGGCCAACTAGTAGGCAGGGTGGGGGGATCAAAGTGTACCAGAAAGAGCAGGGTGGGGGGATCGAAAAGTGGTAGGGTAAATAGTGGAGTTATCAACCAAGCAGGTGGTTGGGGCGGGGCTACAGACCAATTAAAAACCAGGGGGTGGGGCTTGTGCGGACCCATCGACCAATCAGAAAACAGGGGGTGGGCGGAGCCATCGACCAATCAGATTGTTGGAGCGGGGCTACGCAGAGTGGGGAGATCGATCTTTGAGGATCGAAGTGGTCCAGAACATACCTATTATATCTACTGATAATCTATTAAAAGGTCAGAGTATTTCGAACTCTGAACACAAATTTTTTTGGCAAAATCCTCTACAAAAAAATATTATACGATTAACACTTATTATTCTATCTTGCATTAAATACAAATCAGTTAAAAATAAATCTAAAAGTAATACTTGCAGAATCCATAAAAACGCTCCTCGTATTTAAAAATATTCTTATTTTAAATTGACGTCAAATTAGCTTACAAGATTCTCCATATTTAAAAATTTTCAAGTACATTATGCTTAATTCTTCCTTACAATTATTTATTAAAATTTTTAAAATAGCGTTATCTTGAAGAATTTTTCCTCTTGTAATTAATAATTTTCATATTTCCTTGTAAGTTACTTTTAAAACATCGCTTCTTTATTTATTGCAACCTCGTAACTATTAAATTACAATATGCTTACTGCATACTTCAAATAGTATCTTCGTATAGCAACAGCTCGCGCCTTAAAATAACATTTCGCAATCGAAATTAAGAATCGACTAAATCAAATCAATCTAATGAATGAATGAATTCTCTTTCTAATAAACGCTTCCTTATATACTCTAATTATCTATATCCAGAAGTTACGAGAATAGTGTGGAAGATTATGATTCAAGGTTTTTAAGAAAAACCCATTAGTGTCTAAAATCGCGGCGTTTATACCTTGCAGTCTCGATTCAGTTATTCATGATGCGCGCTTTTTGTTCTACTCTCACATATACTATTATTGTGGCGTATTGTTTCTTTCCAACAGTGAATGCAAAACTCATAAATATTTCTTATCAGTTATTCCAAGGATTTTACGGGTTTTTTCAATGCTCGGGCCGCTTCATGGAATAAAATGTTTATTTATTAATGAGTTCATATAAATTACGTATTCTCCCAATTCCTCCCAAACTTCTTTCTTAATTTCATCTATTCCGGAAAATTCTTTATTTGAAATAAATTTGTGTAATCCACAGGAAAATTAATTTCAACTTTAATTGCTTTTTAATGCAAAAGAGGTTGCATTTTATAGAAAATATTTGCTTTCATGTTTCAGTGCACAAAATTAATATGAAAATTGAGGTTTTTAAATACACCTTGATTGTAGTTTGTAAAGCTAATACTATTCTATGCTATATACAATACACTTATATAATACAGGGTGATTATTTATACACGCGTAATTTGCGTTTTTCGCATGGCACTTTAATGAATAAAAGTATGCTTGTATTTTACAGGGTGTAACCAAAAATTTACGAAAATTTCTATTTCTATTTACTGGGATTTATTTTTAGAATTAAAATTTCAATGATTTCTCGTGACCCCTTATCACGTCCATATATATATATATATATATATATATATATAAATGATGATATTCTTGACCTTTTATTATGATAATCTAAGAATTCTAATTTTTTCTTGGGTATTAAGGTCTAATGAACTATGTAAATTTTCAATAGGATGATTTATTTTTTATTAAACTCCAAACGTTTCGGCTGAACATATTAGCCTTTTTCAATGGATATTCATGTCTGAAAGTAGAATTACATAACTAACTAAACTTTTGTATATATATATATATATATATATATATATATATATCATATTTTTGTTTGATGCAAACAGTTTCGCACCTCAAATATAAGATTACCAATAATTAAGTTGCCTACCCAATCATTTGGTTTCAATAATGTCAATCCATATCTTGCTAGGATTATATAAAAGTTTAAAATTTTTTTTATTTATGTACACTATTTGGTTTGTATACATTGAATGATTCTTATATATTTTATTTTTATAGTACAGCTATATGGCTGTTTGTCAAGTGCTAAAAAATTTTTTTGTATTTATTTTTGCATTTTAATACTGGGTAATATTTAAATTTGTACACATCTAATTTCTAAACTATAAATTATTCTGTGTTAGTTAAGGTGTTGTATGATAACAAATGAATTGAAATATTTAATATCAGCATGTTTTAGTTTATCCTTATCAATTGCACATTGAGTTAACATTATTTATAGATATACTTTTATGTATGTATATTTTTCATACAGGATATATTAATTTGAACCTTATTCTAGTTGGGGGGGGGGGTTTCCTTATTTTATGATATTGTGATATATTTTACTTAGATTTTGTACATCTGAGCGGTTATTAATAGCAGTGGGATGTTTTAATATATATATCATTTCTAGGTACTCTCTTTTTTTTTATTGTGTTCAATTTTTAGAATTTTTGTTTGGTTGTAATTAAATTTGTGTTTTTCATAGATTTCGTGTTTAGTTAAAGCTGTTTTATTTGTTTTATCATATTTGTGTCCGTTTAATCTGCTTTCAAGGTATTGTATGCTTTGACCGATATAAACATGTTTGCAATTTACTTGGCATGATATCTTATATATTGTATGTGTTTTCTTATTTTGAGGTGTTTCATCTTTTAGCTTACTTTAACATTTATTTATTAGATTGATTCCTTTATAGGCTATTTTAAGATGGTGTTTGTTTAGTAATTTTTGAAAATTTTCGGATAGGTTTGGTATATATGGCATGATTATGTATTTTATGTTAGGATTGTTTATTTTTGAATTTTTTATTTGGTTGCGATTATAATAGTTTATGATACGGTTTTTGAAAATATTGTTTATGTGACATTGTGGATAATTATTTGCACTAGGATGTTCTTAGCTTTTGTTATAGCTTCATGTTTGTATTCCGGATCTGACAATTTTATAGCTCTATCAGCCAAGCCTATTATAACCGATTTCTTTTGCGTTAACGGATGTTGGGAGTTACAGTTTAAGTATCTACCTGACCAAGTTTCTTTAGTATGCCAAGTTCTAATTTTATTATGTGTACGATGTATGGTCATATTCAGAAAGTTTAGTTTTTCATTTTTTTCCCTTTCAATTGTGAACTTTATTTTTTTGTTAAAATTATTAAATACATTTATTATGTAATTGCACTTGTCCTTTGGTATTACACATATGCAATCGTCCACATATCTTAGATATAAAATTATTGGAAATGTAATTTGCTTTATACATTCTGTTTCAAGTTCCTCTAGTACTATTTGTGCTATAACACTGGACAGAGCCACGCCCATAGCACAACCATCAATTTGCTGATAGAACTGGTTTTTAAATGTAAAAGATGTGGAAGCTAGAACCGTTTTTACAAAAAAATAAAGTTCACAATTGAAAGGGAAAAAAATGAAAAACTAAACTTTCTGGATATGACCTTACATCGTACACATAATAAAATTAGAACTTGTTAGCATACTAAAGAAACTTGGTCAGGTAGATACTTAAACTGTAACTCCCAACATCCGTTAACGCAAAAGAAATCGGTTATAATAGGCTTGGCTGATAGGGCTATAAAATTGTCAGATCCGGAATACAGGCATGAAGCTATAACAAAAGCTAAGAACATCCTAGCTGCAAATAATTATCCACAACGTCTCATAAACAATATTTTCAAAAACCGTATCATAAACTATTATAATCGCAGCCAAATAAAAAATTCAAAAATAAACAATCCTAAGATAAAATACATAACCATGCCATATACACCAAACTTATCCGAAAATTTTCAAAAATTACTAAACAAACACAATCTTAAAATAGCCTATAAAGGAATCAATCTAATAAATAAATGCTACAGTAAGCTAAAAGATAAAACACCTCAAAATAAGAAAACACATACAATATATAAGATACCATGCCAAGTAAATTGTAAACATGTTTATATCGGTCAAAGCATACAATACCTTGAAAGCAGATTAAACGGACACAAATATGATAAAACAAATAAAACAGCTTTAACTAAACACGAAGTCCATGAAAAACACAAATTTAATTACAACGAAACAAAAATTCTAAAAATTGAACACAATAAAAGAAAAAGGACTTTATCCCAAGAACCAAAAAACAAAATCTTGATAATTCTTGAGCGTAGTTAAATTAGAAAAAATTTTGTTTTTTGGTTCTTGGGATAAAGTCGCTCATAAAATTAAACACAAAACATCAAAGGTGTATCATTTGTATTAAATCGTACGTTTCGGTGATAATTTACACCTTAATCATCGATCTACATGAAAAAGTATATAAATAGGTAATTTATATTACAGGTAATATATGTTTAACTTACTTATTACTTGATAAAATTATTTTATGTATTCACCCATAATAAAAGTAACAGAAGGAAGCTTGTAATATTACTGATTAAGAATCTTAATCAGTAATATTACAAGCTTGATTGACATTATTGACATTATTGAAACCAAATGATTGTGTAGGCAACTTAATTATTGGTAATCTTATATTTGAGGTAAGAAACTGTTTGCATCAAACAAAAATATGATATATATATATATATATATATATAAAAGTTTGGTTAGTTATGTAATTCTACTTTCAGACATGAATATCCATTGAAAAAGGCTAATATGTTTAGCCGAAACGTTTGGAGTTTAATAAAAAATAAATCATCCTATTAAAAATTTACATAGTTCATTAGACCTTAATACCCAAGAAAAATTTGAATTCTTATATATATATATATATATATATATATATATATATATATATTACTCATATTTAGACCAGGGTAGAAAATTAAATAATCACATCAAATAATTTTAATCACCGTGTATAAGGAATTTTATTAAATAATACGCTTTATTAAAACCATGAAGCATAAATAAATTCGGTCGTTTCAGTAAAAATAAGAAATATAAATCATGTACAAGACGCTTTATATCAAAAGAAACAGTATTAAAAAAGCTCTGCGTGTAATTTAATTATTCCGAGGAAAGAAACAAATGGAAATTACGTGCAAAATTTATATTAATTAACCCTATTTTAAGTAACCGGTAGTAAAACAAAGTGTACACATAATAATTAATATTTAACTTGTATTCGCTAAAAATGAAAGGATAGAAGTCAATTTTAATTGAAGTTAATTGAATCGTTAGTAACAGATAATATCTATAGAAACTTGTAAAAACCCAATAAAAAGCAAATCCTAGAAGTGTTAGTTAGAAGTAGGATGTTTGAACACACCTGCGTATTTTAAAAGGCAATTTCAGTTTAATTTGTTTAGATAAACATGTCGATTCTAAGGATATTGGAAACGGTCAGATGCTTTAGCACGAAATACAAAACAGGGTTTATTTAAAAGCTCTGAGAATTAATATTATTTTGAACACCTGCGTAGTTTAAATATCACGTACGGCGAAAATTGTATAGATAACAAATGGTTTCAAAGAATCTTGGAGAAACCGGGGCTTAATATTCACGAGAATGTGCGATACGGGGTTATTTAACCCAGATAGTCCACATGGACTAAAATATAATCGATAATAAAGAATATCAATTTGCACCAATACGAACAGGTTAGAAAAGGAAAGAGAAAATGCGTCAAGCAAAGACACATATAGTAAAAGGCGTGATTTAAGTAACGTCACGAGGGTCACAATTGGTTGAAAATAGGATGCAAATATCAGAGGTAGAAACAACAATTTCTGTACAAAATTAATTAGTTTTTCTCGGACATGTTTGCGTGCCGTGTGAGATTTTCTGAGATTTAAATGGGGCGAGTGAAAAATTCGTAAAAACCGACGCGCGAGCGACGGACTGAGAACATAGAATGAGAAATTCTTAAGAATTGTCTGTTTTGAGGACAAAAGCGACGTGCCGGCTATTCGCTATATATAGAGGTGGTAATATGAATTTAGGCCTCTTAGACTTTTGACTATTCGATGCGTTAAAAGCTCTTACATCCGCGACTTGATTCAAGATGTTAAACAGTGCATTTTAGTTTGATAAAATAATTTAAAATTTTGCTCGTATATTTTAGTGATTCAAAATAGTTTGTTATTTACGTGCTAACATGAAGGTACTTCAGTGCACTTAGATACAAGGTAATAAAATTTAGTATCACTGTACCAATTAGCAAAATTTACAACGACAAATGTATACACAAAAGTAGGCAGTTTTGGCGTATATTGGTGAAAGACGCATGAATTTCTTTGCTATTTTTCGGGAGTGTTAATAAGTAAATGGTTCAAATACGTGTCTCGATCCACGAAACAAGGGTCAGATATACACAGATGAGTTCCGGAAAAGCCCAGAAACAACTTTAAATAAATGGTGATGGAGAAAATTTTAAAAGCGTTGAGAATTAGAAGCCGTAAATATAATCCTGTTGAAATGGTGTGATTAACTAAAGGGACGATGTACATTGAAGCTATGAGGACAGTAACCTTCAGGTAAATTATACTATTTTGTTTGACATTTTTGTGTGTGTTGAATTACTTTATAATTGATTTACTTTAAATGGGCATTAGTGAAATTGTACTAACCATAAAATTTTAATGTTAAGATGAAATTTGCTTGTTTAAGTAGAAAGGGGTATTTAGTATTGATGTTCTGGATTATGATGAAATTTTAGGTATGTCTTTGAGCTCAATTAGACGAACCTGGTTAATTAACGTAAAGGGGTGGTAGATGCTCCCTTTATACTCAGACTCCGGTCTGCTTATATTGTTATATTAAATAGTAGGCATCCAACAAGTACTTTAATTCTGGATGCACGTTAAAGTGATAATAAAATTAATCTTGAAATTCTTTTTAAAACTGAATTTTATGCTGAAATTTAATTTGAAAATTTAATGTATTCTGAATATTGATGTAAATAGAGTTAACGTTGATGTTTGTGGTAGGAATGTGTTGTTTAATTTTATGAATGAGGAGGTTTATAAAATTAGGTGAGCAGCCGAGGCGAAAAGAGGATCACAGCAGTTTATGACGCCCAATCTGTGGGACTAGAATTTTTTTTTGTTGAAAGGACCCAGTTCCCGCATTCACAGGAGTATATCACAACATTCTTTGGCGACCCAAAAGTGAGGCTCGAGTTCCAAATAAAATTTTTGTGATTTTATTCCAGGAAACTGGCGATCTGAGAGAGAGTTTCTGTGTGTGTATAAATTTAAGAGTAGTTAGAGTGTGTGAGTGATTTGAACGTATGCAGAGAAAAGAGTGGTTAAGGAGTCAAGGAGTGGAAATTGGAAGTGACGATAGTGCATTGTGTGAGAAAAATTCGAAAATGGAAGAAGCTGGAGGCAGTAGAGATCAGTCGAGGACGGAATCAGGGGATCAAGGAAACGAGATGATAATGAGAATGCTAGAGAGAATGAATGAAGAATCGAATAGAGCAAGGGAAGAGTCCAACCGAAAATTAGAGCAGATAAGCGGGAAAATTGAGCAATCGACTAAAGAATTTACAGAATTTAAAAACAGTCTTACCGTAAAGATGGGGAAGTTGAAAATAGGGTTGATAAAATGAGCGTGATATTACAGGTCTTCGACAGGAAATGGGACATTTAAGGTCCGAAGTACGCATTTTTGTGAAGAAGAGATTAATGTAAAATGACTGAAGTGACGGACTCATGTAGGGATCAGTTAGGCAGGGTAGAACGCGAAGTTAGTAGTATCAAATACAACATGTCAAATTTAACGGGGATGGTCCCAGATTTTCTACAGGTGGAGTATCATTGGACCAACACATGAAGTTTTATGGCGATAACAGGGTAAATCCACAAATTTTTATTAATAGTGTAAGAAATCTAGTGGGAAATTTATTTGACGAACAGACTAAACTGAATACGATAAAGGCTTTATTAAAGGACAACGCGGAAGCATGGTACAATTTAGTAGGACAGGACATAGACACGTATCAGGACTTTGAAAACAAATTTTTAAAGCACTACTGGAGTGACCACAGACAAGATCAGGTACGAGACGACTTAATCACAGGAAATTTAAGGGAGAATTTTTAGGAAGTAGGGAGCAATATGCTATACGCAAGTATAGCATAGCAAAGCAACTGAACCCACCACTGACGAACCGACAAATTATTAAGTATTTATCACGACACTTCGAGGTAGACATAAGACAGCACGTAGCACTACAGAACATAGTGGACAGAGAAATGTTTTTGGAATACCTGCAGAGGTACGACGACGTAAGTAGTGGACGACCTCGGGATAATAGGGAAAAACAGATCAACACAGTTAGGTTTGACAATAGAAGGGACAACTACGCTAGACGAGGGAATAGTTACGGATACCAGCGACAGAATTGGGAACAGAGACGACCATACGTTAGGAGTAATAGTTTAGAAAGGGGACCTGCACCGAGACCGGGACCTACCAGAATGAATAGTTCACCAGACATGAGCGGGACTGCTAATACAGACACGGAACGAGTGGAAACGCTTAGGACATACGCTGAGGTGACGGCTAGACCAGGACCGAGTAGGGAAAACAGACCTGGACAGGATTTTTAGAACGCGACAGACCACTAGATTTCAGTGTAAATGTATATGAACATCCACGTGAATTTTTCAAAATTGAGGAGGAAGTAGAGCCAGAAACTGAGGAAAAATTATGTTTGCCAATTATTAATTTAGAAATTTTGAGAATAATGTAGAAGTATTACTTGATACAGGGGCAGAGGCGAGTTTAATATCGGAGGAATTCGTCAGCAAAATTAGGGATAAGGTTTGTGATAGAATTATGCCTATAAAGCGTAGCCATTTGGTAGCTCCAAATAAAAAGAAGTTTGCTGTAGTAAATAGTGTTGTGGTGCTTAGGATAGATATAGGAGGTTTAAGCTGTAAACAGGAGTTTGTAATTGTACCTGGACTGAAGTTTCAGAGCATTTTAGGTGTTGACTGTATGATGAAGTTAGGGGTTTTGATAGATATGGAAAGGAAGGTAGTAAGGATTAAAGATAGGGTAGTGCCATGGAAGGGCAGTTATGAAGTCACAGAGGATGACACGGGGTTTAGTATTAATGTAGTAGAGGTAGAGGATGATGAAGGTAAACAGATCAACACAATAAGATGTCCAGAGGATAGGATAGTAGAGGTTCAAGCTTTAGTACAAAAACATACAGAATTAGTGGGGGTAGAAGCAACAGCAGCATATCGGGAGCAGGTGAAGGCAGAATTATTTTTGATGAGGTTAAGTGGCAAAGTTGTTTTTAATAAAGTTAATTTAAGGAATTCATTCTGGCGGATTCCATTACATAAGAATTCTAGAAGGTACATAGGATTTTCCATAGAGGGAAAAATCGATAATTTTAAAGTAGTATCGTTTGGTTTGTCGGCAGAAAAGGAAATGATAATGAATAAGAAACTGACAAGTGTAGGGACTGAAGAAGAAGCAATATTTAAGAGTGAGGTTAATAGGGATGATAAGTTTATTGTATGTGCGATAATAGGGATGATAAGTATAGATATAGAAGGGGGAGAGATAGGGATGAAGAGTATTAGGATGGTAAGAAGAAAGACTTGGAGGGTCAAGAAGAGAGTTAGATTTAAATAGGATAGGGATAGCATAGGTGTATATAAAAGAGTAGAAGTAAGTGGTTATAGAAAATAAAGCTAGGTATAGGATAAATATGGGAGATAATTAGAAATAGGTGTTTAGGATGAGAATAAAGATTAAATGTAGGAAGAAAATAAGATAGGTTAAGTGTAGATATTTCTTAGAAGATTAGTGAGAGTTAGGAATAGAGTAAGAGTAGGATAGGCATATAGGATTAGGCAGGGGGAAGTAAAGTATAGTGAAGATTAGTTAAATAGGATAGGTATATAGGATGTATATAGGATTAGATGGATAAGTAGGATGAAGTTAGGGATAATTTCAGTTTATAAAATTAGGTGAGAGTTAGGAATAGGATAGGGATATAGGGTAGGTGTAAATATTTTTTGGATTGGAGACAAAGTAGGTAAGTTAGATAGATAAGGGTAGAGAGATAGGCAATTTTTTTTGTAATTTTTGTCTAAATGCTTTATATTTGCATTCAAATAAGTGGGATTATTTGTATTCAAATAGGGGGAAAATACTCATATTTAGACCAGGGTAGAAAATTAAATAATCACATCAAATAATTTTAATCACCGTGTATAAGGAATTTTATTAAATAATACGCTTTATTAAAACCATGAAGCATAAATAAATTCGGTCGTTTCAGTAAAAATAAGAAATTTAAATCATGTACAAGACGCTTTATATCAAAAGAAACAGTATTAAAAAAACTCTGCGTGTAATTTAATTATTCCGAGGAAAGAAACAAATGGAAATTACGTGCGAAATTTATATTTATTAACCCTATTTTAAGTAACCGGTAGTAAAACAAAGTGTACACATAATAATTAATATTTAACTTGTATTCGCTAAAAATGAAAGGATAGAAGTCAATTTTAATTGAAGTTAATTGAATCGTTAGTAACAGATAATATCTATAGAAACTTGTAAAAACCCAATAAAAAGCAAATCCTAGAAGTGTTAGTTAGAAGTAGGATGTTTGAACACACCTGCGTATTTTAAAAGGCAATTTCAGTTTAATTTGTTTAGATAAACATGTCGATTCTAAGGATATTGGAAACGGTCAGATGCTTTAGCACGAAATACAAAACAGGGTTTATTTAAAAGCTCTGAGAATTAATATTATTTTGAACACCTGCGTAGTTTAAATATCACGTACGGCGAAAATTGTATAGATAACAAATGGTTTCAAAGAATCTTGGAAAACCGGGGCTTAATATTCACGAGAATGTGCGATACGGGGTTATTTAACCCAGATAGTCCACATGGACTAAAATATAATCGATAATAAAGAATATCAATTTGCACCAATACGAACAGGTTAGAAAAGGAAAGAGAAAATGCGTCAAGCAAAGACACATATAGTAAAAGGCGTGATTTAAGCAACGTCACGAGGGTCACAATTGGTTGAAAATAGGATGCAAATATCAGAGGTAGAAACAACAATTTCTGTACAAAATTAATTAGTTTTCTCGGACATGTTTGCGTGCCGTGTGAGAATTTCTGAGATTTAAATGGGGCGAGTGAAAATTCGTAAAACCGACGCGCGAGCGACGGACTGAGAACATAGAATGAGAAATTCTTAAGAATTGTCTGTTTTGAGGACAAAAGCGACGTGCCGGCTATTCGCTATATATAGAGGTGGTAATATGAATTTAGGCCTCTTAGACTTTTGACTATTCGATGCGTTAAAAGCTCTTACATCCGCGACTTGATTCAAGATGTTAAACAGTGCATTTTAGTTTGATAAAATAATTTAAAATTTTGCTCGTATATTTTAGTGATTCAAAATAGTTTGTTATTTACGTGCTAACATGAAGGTACTTCAGTGCACTTAGATACAAGGTAATAAAATTTAGTATCACTGTACCAATTAGCAAAATTTACAACGACAAATGTATACACAAAAGTAGGCAGTTTTGGCGTATATTGGTGAAAGACGCATGAATTTCTTTGCTATTTTTCGGGAGTGTTAATAAGTAAATGGTTCAAATACGTGTCTCGATCCACGAAACAAGGGTCAGATATACACAGATGAGTTCCGGAAAAGCCCAGAAACAACTTTAAATAAATGGTGATGGAGAAAATTTTAAAAGCGTTGAGAATTAGAAGCCGTAAATATAATCCTGTTGAAATGGTGTGATTAACTAAAGGGACGATGTACATTGAAGCTATGAGGACAGTAACCTTCAGGTAAATTATACTATTTTGTTTGACATTTTTGTGTGTGTTGAATTACTTTATAATTGATTTACTTTAAATGGACATTAGTGAAATTGTACTAACCATAAAATTTTAATGTTAAGATGAAATTTGCTTGTTTAAGTAGAAAGGGTATTTAGTATTGATGTTCTGGATTATGATGAAATTTTAGGTATGTCTTTGAGCTCAATTAGACGAACCTGGTTAATTAACGTAAAGGGTGGTAGATGCTCCTTTATACTCAGACTCCGGTCTGCTTATATTGTTATATTAAATTAGTAGGCATCCAACAAGTACTTTAATTCTGGATGCACGTTAAAGTGATAATAAAATTAATCTTGAAATTCTTTTTAAAACTGAATTTTATGCTGAAATTTAATTTGAAAATTTAATGTATTCTGAATATTGATGTAAATAGAGTTAACGTTGATGTTTGTGGTAGGAATGTGTTGTTTAATTTTATGAATGAGGAGGTTTATAAAATTAGGTGAGCAGCCGAGGCGAAAAGAGGATCACAGCAGTTTATGACGCCCAATCTGTGGGACTAGAATTTTTTTTTGTTGAAAGGACCCAGTTCCCGCATTCACAGGAGTATATCACAACATTCTTTATATATATATATATATATATATTACTCAAATTTAGACCAGGGTAGAAAATTAATTAATTACATCAAATAATTTTAATCACCGTGTATAAGGAAGCTTTGGGAAAAGGTACGCGTTATTAAAACGTGGAGCATAAAAATTTATTCGTTTCATTAAAAATAAGGGATTTAAATTATTCACTGGACGCTTTCTATAAAAAGAAGCAGAATTAAAATGCTCAACTTGTATGTAATTTAATTATTCCAAGTAAAGAAACAAATAGAAATTACGAGCAAAATTTATATTAATTAATTCAAGTTTTAAGTAACGAGTATTAAACAAAATGTACAAATAATAATTAATATTTAATTTAGTATTCGCTAAAAATTAAAGGGTAGAAGTCAATGCCATTCATTATTATTTTAATTGGAGTTAATTGAACCATTAGTAAGATATAATATGCATGAAAGCTTTTAAAAAAACCCAATAATATTCAAATCGTAGAAGTGTTATTTAAAGTATTACCATTGAACACTTGCGTATTTTTAAATATCAAAGTTCTAATTAATTTGTTTGAATAAACATGAAAATCCTGCGTATATTGCAAACGGTCGGATAAACCGTAGCTTATATTAACATAAGAATCCACGTGGATTGAAATAACCGATAGTAAAGATTATCGATTTGCACCACTAAGGCCAAGTTAGAAAAAGGAAGGATAAAATGCTTCAAGCAGAGACACTAATAATTAAAGGCGTGATTTGTGTAGCGTCACGAGGGCTACGATTGGTTGTAATAAGATGCAGATATGAAAGGTGTAAACGTAACGATTTCCATACAAAATTAATTAGTTATTCTCGGACGCGTTGCGTGCCGTGTGAAAAATTTCTTAGATTTTCAACTGGCACGTGTGCAAATTTAATAGAATCGCTGTGCCGGACTGTCGAAAAGGGAACATAGTATGCAAAATTCTGAAAACTGGCCGTCGCGTGACAAAAGCGACATGCAGGCGCGCTATTATATAAACCCGTGTTTATAGCAGTTTCGCTCTCTTAGATTTTTGATTATTCGATGCTTTAAACAGTGCTCTCTTAGATTTTCGATTTTGATTCAATACTTTAAACAGTTTGCTCTTATATTTTGGTGATTATTGAATACTTTAAAACAGTTTGCTCTTTACGTGCTACGATACAAGTTATTATGCATTAGTGCACTTAGAAAAGAAGATACAAGGTAATAAAGTCTAGTTATATTTGCGAGTATTACTGTACCAATTATCGAAATTAGTAACGATAAATGAATAAACAAAAGTAGGCAGTTTTGGGTATAGCGTGAAAGAATTATGAATTTCTTTGCTATTTTTTGGGGGTGTTAATAATCAAATGTTATTCGTAATCGTGATTGGATCCACAAAACAAGATTTTGATATACTTAGATGAGTTCATGAGAAGCCCTGAAACAACTTTAGATGAATGGTGGTGTAGAAAATTTTAAAAGCGTTCAGAATCAGAAGCCGTAAACATAACCCAGTTGGAATGGTGTGATTAACAAAGAACAATGTACATTGGAGCCACGAGTGCATTAACCTTCAGGTAACTTATGCTTTGTTGTTCGATTTTTGATGTTTTGGTGTGTGTTGAATAACTTTATAATTTGTTTGCTAAAAAATGGACAGTAGTGAATTTGTACAAACAACAAAATTTTAATTTTAAGGTGAAATTTTCTTGTTTAAGTAGAAAGGAGTATTTAGCAGTTTATGTTCTTGATTATGATGAAAATTTGGGTCTGTCTTTGAGCTCAATTAGACTAACCTGTTTGATTAACGTAAAAGGGTGGGAGATGCTCCCTTTGTACTCAGACTCAGGTCTGCAAATATTGTTAAATTAATTAGTAGGCATCCTACAAGGACTTTAATTCTGGATGCAAATTAAAATGAGGACAAATTTAAACTTGAAATTTTATGATACTGAAATTTATGCTGCAATTTAATTTTGAAATTTTAATGTATTATGAATATTGATGTAAATAGAGTTAACGTTGATGTTTGTGGAAGGAATGTGTTTGTTTTTTTTTATGAATGAGGATGAAAGTTTTAACTAGGTGAGCAGCCGAGGCGGAAAGAGTAAAAAGGCGACTATCTGAAGAGATTCAACAGGGCGAGAATCACAGCAAATCTTGGTGCCCAATTCAAGAGGCTCGAATATTTTTTTTTACTTTGGTGAGGCTTTTTGTAGGTTTCACAGCAATATATATATATATATATATATATTGATGTAATAAAGAGGTCACGAGAGTCATTAAACACCCAAATTCGAAGAGAAAAAACCATCCAAAAAGAAATCGGCAAAAATTAAATTTTCCAATATTTAATTTCTCTACACTGTATAAAAATAAGCGTATTAAATATGTAATTAAACCCCGTGTATTGCATTTATTGCAAAGGTAAAAAAATCGTTAACTTAAGAAGCCCTACTTTAAGCCGTGAATATAAATATTTCCCGAGAAGTACCTTGTGAAAATCATTCTATACTCAGTAAAAACGATCTTGTTTAGAATGTGCATCCGTACCCCGTTAGAATGCAAATCAATCATTAAGAAGCAATTGCAAGCTTTAATGCATCTTCATAAAAGCAAAGCATACTTTCCGTGTATAAAACCTTCGCTAGAACAGGTTTCATTTAGCGTGTAAACAATATAAATCTTATTGCCTTTATAAAGCATATTTTCTGTGTGTGGATTTTATAAAATATTTATTTTTGTTAAAAATGACACTTTATGAGATAAACAAAACATGTTAATTCTAGAATTTTCGGTTACCTAATAAAAGAATACGTTATTTTATAAGAAAAAGTCATTAAATGGCTAACTATTTCTCGTAAATGAATAAACGTCCAATTCAATGAACAGGCGACGATTAAAAATCCGTAAAAGTTAGGTAAGCTCTACGTATTACAACAAGAAAGAGGGAGACGCGACCATGAACCACGTGCATTAGACAAGAATAGACGATGCTTTACGTTAGACATAAATCATAACAAACCGCCATAACTTGACATTAATTAGATAATTAAACGCCGGCAGGTCATTGAAACATAAAGCCTACAAATAAAATCCACCAAAAATAAAAGAAACCAGAAAAAATAGCAATTTTCAAAAATTCATTGTTTCATCTTGTATAGTATAAGCGCATTTTAAATATTTAGCCATTAAAAGTGCAAAGCGAAAACACAATTCCGTGCGTATGAATAATCACTCTAGTAGATGAATAATCTTGATAACGCTCTAATCTTTATAAGTATGCACTAAAAACACGTTTTAGTTAACATAAAAGCAAATATTTTTCAATCGTTAAGAACGCAAATCTTTTGCATGTGCAAAACCCGTTGAAAAAGCAATTAAAGCTTTAATTAATAATATAACTTGACTTCCATATAACATTTTAAATAAAATGTTCTCAAATTTTCGGAAAAAGATAGAGAAAATGCGTCATCTTTATTTAGAGCTAATTAAATACTTTATTAATAATTGTTGGAAGGAGTGCGACGCGACCATTAACCTCGTTGTGTTAGAGAAAGACAAACAGTAAGCTGCAATTCGATGCTAATAAGGTAATAACCTGTACAATTCCCAAAAATCTTACATCGTTACGGTATACTATGTTCCAAACGGTGAAAACCATGATGTAACTAGATAAAGGTATATAAGCGGAAACTTTATTAAACAGATCGATTCATTGATAATGTGGCATTAACCAAGCAATGTATAAAGATTAATTCTATTTAATTCATTAAGTCGCAAACATATTACTTTGAGCAAAGTTCCTTTAGAGTATGCAGTATGCATACAATATTTAATATTTGAGATGTAACTGTAAATAAAGAAGTAACTCTTAAAACGTAACTTTGCATAAATATGGAAGTTGTTAATTGCAGTTATTTGATTTTGTAATATACAATGAAGATGGAAAATCCTTCGATACAAAAAGCTGCTCTAAAGTTTAATTAAATCGAAGATGCATTTTTGGTAACTGATAAAGATTCAAGCGAATATGGATGATTTTGTAAACTGGAATTTGAACGTCAATTTAAAATAAAACCAGTAAGGAAGATTTAGAGAAGCGATCTTTTAACATATAACCATAAGTATAAAATTTTAGATTTTTTAGTTTGTAACTGAAATTTTAGTGTTTTTAGTCGTTTGAATTTAAGGTAGAATAAGTTTTAATCATATAATATTTTGTGTGTATATATATGTATATATATATATATATATATTGCTGTGATAAGGGGTTGTTTAAGGGTGTATTTTATAGCAATGGTTGTTTAGGAATCAGAAATTATAATAGGAAGCAGAAAACTGCATTTATTTAATAGAAAATTGAGTAATTGGGATAGTTTGTAAATAGTAAGCAGTCAACACCCTGTATATAGAGTATAAGTAGTTTTAAGCGACGCAAATAAAGACAAGAAGACGCATAGTTAGCATAGAAATAAGTAATACATGCATTAAGTAGATAACGAATATTTAACACCCGGTATATATAATTTTAGTTAATTTAGGTAATGCAAATAACGATACTTTTCAGTGGAAGCACGCGTATTTATAAGTAAGCATAATAAATGTAATTAAACACGCATTGAAAAGAATTCCAATCAGTTATGATAATACGGAGATAAGAAATAAAGCTTAAAGAGTCGTAGTGTAAGTGCGTACAAACAATTAACAATTTTGATATAAGTAAAGGTGATTAAAAATGCGTAAATAAATAAGGATATATGAAAATTGAAAGTCGAATTGCATCAGATATTTGTGTACAATATGGAAAAACGATAATATTTCTAGAAACACCGCATGTGTGATAACGAAGCAGCTACAAGCAAACAACAATTACTTGAGAGGACGAGAATGTTACATCAGAAAACTACTTTAAGTGTAGAAAATGGAAAAACTTGATTGGTTAAGATTAGCGACGGTCTTGTAAGCCATGCCCACAGACGAAGTGGGATATCAATCATATATTAACAGCGACAATGATAACGAGCTCAGTTCTCAACTCAACAAAGGCCGAGGTGCGTCACTTTGAACCTAAGAGTAACTCGTAAGAATAATATTTAAAAGTGAAAATTGTTTAAGTGACAGATAGTGCGACTGAGATGAAAATTGCTATTGCCGAATAAACGTAAGTAGATTTTGGGGAATTTATTTAAACTAAAATATAATAATAATAGAGCTCTAAGTTGGAGGCGGATGAAAAAGTCATAAGTTCAAGTGTGACAACAATAATTCAAGTAATATAATAATTTAGATGATGTTCTGGGGCTGGTGATAATAATAATCCAGAGATTGACAACAATAATTTAAATTTAATAAATCTAAGTGTGGATAGATAAAATTTTAAATGGGTATATAATAATTCTGAATTGGTGGAGAATAATTTTGATCCAAATGGATGGTATAATGCATGGAAAATTCTAGTTGATAATGGATGCGTCGATAATTTTGGTTGCAAAAAGGAAATAACGAAGAAAACAAACCAGGTTAGATTTTTTAGTTTTAAGACATTTTTTTTCTATTTGAATTTAATTATTAAATATTGAATTTGCTTAATTAATATAAATTAGTGTAACTGGGTCAACAACGAACTTGCATACGTAGAAAGTACGTAATATGATGAAGGGGTTTTGAACGTTCCAGGCTTCTTTTTATAAAAACAATAGGTTTTTTGATGACTTTAGATTGATTGAAAAGCATATGATTTTTGAGATAAATACGATGTACAATATTTATTGATTGAAAAGTATATTTTAATAATTTTCAAAACCTGTACATAATATTTGCTTTTATTATATGGAATTAACTAACTTCATTTTATAATTCAAAATAAAAGCTAGTCGAGGCCGAATGATAAAATTTATGGAAGTGTAATTTGATAATTTAAAAAGACAGGAGGAGTCAAGTAGAATACGCCATTGATATCGAGTAAGGCGTTATCACATCAAGTTTTGTTATTGGTCGACACAAGGTCGGTCCACGATAAATTCCTGTTTATTCATAGCATAATTTATAAGACGCCCAAACGATGGCGCACAAATAATTGTGTGAGAGTACATAGCAATATATATATATATATATATATATATATATATATAGAGTGGCATTAGTTTTATGTCATTAAATTAAAGGGGATGTGAGACCGTTGACAAACAAAAATTGTTAATTAACCTAGTGTCTACAGCAAATAGTTTAGCTACAAATGGGTACACAAAAAAGTATTAAAATCACTTTAATGTTAACTATTTCATAAAAAAAATATACAATTACATCATGCTTTAAAGTCGACCAATTAAGTTGGGAATTTCAGTAAACTGAAATTAGTGAAATATAGTGCATTTTTGCTTCATACGTAATAACTCAATCTGCTTTAGCTGCTACTGAAAAGTTTAAATTTTTTTCTAAAATTTGCATGTTTAGATAATAAATACAACAAAAAATAATATTCCATATTGCTAATGTGGTCGACTGTATTCGGTTCGTGACGCCGTATTTTTGCATTTGTTACAAATCAACGTTTATGCGGAATACGATATCCTACTTTAGGTTGCATGTACTTTTCACTACATAGCTCGTAACCGGGGTTAAATGTTGCGTGTTTTACCTATTTGAATTTGTTGTTCCACTATGTGCTTAGGTAGTACACTTAAACGCAGTGTTGCAATTTAATTGTAATTGGATCTAGGCAATTGAAGTTTTTTGTCGCGTAGTACCTTAATGAATTATTTTTGGAAAATACGAAAACCCGAGAATTATACTTACAACGAATTTGCAAATACGGTGATTTTGAACACTTATTGTGAAATTATTTCATGTGCGTGTTGTGATTCAGGATAGCACCTGTATACGTAAGTTATTTCTTAAAAAACATATGACAAATTAACAGTCCTAAAACGTTTACTTAAGTTGACCAAGATCGGGCATTTAAAAAACGGTCTAAGAGTAAAATGCCTTGTAGGATTATTGTTTAGCTAATCAATCTTTATCATATCCTAAATTTAATGACATAAAACAAATGCCACCCTGTATATATATATATATATATATATATATATATATAAATATTTAAAAGTACGTTACAAACTTCTTAACCTACCTTATTGTTGAATGTGTACATATGACCGCATGCGTTGCATTAATACAGAATGTTATCCTAAACTATCTATTATCTATTAATATATTGCTATCACTCCAGTAAACCTGATCATCTATTTTAAATATATATATTTATATCCGATATTTCTCAATTTTATGTTTTTTAGTTTTATTTTATTATTATTTTTTTGTTTATTTATTTAATTAAATTATGATAGATTTTACTCAAATTTTTATATTTATTTTGTCATTAATTGCTGTGGAATTTAATGTTATGAAAATCATTTCATATAACTCTCTTTTTCTTTGGTTTGATTCAGTTTTGAGTATTGTCGTTCGTAATTAAATTTGTGTTTATTTTGTGTTTCATGTTTAGTTAGGGCGGTCGTATTGTTTTTATCATATTTGAAAAGACCAAGAAAAATAAAAACATTTAACATTATATATATATATATATATATATATATATATATATATATATATTGCTATGTAGTTTTCGCCCCACGTTGTTGCATCATTAAAAGTCGAGATATGATAACGCCGTACTCGGTGTAATAAACGTCCTACTGCACGCCGTCTCTCTGTGTTTCTCTCAAGTCTTCTTTTAATTTTATTATGCCACGGCTAGCCCTTTTTAATTTACACAGAGTGCACAAATTTGAAAACAAAAAAAGTTTACCTCGTGAATATCAGCTAATAAATTGCACCTTTATATTTTCTAAACCCTTACCTGATATCACAAGGTCGAGAATTTCTTATTAGCAATGAAAGCCTAAGGTAAAGTTGGATGGAAAACGGCTTGAGGAAAAGAAAATCTCTTTAGACATAAACGGCTAGTAGAGTGTTAGCTCTGGGTAGATCATGAGCTTGGGTCATAGGTTGTCAAATGACCAAAAATATAAATAATGAGCGCCACCGTATTTTTAAATATAACAATCTACAAAAATTAACTGTGCTTGTATTAGGGGAATGCGGAAACCTTATATCAACACCACTAATATAGCCATTAAACCTGAATTTCACTTTTCTAAAACACTTACCAAAATCTCAAATACCAGATGTCATACAGATGTCTCGACTTAACCTGTGAACAGACAAATGCACAGCATGGACACCGTTTGTGTCCTCAAAAATATTTACCAAAAATAAAATAATAGAATTTAAGTTTCAAAAGTATACACCCAGGGTATTTGTTATCATTACACACAATTTCTGATCAGGGATGAGTTGTAAATTTTACTTGTATTTTAAATAACAAGAGTCATGCAAATAAAATAGATTCTATTTGATTAAATTTCTTGATTCGTATTACTATAATATTTTCAACTAATAATTTTTATAGAACAGAAATATAATAAGGATTTATATTCAATAACATAAAGATCTCTAAATGAGTCTTTCTTAATAAATTTATGTAAAGTTTGAGTTCTCTTAATTATTCATATAACATATTCTTCTAGTCATAGTAGTACTACGTTGACTTTAACAATCTAATCTAATTACCTGAGTTAAGATAAAATAGCATGTATCAACCTAAAGTTACTTTTACTTAATAGGTATTAAAAGAATTCCTCATGTTAATTAAAATCAAAGTACATGACCTTAAAATTATTAAACATATTTTACATTAACGGTAACATGACATGTGAGGTCTAAATTGGACAGCTGAATATTTTTTTTTAATTTTATTTGACATAATATGTCACTAACAACTTTTTAGCTTAGTTAACGGTATCTGTATATGCAATCACTCTGACAAGCAATGAATTTATTACGTAATTCTTTCTTTCCTTAAACAATTTTTACGTGACTAAAGTTCAATCTTATATTTTCTCATTGCAATTTAAATTATAAAAAAAGTGATTAAATGCTAAAAACACTCACGTGTAGAAATACTGCTGCGAACAAAAGAAATCGGACTATAACCTGAGCTGTCAGAAATTCCACTAACCTCTGAATTTTGCGATGCACAAATAGAAGCCACGTGAATACGTACGAAATTATTGCTGGAATTGCGAGAACTTTTCTGAATAAAAACAGTATTTAACGAAACCAATTTCTCCTTGATTTTACATCGTATAAAATTTAGTATTCCAAATCCCAAACTAAATTTTCTTGAAATTAATTCTTTGATATTACTAATATGATAAACTTATAGGATATTGTATATGATATTCTCATATCATATGGTTGTGATATTGCATGTATTAATGATGAGGTTGAGCTTCCATCTCCTTAGGCCTGCAGGGATCAACTGAACTGCGCTAGGTGCAACATATAAAAGAATACCATTACGCTAAAGCCGCTAGGAACAACCTCCAGACAACAAGATTCAATCAATTCTAATTCTTTTTCGGACCGTGTTACAGGCCACGTGTTTAGACACAACCATCTTGACTTTACTACGCCGCTTATCGCAGCTTGTCTCTTCAAACGTTGATAGCAAAGTGATCGAATTGACAACTCGACGAAGCTTAGTAACGAATCTTAGACCTCAAAGGTAAAGGAGTCTACATGCTATTATAAATTTTATGTATTATTTTTATTGTACGGAATTTTACAAATTAAATTTTTATATTACTGCCGTTTTATTTTATATTAATGGGCGAAGTGTAACTACGAAAAAAAATACGTTACAACGTTACGATGATCAATTTTTATTTACCCCTTTACAATTACCTGTTTGAATTGATAAAACGAAGTCAATCAACATTCATATAATGAAAGGAAATAATATTTACACTTCACAAACTTTGTAGTTCTTTAAATACACCCTTCAATCAATTAATATTATATAGATTATCTATCCCAAAATTTATATACTTTTAATTTAATATAAAGTCGCCAAAAACAACACCTTTTACAAAAAAATCTGGAACGTTTAAGACCTTTTTATGATTTTTACGTAAGTTTCAAGGTATTCAATGTACCTTGTTGATTCCTTACAAATTTTAGAGAGATTTAATAAATTCAGTGTTAAAATTTAAGTTAGAAAATATTTCTTAAAACTAGGTAGGTCTGACCTGTGATTTCCTGCTGATTTGTTTCGCGTTGTGGATCAACACCCCTTATTATCTTCAATCGAAACCAATGCTCTGCTTTGTACTCCTTATGTTTGAACCAATAATTCAATACGGTTACCCCTTGTTTCCAAAATCACCTCGTGCTTTATTCTATATTTCTCTGTATACGCCTTAAATATCACTTAAAAGTCTAGGGTACGGATCATAAATTTGCAGCGTATTAGAATTACACCAAAGGTGGATTAAAATTGAACCAGGATTGTTTTCGACGCGGATTAGAATTAGAATTGTCCCAAAATTAGAATTAGAACCAAAAATAGTCTAGAATTAAAAGCCCTATTATTATAGATATTTAATTTAAATTAATTACCCAATTTCTACTCACGTTTTTTTCAAAAAACTGCAAAAGCTTTTTTACGTAATTTTTATACAGCACTATTTTCACTATAATATAAATTTCTTTTATCTGACGCGTAAATATCTGATTAAAAGTGTTGTGGATTCGACGTGCTTCAAGTTGAGACTGCTCTGCCTTATCACCTGTGGGTGTTAAATAGCTTTTTCCCACTACATTTGGATTGGTTTTTCAAGCAGTCTTACAGATTGTTGCGACCAACCACGTTTGTCTTTAATATTCCCAGTATTTTCAAGCTGATTGCTGATAAAACTATTTTAGATTTTCATATCATGCTGTTATTTACTATTGTTATCGTGGCCGGACTTTTAGCTTATGTCTGTTGTTCTGTATAGGTAAAGCTTTTGGAGAATTGTACAAAATAAATGATGTAACTCGAATGCTGTTTTTGTTTGTGTATTTATTTGTCTTTGAAAGTGCGTTTTCTTATCAAATCGCTGATTGTTCCAGCGCAATTGCTTAAAAATTTATTAGGTTTTGTTTTATCTTCTGCGTATTTATTTTATAACTTGTTGAACACTCCTCAACGTAGTTTAATTACATGTATGATTATTTCTCTGCTAAATACGCGTTCTATTATTGGAAGATATGCTTACTGGCATTGATTAAAGTTAATTACGGTTTATATACGGGGTGTTAAATGCTTGCTATTTAAATAATATGCGAATTATTTGTTTTCCTGCTAAATAAATGCAGTTTTCTAATTCCCATTGCTATTTACAGTTACAACGCGACTCTTACTACTCAATACACCCCTAAACAACCCCTTATTACAGCAATATATATAAATATATATATATATATATTATGCTGTGATAAGGGGTTGTTTAAGGGGGTACTGTATATGAAAGATCATTTACAAATGGGAAATTACCATAGGCAGCAGAAAACTGCATTTATTTAGTGAAGAATTGAGAAATGGAGATAGTAAGCAGTCAAAACCCTGTATATAAAGTATAAATAGTTTTAAGCGACGCAGATAAACCTAGGAGGACGCATAGTTGGCGTAGGAATGAAAAATACATGCATTAGGTAAATAGAAAATATTAAATACCCTGTAGATAAAGTTTAGTTAATTTAGGTATAGTAAGTAATAATATTTTTCAGTGGAAGCACGCGCATATTTATAAGTAAACGATAAAGTGTAATTAGACACGCATTCAAAAGGAGTTCCAGACGATTAGATTAATACGGATATAGAAATAGAGCTTCAGGTAGCTAATATAAATGCGTACAAATATCTAACCATTTTTTGATAAGAAAAATGATTAAAAATTGCGTGAACAACATGTAAATATGAAAATTCAAAGTTCTGAAGTACGGGGATAAACAAACCACAATTCGAAGTCTGAGGAAAATAGACTACGATTTCAATGTCCAGGGGAAAATACAGTAATACAATTTTGATGTCTGGGGGAAGAATAATACAATTTTAAGTTTGAGGAAATTAATTGATAAGAAGTAACAAGTCTAATATGAAATGACAATAAATTGGGGTGCATAAAGGAATATTGGTAGTCCATAGTGTAATGGCAATAATTTAAATGAATTGAGGAAGATAATTTTTATTTTAATGGAAGCGTCGATGTGAAGAAATAAACCAGGTCAGATTTTTAGTTATAAGACATTTTGTTTTTCTATATATATTTTATTTTGAATACTGAATTTGCTTAATATAATATGCTTGTGAAAAAGTCAACAAAAGAAGTTGCGTACAATAAGTAATATGATAACAGGTTTAGAATATTCTACACTTCGTTGATAAGGATAAAAGGTTTTTTTTTGGTGACTTTGGGTTTTGAGTAAATAGTAGATGATGGTTAATAAATGAGATTTATAACAGTAACTAATTGAAAAGTGTATTTCAAATAATTTACAAAAGCTGTATGTACATAATATATTGGTTTCATTATACATAAAATCGAAATTAACTGAATTTTATAATTCCAAATAAATGCTAGCCGAGGTCATATTTAGTTCAAGAAGGAGCTACGAATTGAATGGGAAATTGATAACAAGTAGGCGGTAACGTATCGAATTTTGCTATTGGCAGACAAGGTTGCTTCAAGATAAAATCCAGTTAAGTTGATAGCAATATTAATAAGACAGCCGGAGGAGGAGATAATTACAATCTTGTTTATTCATAGTAAATATTAAAAATGGTCGCCCAATGAAGGGGCTTGAGAAATACAGTTCATAGCAAATAAATATGGCTACCCAAGCTTGGGGCATGAATTAAACCACAATAAAATATAACCTGAGATTAAGAGAGCTCGAATTAAAGCACGAATTAAAGCACGATTTTACCACAGTAAAATATAACCTGAGATTAAGAGGCGCGAATTAAATTAAATTAAATTTTAAAATACGATTGCGAGATTTTAAATAAATTAATTAAACTAAACCGGGGATTTGAAAAGTTTCAATTAAAGGAAAAATAGAGAAATTTGTACAGTAATTAAGGTTAGGTAGATTTATTTAGTATTTAAAAGTTTAGAGTAAAAATAATAATTTCAAAATGGAGAAAGGATTCCAAGAAAACATAACGTTGGAGAGAAGTTTGAGCGAAAAACCGAGAATTTCACAAGAAGCCAAGATGTTGGAAATTTTAATGACATTAAATAATAAAATGGATAGGAGTGAACAAGCCATAAATACAGTTACAACAAAAATGGATGAATACAGCGAGAAATTGGGGAATGAAATCAAGATTCTTAGTGATGGACTGAAAGAAACAAACCACACGATCGCTGAGTTTAAGACACAGATGAATGAAAGAATTGGGAAAGTTTCTGAGGAAATAGAATGCGTATGGGACCATATTACTTTCGTTAAAACAAAACAAGAAAAGTACGAACGCGAGTCCAATGATAAAATTACGAATTTAAATATTAAATTAGGTAAAATTGAGGAAAATTGCGAAACGGAGTTCAGATCAATAAATCAAGAAATAAATAATTTAAAAAGTAATCCAATAAATTTTAATAGAGAACCAATTAGGCTAGTTCAAACAAACCTTTCAATTGAACAGTTTACTAAATTTTATGGGGACGGAAAATTAAATCCGAAGATATTTCTGAAAAATTTTAAAATGTTTATACAAGGATCTACAGATGAAGTATACAAATTAAATTTAATTAAGGTCATACTGAGGGGGAATGCTGAAAGATGGTACAATTTAGTTGAGAATGAGATAGAAACATTTGAACAGTTTGAAAGCAAATTTTTACGTCAATTCTGGAGTGACAATAAGCAAAATAGAATTCGGGATAACTTAAGTATGGGAAGATACGATTCGGCGAAAGGGATAACGCGAGAATTATATGCGATTGAGAAATTTACTGTAGCGAAGCAATTGGATCCTCCTTTAGAAGATAAAAATATTATAAGATATTTAGCAGGTCATTTTAACGCTGAAGTAAAGCGATATATAACGACGCAAAATATAGTAGATAGAGATACATTTATTGATTATTTGCAGAGATATGATGATTTGGAAACTGATTATGAAATGGAAAATAATTTTAGGGATCGACGCACGAATTTTATATGGAATGATGAGACGCGGAGTAATTATCGAAGGAACAATTATAATTATGATCGTGGAAGAAATTTTAATAGGGGGAACTATGGCAATTTTAATAATGATTTTAGGCAAAACAGGGATACTGGTCAGATATCAAGGCAACGAATGGAGAGAACCAATCATGAGGGAAATTATAATGGTAGAGGAATAAATAGGCAGGAAAATCATGATCGACGGACACAAGCTAGAAATATTAATAGTATGGAAATAAGGAATACGAATTGCACAGATACAGGGATAATGAGTCAGGCAGGACCTTCAACGCTAAATCAGGATTTTTGAGTACGGACGAACCAAGGAAAATTCTACGAATTAACGGATATGAACACCAGCGCGAGTTTATTAAATATGAAATGGATAATGGATTAGGAAGATTTGAAAGAAACTTATTACCAATAATTAATTTAAAGGTGGAAGATAAAATAGTTAAAGTGTTAATTGATACTGGAGCAGAGGCATCACTTGTTGCGGAAGAGTTTGTTAAACGAGAAAAATTGGGGGATAAAGCGATACCTATAGCGAGGTGTAATTTGGTGGCACCAAATAATAAGAGATTTAGTGTAATAAATGAAATGGTAATTCTGAGATGTGAAATGGGGGATATGATATGGGAAAATGATTTTATGGTAGGACCTGGACTGAAGATAGATGTTATATTTGGGATGAATATGATAGATAAGTTGGGGTTGAAGATAAATGCGGAATGCAAAGAGATTGAGTGTAATAAGAAATATATTAAATGGTATGAAGAGGGGAATACTGAAATAGAAGACGACTGCGTGAATATTAATCAGTTTGATGAAGAAATAGATAATGGGGGTAATGAAAATGAAGATATTAAGTGTCCAGATGATTTAAGAAATAGGGTGAATATATTATTGAATAAGCATTCAGAATTAATTGGGTCGAAGTCGAGAATTGCCAAGGGTTATGTCCACAAGTTGAATGTGATAAATAAGGAACCGTTTAACAGTAAAATATATCCTATTCTAGTAGTATATGGAAATAGAGTGAAGAAGAAAATTGAAGAAATGTTACGTGAAGATATTATAGAGAGCTCCAGTACGAATTTTGTGAATTCATTAGTAATCGTCGTAAAGAAAAGTGATAATAGTATTAAGTTGTGTATAAATACAAGTGAAATTAGTAAGCGAACGAAGCCGCAATACAATTGTCTCCCAAAGATAAATAGAATATTAGGGAGAATAGGTAATAGGAAGATTTATAGCAGATTATATTTAAAAGGTTCATTTTGTTTGATTCCATTAGCGCGAGAATCAAGGAAGTTTACGGGTTTTTCGGTAGAAGGAAAATTATACCAATTTAGGGTGGTTCCGGTTGGTTTGTCCTCGAGTACGGGTGCATTAGAGAATGTAATGAAGAATATTTTGGGACCGTATGAAGAATTTAGTATCCACTATATGGATGAAATATTGATATTTAGTAATAGTGTAGAGGAACACTACGTGCATTTAGATAGGATTTTGTTAGAGCTGAATATAGCTGGTTTGATTTTGGATTTAAGGAAGTGTGAATTTTTTCAAAGTAGGGTTAGATTTTTAGGGTATAGGATAGACAATAAGGATAGAATTAGGAAATACGAATTAAAAGGACCCCGATTTAAAAGGATGATTAAGAAACATAAATTAAAAGGACCCAGATTTAAGAGTGATAAGGGGGAAGTTAGAAATAGATGTAATTTAATTGACCCATGCAAAGGAACATGAATAGATGAAAGGAAATGTAAAATAAAATTATGAATAGGTATACATAGGATAATAGAATAGGATTTGAATATAAGAATAGGTATAGGTATGAATAGTATAGTATAATAGGACATAAGTATGAGATAAATAAAATGTAAATATGGGTTTAATAAAGAAAAAGTTAGATTTTTAAAATGGAAATAAAAATATAATAATTTCATACCAATGTGAGTTTAAGTTCACGTTGGGCGCCAAAAAGGACATTGTTAAAAAATTTTATATTTTAATTTGGGGGAATTATGCTGTGATAAGAGGTTATTTAAGGGGGTACTGTATAGGAAAGGTCATTTAGAAATGGGAAATTACCATAGGCAGCAGAAAACTTCATTTATTTAGTGAAAAATTGAGAAATGGAGATAGTTTGTAGATAGTAAGCAGTCAACACCCTGTATATAAAGTATAAATAGTTTTAAGCGACGCAGATAAACCTAGGAGGACGCATAGTTGGCGTAGGAATGAAAAATACATGCATTAGGTAAATAGAAAATATTAAATACCCTGTAGGTAAAGTTTAGTTAATTTAGGTATAGCAAGTAATAATATTTTTCAGTGGAAGCACGCGCATATTTATAAGTAAACGATAAAGTGTAATTAGACATGCATTCAAAAGGAGTTCCAGCCGATTAGATTAATACGGATATAGAAATAGAGCTTCAGGTAGCTAATATAAATGCGTACAAATATCTAACCATTTTTTTATAAGAAAAATGATTAAAAATTGCGTGAACAACATGTAAATATGAAAATTCAAAGTCGAGTTGCATCAGTTGTTTATGGAAAAGCAATTAGATCTATCAAAACACAGCATGTTGATAACGAAAGACAGCTGCATGCAGGTCACGATTATGGGGAATCGTGGAGCATTACATCAGAAACTGCTTTAAATGTAATTATTTGATTGGTCAGAAATAAGCGACGAGTTCTAGACCATACCCACTGATGGAGTGGAAATTCAAGAATATATTAGCAAGCACCATGATAACGAGGTTAGTTTTGAACTCGACAAAGGCCGAAGTGCGTCGTTATGAAATAAAATAATACGTAAATTTTAAAAGTGAAAGATAAAACAAGTGCTAATATGAAGATTATAATTGCCGATTAAACGTAAGTACGTTTTTGATGAATTTAATTTTAAACTAAAACATAGAAAAATAATAGGGCTCTAAAGTCCGGGGAATCCAGTAATACAAATCCTATATATGAGGGAGTAAACTACAATTTGATGTTCGGGGAAAAGAAGAGTAATACAATTCTGAAGTACGGGGGTAAACAAACCACAATTCGAAGTCTGAGGAAAATAGACTACGATTTCAATGTCCAGGGAAAAATACAGTAATACAATTTTGATGTCTGGGGGAAGAATAATACAATTTTAAGTTTGAGGAAATTAATTGATAAGAAGTAACAAGTCTAATATGAAATGACAATAAATTGGGGTGCATAAAGGAATATTGGTAGTCCATAGTGTAATGGCAATAATTTAAATGAATTGAGGAAGATAATTTTTATTTTAATGGAAGCGTCGATGTGAAGAAATAAACCAGGTCAGATTTTTAGTTATAAGACATTTTGTTTTTCTATATATATTTTATTTTGAATACTGAATTTGCTTAATATAATATGCTTGTGAAAAAGTCAACAAAAGAAGTTGCGTACAAAGAGTAATATGATAACAGGTTTAGAATATTCTACACTTCGTTGATAAGGATAAAAGGTTTTTTTTTGGTGATTTTGGGTTTTGAGTAAATAGTAGATGATGGTTAATAAATGAGATTTATAACAGTAACTAATTGAAAAGTGTATTTCAAATAATTTACAAAAGCTGTATGTACATAATATATTGGTTTCATTATACATAAAATCGAAATTAACTGAATTTTATAATTCCAAATAAATGCTAGCCGAGGTCATATTTAGTTCAAGGAGGAGCTACGAATTCAATGGGAAATTGATAACAAGTAGGCGGTAACGTATCGAATTTTGCTATTGGCAGACAAGGTTGCTTCAAGATAAAATCCAGTTAAGTCGATAGCAATATTAATAAGACAGCCGGAGGAGGAGATAATTACAATCTTGTTTATTCATAGTAAATATTAAAAATGGTCGCCCAATAAAGGGGCTTGAGAAATACAGTTCATAGCAATATATATATATATATATATATATATATATATATATATATTGCTGTGAAATGCGCCTTTGGTCACGGGAACGAGTATTTTCTGCAGATCATTTGAGCCCCACAGATTGGGCGTCATACTTGCTGTGAAACCTACAAAAAGTGTCACCAGAGTAAAAAAAAATATTCGAGCCTCTCGAACTGGGCACCAAGATTTGCTGTGATTCTCGCCCTGTTGAATCTCTTCAGATAGTCGCCTTTTTACTCTTTCCGCCTCGGCTGCTCACCTAGTTAAAACTTTCATCCTCATTCATAAAAAAAACAAACACATTCCTACTACAAACATCAACGTTAACTCTATTTACATCAATATTCATAATACATTAAAATTTCAAAATTAAATTTCAGCATAAATTTCAGTATCATAAAATTTCAAGTTTAAATTTGTCATCATTTTTAATTTGCATCCAGAATTAAAGTCCTGGTAGGATGCATACTAATTAAGTTACAATATGTGCAGACCTAAGTCTGAATAAAAGGGAGCATCTCCCACCCCTTTACGTTAATTAAACAGGTTAGTCTAATTGAGCTCAAAGACAGACCCAAATTTTCATCATAATCAAAACATAAACTGCTAAATACTCCTTTCTACTTAAACAAGAAAATTTCACCTTAAAATTCAAAATTTGTTGTTTATACAAATTCACCACTGTCCATTTTTTTTATCAAACAAATTATAAAGATATCCAACACACACCAAAACATCAAAGTTCGAACAAAATTGTATAATTTACCTGAAGGTTACTGCACTCGTGGCTTCAATGTACATCGTTCTTGCTAATTTCACCATTCCAACTGGGTTATGTTTACGTCCTCAGATTCCTGGTCGCCTTTTAAAATTCATCTACAACACCATTCGTTTAAAAAGTTTCAGTGCTTCTCAGGAACGCATCTATGTATATCTAAATCTTGTTTGTAAATCCAATCACGTTTACTAATAACATTTGATTACTCACTCCCAAAAAATAGCACTGAAATTCATACTTCTTTCCCGCTATACCCAAAACTGCCTACTTTTGTTTATTCATTTATCGTTACAAATTTGGATAATTGGTACAATAATACTCGCAAATATAACTAGACTTTATTACCTTGTATCTTCTTTTCTAAGTGCACTAATGCATAATAACTTGTATCGTAGCACGTATTCTGCTTGAAGTATGGTATCACATCAAAAAAATTAAAGAGCAAACTGTTTTAAAGTATTCAATAATCAAAAAATATAAGAGAGCAAAACTGTTTAAAGTATTGAATAAAAATCGAAAATCTAAGAGAGACAAACACCTATAATCACGGGTTTATATAATAGCTTGCCTGCACGTCGGTTTTGTCCCTCAACGGACAATTTTCAGAATTTCGCATTCTCTGTTCCCCCTTTCGACGGTCCGACACGCGATTCTACAAAATTTGCACTCGCGCCAGTTGAAAATCTAAGAAATTTTCACACGTCTCGCCACGCGTCTGGGAATAACTAACTGAAGGTTACTGCACTCGTGGCTTCAATGTACATCGTCCTTGCTAATTTCACCATTCCAACTGGGTTATGTTTACGTCCTCAGATTCCTGGTCGCCTTTTAAAATTCATCTACAACACCATTCGTTTAAAAAGTTTCAGTGCTTCTCAGGAACGCATCTATGTATATCTAAATCTTGTTTGTAAATCCAATCACGTTTACTAATAACATTTGATTACTCACTCCCGAAAAATAGCACTGAAATTCATACTTCTTTCCCGCTATACCCAAAACTGCCTACTTTTGTTTATTCATTTATCGTTACAAATTTGGATAATTGGTACAATAATACTCGCAAATATAACTAGACTTTATTACCTTGTATCTTCTTTTCTAAGTGCACTAATGCATAATAACTTGTATCGTAGCACGTATTCTGCTTGAAGTATGGTATCACATCAAAAAAATTAAAGAGCAAACTGTTTTAAAGTATTCAATAATCAAAAAATATAAGAGAGCAAAACTGTTTAAAGTATTGAATAAAAATCGAAAATCTAAGAGAGACAAACACCTATAATCACGGGTTTATATAGTAGCTTGCCTGCACGTCGGTTTTGTCCCTCAACGGACAATTTTCAGAATTTCGCATTCTCTGTTCCCCCTTTCGACGGTCCGGCACGCGATTCTACAAAATTTGTACTCGCGCCAGTTGAAAATCTAAGAAATTTTCACACGTCTCGCCACGCGTCTGTGAATAACTAATTAATTTTATCTAGAAATTGTTGTTCCCACCTCTCATATCTGCATCTTATATCAACCAATCGTAGCCCTAATGAAGCTTTGCAAATCACGCCTTTTATTATTCGTGTCTCTGCCTTGCGCGTTTTATGCGTCTCTTTCTACTCTGGCCTGAGTGGTACAAATCGATATTCTTTATTATGGGCTATTTCAGTCCACGTGGATTCCTATGTTAATATAAGCTACGGTTTATCCGACCGTTTGCAATATACGCAGAATTTTCATGTTTATCCAAACAAATTAAACAGAAATTGACTTTTAAAAATACGCAGGTGTTCAATCGTAACATTTTAACCTTCTAGATATATTTGTATGCTAGCAACGCGTCTCATATTTGGTATTATTGGATTTTTAAAAGCTTTTATGCATATAATACTTTAATAATCGTTCAATTAACTACAATTAAAATAATGATGAATGGCATTGACTTCTACCCTTTAATTTCTAGTGAATACAAATTAAATATTAATTATTATTTGTACACTTTGTTTAATACCCGTTACTTAAAACTTGAATTACTTAATATAAATTTCGCACGTAATTTCTATTTGTTTCTTTATACTTGGAACAATTAAATTACATACAAGTTGAGCATTTTAATTCTGCTTCTTTTTATAGAAAGCGTCTAGTGAATAATTTAAATCCCTTATTTTTAATGAAACGAATAAATTTGTATGCTCCACGGTTTTAATAACGCGTATTATCTAATACACTTCTATACAAACTCTACATTCTAATTGAATGATTTAAATCTTTACACTAGGCATTTAATTACACGTACTTTTTCCCAAAGCTTCCTTATACACGGCGATTAAAATTATTTGATAAAATTAATTAATTTTCTACCGTGGTCTAAATTTGAGTAATATATATATATATATATATATATATATATATATATATATTGCTGTGACTACTTCTGTGAGTTGGGTTGCCAAAATTTTCCATGTGACTTAGATACAGCGAATTGTGTTTGTGAGGATAGTATAGAAAGCATGAAATTATTGTCTTACCTTCCTGTTCCCCTTTTCTTGCCTAACTAACTCAGCGAAAATTATACTGTGGAATTTTTGAAAATGAATGGAAACAGAAATCTTAAGAAGCATCTATACATTCAAAAACATTTTTATTTCAATCATAAGAATTTATAAAACAGATTACAGGTTTAGTTTATACAGAAAATTATTCTTAACTATTACATATTTACTAAAATAACCCTTACTTACTCTTTGTTAACAGGTACAAAAATTCCCTCTAAGTAATAGGTGGGTAATTTGCCAATCTTTTATTACCATGCATGTAGTGTGATTAGCCAATAACACTTTACACATAATATATTAAAGATCAAGATGCTTCGAATTTTGACCTTAAAATTTGCTGCAAACTATCCCTTTAACAAACAATAAAATCGAGAACCTATTTCAATTTAAATTACAAAATATTCAAATATTCTTATCAGTTATAAACAAAGAATCGTAATTTGTACTTGCAAAATATAGCGCTTGTCAACATCTCATTTGCAACGTAATTAACGGTGTTAAAAGCTTCTTAGTTTCATCTTAAATCTTTATCAGTTTTCAAAGTGCATTCACTTTCAATCGATTAAACTCAGCAATAGCCCTCGCATCTGGATTATTTATGTCATAATTATGCAAAGTTACATAGTACATTTTGTACAATAAATTATGAATTGCTCGAACTTATACGTTGAAATCTTTACTCAAACTTATATTGTCGGTCTCGTAAAAATGAATGGAATTTGAATGATAATTGCTTCCGTTTATTTACAAAATAATCTCAATACGTCATCATTCTAAATTCTTCCCGAATTATTTAAAAGCATGAATCTCTCTGGGTGATGTATTTTTTACGCGAATGCTCCGTTGTAATGGGTTAATTAGTGTAAAGCTATAGTTTATGTTTATCGTAAAATGTGTGGTTTATCCTTTTCTAACGCACAAAGTTAAAGTTCGCAATCTCCTTCTTTCATATTGTAATACGCAAGGCTATTAAACTTATCTTTTATGGCATTTTAATAGCTCTATTCTTTGTATCGGAGCATTTATTCATTTATACAAATAATCAACTTATTTAGTGACTTCTACATAATTTGTTAGTAACGTGACGCATTTGAAAATTCTACAATTAATGTTTTGTTTGAAACTCATAAAGTGAAAAGTTAATTGTTATCTTCACACTGAATTTACATTCTAATAAAAACACGGATTTCCGTATTTTTAATCGCGTTTTAGGGTATCTTTAACAAGAATAAATTTTTATTTTTGGTTTTAAACAATCTATACACGGAAGTCAATTACATAATTAATTAAAGCTGCAAGCACTTTTGGCATTTTTGTTATTTCTAAAGCGGTTACTCCGTTTTCGTAGATTAACACTGCATAGTTACTGTTGTGCGATCATTTGTTGTAAAGGGCTGCTTTAAAATTTATTTTGAGGAACGCTTGAATTCTTTTATAGTGAACTAGTAGTTCTGAGTGGACAAAATGTGGGGCTGAGTTTAAGACTGCTTTAAGTTCTTGCTCAGACATGTATGTATGTATGTATGTGTGTGTGTGTGAGTGTGTGTGTGTGTGTGTGTGTGGGCGTGCATGTGTGCGTGTGCAAATGCGTGAGCATATGCGCGAGCGTGTGCGTGTATCATAGCAAACATTAGCGGTGATACTTGGCATGTTACTAATGATTTGGAGCTTCATGTAGCGAATATAGTTTCTTACTTAAATACAGTTAATCAATTAAATAAATTGTACAGATTTGATGAAGTATCAGAAATTCAAAAGTGTCAGGCGCAAGATATCTTTGATTCTTTTAATTAAATTAATTACGAAGATAAACTTGGACGTACTAACAAAATGCAGATGGACATCAGTAGACGCAGGAGGCCGGTTCTGGGACCTCTTCAACCACCCTACACGCTCCTCCACCTCCACATCCCTCTACATTCCTCCACCTCCATATCCCTCCACATTCCTCCATCACCCTCCACGCTCTTCCACCACCCTCCACCTCTTTCCACATCCCTCCACAACCCTCAACATCCCTCAACATTCTTTTATCTCTACATCCCTCCACCTCAACACCCCTCCACCTTACCTCTACCACCCTCCACATCCCCCACATTCCTCCACATCTATCCACCTCCACATCTTCCCCACATACCTCCACATCTCTCTACCTCCACATCACACCACAACCCTCCACATCTTTCCACCTCCACATCCCTCCACTTTCACATTCCTCCACACTTCTTTGCATTCCTCCACCTCCACATCCCTCTGCATACCTCTACATCCCTTCCTCCACATACTTCCCCCTTTACATCCCACCACCTCCACATCCCACCACCTCCACATAGGACTTAGCCCTACTAATTAAATAACTTCTACGTAATATTTTTGGTATTATGATTTGTTTAGTTTCCAAATGAATCACCGAGCGAAAGTATATGCTTAGCGGTATTAAAATTAACCATTAGTTTCTCATTTTACGAGCGTGGTTAATTATAAATTAAAATTTAATTTGTTGTAAATAACGAAATCGCATATTTTACACAGAATTTGTGATTGTATCGTGCAAGACCTTTTAACAGCTGGCGGAGCTGAACGTTTACGGCTTAATGACATACCGTGCTGTTTTTTCTTGTGCCGCCTTAAGTTGTCCATTCTCGTAAAAGCGATACCGCAAGACCCGCAGCTTAAGTACTTTGCTGCTGACGGATGTATAAGCTTAACCGTGGACGATGTTACAATAGGACATTTGTTCTGGTGCCGTTTGAGAGCATTTTTCCAGGTATAGGAAGCACCACAAGGGTTGCAATTAAAAATATTTTCGGATGACATGGTTTATATACATTTTGGAAACAATCGAAGATTGCCGAAGACACTTGAAGAGTGCACAAGCGCGGTCACTAAACCAATTAGCATTAATACAAAGTATTCCGTACTTTCGTAGATTGCTCATTTCCTAGAACCAAATCTTCCGCATAGCGGTCGGTAGCACGTAATTATTTCAGAAAAATTTTATGACGGCCCAACAACGCTGGGACTTGAAGGCAATCCCCATTTTTTTTTAAAGTAATCCACAGCAATTTTATGGTGCCCAATTCGTGGGGCGAGAACCGAGTCTAGGTAAATGCACTGCAATTTTATGTTGGCTCAAGCGTGGGGCTCGATTGTTATCGACTATCACAGCAATTTTTATGGCGACCCGAACGTGAGGGCTCGATTTCCAGATAGAATTAAAAATTTTATTTCAGGAAACTGGCGAGCTGAGTAAGAGTGTATGTGTAGTGTAAATTTGTAAATATTTTTGAGTGTGTGAGGAAGTGATCTAAATGTATGCAGAAAAAGGAGTGGCTAAGAAGTCAAGGGGTTGAAATTGGAAGTGACAATAGTGCGTTATTTGAAAAATCAGGAAAATGGAGGAAGCCGGAGGTAGTAAGGATCAATCAAAGACAGAATCGGGAGAGCAGGGAAATGAGCTGATAATGAGAATGTTAGAGGAAATGCGGCTACGTAGAGAGGAATCAAACAGGAAATTTGAACAGATGAGTGCCGAATTCAACCGGAAATTAGAACAGATAAGTGAGGAATCAAATTGGAAATCTGAGAACATGACAGAAACGTTAGGTGAAAAGATTGATAAATCGACCCAAGAATTTAATGATTTTAAAAATAGGTTAACAATAAAAATGGGGGAAGTAAAAACTAGGGTGGAAAAAAATGAACGAGATATAAGAGGTTTGAGTCAGGAGATGGGACAATTAAGGACGGTGGTCAGAATCTTTTGTGAAGATGAGATTAATGTAAAGATGACAGATTTATGTCGAGATCAGTTAGGAAGGGTTGAGAGAGAGGTAAGCGGCATCAAACTAAATGTGTCGACTTTGATGGGGGATGGTCCCAGATTTGTTACAGGGAATATGTCACTGGACCAGCAAATGAAATTTTATGGGGATAGTAGGGTGAACCCACAGATTTTTATAAATAATATTAGAAGCTTAGTAGGGAATTTATTTGACGAATAGGCAAAATTGAATATTGTAAAGGCGTTGTTGAAAGACCATAATGAGGTCTGGTATAATCTCATAGGACAGGAGATAGAAACGTATAGTGAGTTTGAAAACAAATTTTTGAAACATTACTGGACCGATCACAGACAGGATCAAGTACGGGACGATTTAATTACAGATAAATATAAGGGTGAATTTGCAGGAAGTAGGGAACAGTATACTATACAAAAGTATAGTATAGCTAAACAACTAAGCCCACTGTTGACAGACCGACAGATTATTAAATACCTTTCACGGAATTTTGAGGTTGAGGTTCGGCAACACGCGTTGCAGAACATAGTAGATAGGGAAATGTTTTTAGAGTACCTGCAAAGGTATGACGCCGTGAGTAGTGGACGACCTCGTGAAAATAGGGAAAGACATGTGAATACGGCTAGATTCGAAAACAGAAGGGACAGTTACCAAAGACGGGGGACGAATTTTAATTTCAATAACCGACAGAACTGGGAACCACGACGGACATTCTTTCGGAGCAACAGTGTAGGTAGAAGACCCACACCAAGACCTGGGGTACAAAGACAGAACAGTTCACCGGACATGAGGGGGACACAGACGACAACGACTAACCGAGAAAATGAGAGGACAAACAGGGTAGAGACGCTGAGGACGTATGCGGAAATAGTGGAAAGACAAGGACCGAGTAGGGAAAATAGACCTAGACAGTATTTTTAGACAAGGACAAACCACTAGATGTAATTGTGTACAAGTACGAACATCGTAGAGAATTTTTGAAAATTGAGGAAGAAGTTGAGCCAGAAACGAAAGAAAATTTTTGTTTGCCAATAGTAGATGTTAAAATTTTTGAGCAAAATTTAGGAGCGTTGTTGGATTCAGAAGCTGAGGCGAGTTTAGTATAGGAGGATTTCGTCAACGAAATTAAAGAAAAGGCGTGTGACAGGATTATGCCGATAAAAAGAAGTGCATTGTTTATATCCAAATTTAACCCTTTAAATCCAGTACAATATATATATATATATATATATATATATATATATATATACATTTATTTTACCGCTAATACAGGCCCGAAGTGCTATACACACCCGACGTTATTAAAGCCAACTCGACGTTTCCAGACCCGGGTCTGGGTCTGACAAGGTTTTTGGTGTATTTCTCCATTTTTTAACCCTTATAACCCTATAAGCACATTTTTACTATTATATGATCGGGAATGAAAAGTCGGTTCAACATACCGTTATATACAAATTTAGTTCACGTAAAACTAGTGCAGAGAGCGTTCAAGTCACTTGATATACAGACGATGTTTCTCAGTATCTTCAACCGACGGTCTCAGTTCTTGCAACCGGTAACCATGCGTTCGCTTATTGTGATCGGTGATGTATCCTTACTGGAATGTTTACAGTAAGAACAGATGTCAGGTAACGATGTAAGCATTTTTAGGAGGTTCCCTATAGTTTATTAAAATTTTTGCACAACTTTGAGATACATTGTTTATATAAATTATTTTGCACTTTGGATATAAATCATTATAACCCTCAACAAGTTTTCTGAGGGCTAAAGCTCAGCACGTAAATCGAATAATCGGTCGGTTTGTTTCTGGCTTTAAATTATAATGGGATATCAAAAAGTATAATAAGGAGGATCTTCTAAACAGTGTCAAAAAATCTAAATCGGGCAAAGTTCGAAATTTGTGTATACAAAAATTATTTTGCAAGTTGATTAAATTAGCAAAGTTGAGCACAAATTTACGCGTAATGCAATGCCATTCTAAAAACACACCTAGATGCTCAACTTTTTTTAGATAATTGATAAAAGCTGAAGCTGACCATTGCTTTCAAATTTTAATAGCTCTTTAACGGTATAATCTATATGGAAAATAGAAACTACCTGAAATGTAAATTTTTACCTAAAATTTAGTAATACATATTAAACATATATTAAAATTTTAATATGGCAGGAGTTTTCAAGTTGCAAACATAACCTCACTTATTTCTAAAGTAAACATTAGTATGACCCAAGAGCAAAACAACCTAAATAATTCTAAGATTCTTTTGCACAGATATTGCTTTAAAATTTTCATTAGTTATATTGGTAGAGGATTTCCTCTTTTTATTATTAAACGGTTTTATATAACTTGCAACGTACGTATCTCTAGGTATGTCGTTTAGGTTCAAAATTTATAGTCGACCTTTTACCCACTTTCTGTTATCCGATCAGGCTGATATTTTGCACACGGCTTTGGTTCGGTTAACAATATATTTTGATACCGTTCTAAATTCATTATAACCCCCTTGATATGAATATCAAATAAACGGGATCAACAAGTAGCGCACGATAATCTACGTGACGTCACACTAAATTCAATATAGTGGACGACCCAAACTGGTGAATTATCTTTGTCTTTACAACCCAATTGATATGGGTATCAAATAAAAAAGTTCAACGCATAGTACACGATAATCTACGTGTTGTCATTTCAAAATCCACTAAGGCGAACTCCAAAAGACGTTACATTACCTTTGTCTTTACAATTCCTAGAACACCGCAATCTACGTAGAGTCATTTCACATCCAGTATGGCGAACGCCCTAAAGTTGAGGATTAGCTTTATCCTTACAGTCTTTTTGATATAGGTATCAAATAAAAGGGTTCGGCGAGTAGAACACGATAAGCTCGTGGCTTCGTTGTAAATCCAATGTGGCAAACGCCCCAAAATGGTGGATTACCAACATTCAACGGCATCAACTTTAAATTTTTTATACACTATGAGTTTGAATAGCGAAACATATTTTGAGGAAGCTGATCTGATGCTCTAATCTGGATACTCTAATGCATTGCGGATACAGATATGTTTAGTTTAGTTTTCCCAGGTAAACGTGATGTTGGGGGACAAAAAAACATAGAGGTTGGCAAATTCTAATACTACAATTGAACTAAAAAGCAAAAATGAAACATTATATTCAGTAAAATTTATAGCTCAAAAGTATAGCTACAAAGAAATATGGAATATATATTTTAAAAGCTGTAGCTCTCAGTAATACTACTTTAAAACTTCTATCTGAAATATGGCCTCAAGTTTTTAAAATACATATTTTATATTTTTTGTAGTTATACTTTAAAGTTCACTGAACATTCGTTTTTACTATTCAGTTCAAATGCATTTAAATAAAAACTTGTTTCCAAAAGTGTTTTGTACATATATTTTGTTAGACTTTTCGTTAAGCGTTTACCTAAAAAAAATTTATTCTAGTTTGGCTATAGAACAATTTGATTAATAAAATTATAAAATGCAGCTTATTGCCATATCTGTATATAATTTTAAATCATTAATAAATAACAAAGGGTTCACTTTTAATTGTTTGCCTTTGATGTCAAGTCTACAGCCACTTTCAAAAAAGTTTAGTAAATGAGAAACTGGGTTTAGTGCAAAACAAATTTGTATCCGGATCAACAAATCCCCTTGAAAATACTCCTCACTTTATATAAATGGTTCCAGCTATTTGTTCACCGACAAGCCTATTAGTTCCGCACGCTTTGTGTAAGTTCATCGAAATTTTAAACAAATCGTTTCGTATAGTTATTTTTCTTCAAAATCTTTTTAAAAAATTTAACGTAAGTCTACATTTTTTTTTTATTAAAATAGAACTGAATTTATTTGCAAACACCAATTATTGTGTATTTTGCTATTGTTTCTAATTATATTTTTAAAACATTAATTTTTCCAAAGTAATGCGCTGTTTTACATATATATTTGTTTCAAATTTTAAAGATAGGCTTTTAGCTAAGATAAATAAAAAAACAATTCCCCACAAATATTTTATTAAAAATTAAATACATTTATACATTAACAAAAGGCTGTAACATTAAAACATTCTCTTTGGAACAGCTTAAGTTATTCAAACAATGGTTTAAACAGTGATTGTATCTATCACCGAATTTTCTTAATTCTTTGAGCCTTGGAAGTGAGAATACACTTTCCATGTTTAAAATGTTGTTTGATAAATATTTCGATAGTAACTGTTTCTTCTGTTCTCCTTTAACATAGACAGTAGCCCCATGAGGTATGACTTCTTTCAGTAAATCACCCACATTTGTATATCCACTCGTAGACTGTTCATCACAGCAGAGTCCATGTATTCCTTTCTTTGACCAACAAACTTGCTTTTTGAAATCATCACTTAGGATATTATACCACACCACCATGTTCAGTATCTCATGCTATATTATATTATTCGTTACATCTACATACATGTATTGATAACATCTATAAACCGCTGTGGTAACCAGAGTCTGGTGAATCTGGGATCGCCAAATCTCTAAACATTTGCGCAAGCGATTGCCTTGCACTCGCATCCTTTAAGCACTAGATGGAGTAACATTTAATAATTTCCAACACTGTCGAGTAATTTAAATTGCTGCAATCATTAAACAGAGAAATACTGGCGCGGCTTTTTTTCTCTAATAACGTTTGAACCCTTTCTTCTTCCGTCGTATTTCCACATACTTTTTTATATCACCTACAAATTTTTCGTAAAATTCTGGAAAGTTTCTACACCTCAACTCAGCCATTTTAAAACAGATTAATTTTCGCAAATTTAATAGCTTGATGCACTCGTACGCAGGTAGCACAATAACATTCCGATCTTTCGTAATTTCCATATTATAGAAATTCTATTTTTAAAATTGTTCAACAGCCATATACTTTTATTAAAGGATGTGCTCAGCTGCAATTTGAAATCTTGACCCAATTGTATGTTAACAACGTCGTCTCCAGTAGTCAAACCATTTAATCCGATTTGTTTTGAGTCTTGAGCAAATTGGTGAATTTGAAATTCCACTTGAAAAGTACACAATTTCTTCCAATCGAAATATGAGAATGTTATCGTAGAATCTGCACACATACCACTACAGCAAATAATTTGGATGGCAGGTTGAAGACCACTATATAAATCAAAACCAACTTCTATTATATGGTGGTGAGAATTTGGTGGAAATTCGCCTAACCTATAGGTTATCTTACCAACTAGTTAGTTGATATTTAATTGTGGTACTCGCACATCACTTGCAACGTCAACACAAGAAAAAATCTATCTTTAACTTGTAATTTTAATCGAACTCGACAATACTTTGATGACTAATGCACTTGAACAAGACTCCCTCACCTTTTATGCTGATGGTCGAGCGTGCGCAGCTCCTTATTATGTTAATTGGCGTTATATGCAAGTCTTGACTGGAAAAGTGGCGCATATAATTTTTTTATAGTGGGTTTTACCTGTATGTATTTAACCACCAACACCATTTTTAGAATTATTATACAAAATTACTTTTAGCAGTATTTTTAATATAACTCCGTCGTGTAACCTATCAAATTAGCATAGAATTTTCCTGAGAAATCGAACTTAATTATCACGTCTTTTAAAATTAGCTCCAACAAGAACCCGCATAGTGTTTTAATATTTAAAAACCTAACAGCAAAACACCTCTACATTTTTATCTAGATTTAACTCGATAATACAGCAATTTTAAAAAAAATATTTATACAATATTTATATTTATTACTATTTCTATGCACTCGTCTGCGCGGGCGAGTCCATTTAATTAAAGAGAAGCCCGAATTTACTTTAAATAAAAAATATTCTACGTCATACGTTTTACCAACATGGAATTTCAAGAATGTAAGTGACGCGCGTAATTAAATGCGATCTTGAACGAAGTAATTAGATTACTAGAAATGCACCCTACTTTCTGTTTGAGAAAATTCAATACAAATTGAGGTAATAATCAAATAATAGATGTCTGTTGAATTTCGAGGCGATGTTTAAATTTTAAACCATAGTTTTTTGGAGAAATTTCTGTCACTATATTCCTGCATATTACAGTTTATTCTCTTATACGTTTCTAAATTGTTGTACTTCAACTACAGATATAGATCGAATTATGTTAAACTCGATCGGTTTTATATTTACTGGCTACAATATTATTACTTAGTTTATCTCGGATATTGAACCGCAAAACATTATCACTTGAAAATGATTTCTAGAGAAACGTATACCAAGGAATGTTTGCAAGAAGCTCTTAATGAGGTTAAACGAGGTGTTGCAACAATGTACTCTGCTAGTAAGAAGTTTAGGATTTTAAAGTCGACATTGCGCGACCATCTCATACGATCGCAGAGTAAAAAAGATAAAAGTGTAGACAGTTACATTTCTGATATACAAACAACTAATTTACAAACTGCCGAAATGTGCACAGGAAGTAGTCTAGGATGTGCAGCAACACCTACCTACTCAGATGGTAAAGATGATAAAGAAGTTTGTAAAAGAAGTTTTAAAATGCAAAAACAAAAGTTTAATATTGAGGAAATAAACTCTGCAAAAAATAATGGAAATGCTCGTCATAAACCATCAGAGCAAATAATAAATAAATCAAGTTCTATGGATTACACCCCAAATTTTGAAGATGAGGATCCAACACAGGAAAGCAATAGCCGGGGCACTAAAATACCGATGTATATAAAAAGGGATGTTGTATTAAAAAATACACATCGTACTGGGCACAGTTCAGATGATGCATATATTCACTTTAATGTACATGGGTTGATTGAACGACTGCAGTTGCTAGTTACTGTTGATTATCACAACCATCGAGATATGCATAACCTAAATGAAATTATGTCTATAGTATCTAAACTTTGATAAAAAGGAATTATAAAATAGAACGGCAACAAAGTTAGATGGGGGTAAATATTTATACATATTTTTCAAAATTGTAAAATTGGAATAGTCTGCATCTGCATTTTGATAAGTAAACATCGTAATAAAAATGACCGGAGAAAGAATTATATCTTTATATGCTATGAAAATTTTAGAAGAAGTTGTCAAGGAGACGTAAAAAAGTTTATCAAACAATTCAACTAGCCAACATTTGAGTGGTATGTCTAATGAATCTCTGGCAAATACTAAAATAGTGCAAGATAAACCTACACATAATAATGTTGATGCGAAACATCAGAACATAGACTTCAAGTCAGACGTTTCTGACAGAAAAAGAAAGAGACAGCTTAAATCGTATACTAAAGAGGATTTAAATAAAGCCCTTGATGAAATAAACAAAGGATGGATTACTGGTTCAGAAGCATCCGAAATCTACAATGTTCCAAAAGCTACACTCTATACGAAACTCAGATCAAACGAAATCGTGTACAAAATTTGAATGATGTATTTTTCAAAGTACATATTTAGCATTGAGCATATAATTATTTGTGACGTACTTAGTAATTAGGAAAATGTTAAACCAGAAATTGATAACTGTTTAAAATTTTAAAAAGCCGCGGTTTTGAATATTCTAAAAACAGTAGTGTGTCCCAAATTGGATGTATTAAATGGGTAACTTAGTTGTTATTAAAGATACAATAAAACTGTGTACGCAGTCATGTGCCAACTTTTTGAGATCAATTCAATGGTGAAATCACAAATGAGTGATCTTCTTTTGTTTTCGAGTTATAGCCAAAAATTGATATTTTTAACAATTCTATTAATTTGTATAACTCGTTTGGTTGCAAAAATATCCAAAAATACTGTAAAAGTTTTTTATACAGTTTTTTACATAGAATACAGTGGCGTACGCAAATATTTAATATTTATAATACTTTTGAGGTTATAATATAAACTTGCATTTTTTTAAATGGAAACCACAATTGGTTGTCACTTTATTTAAAAGCTCTTTTTGACAGCTTTTCAAAAATATATAGTTTAATATAATTATCTTTTCAAACGGCCGAATTATTCCATGTTTTTGGTATTATAAAATAATTTATTATATTGGTAATAAATAGTTGGCCGCGAAACAAAAGGTAAACAAAAAACGACAATTGTTTGTATAACAAACGTAAACGAGCTTCAATCATATCTATTGCACATGCAATAAATTGTATTGTTAGTTTGTAAGTGAAGCATCAGTCTGTTACTAAATGGCAAAATTTGAAAATTACGAAAAATTCGATATGCTAATTGCATTTATTGATTCTGCGAGAATTCCTCTATCAGTAAAAACTTTATATTTTAACAGGTAATTGTGTAACTAATAGCAAATAATATTACTATGTCGTTTGTAAATAATACAGATACCCTGAAAGACAACAACCTAATATTAACATGTTTAAAAGGATAGATAGTAATTTACAACAGTTTGGCTGCTTTGAAAAACATAGAACAAAACAGTATGCAGTTTTTAATTAAGAGCAAATTACTGTTTCAACCATAGCATGTGTGGAAACAAACCCAAGAACATCATGCAGGAAAATTGAAAGGGAAATGGGTGTTTCTAAATCAGCAGCTTCAAGAATATTGAAGCGTAATAAATATCGACCCTATAAAAATAAAATTATACATAGTTTGTTTCCCGACGATTTTCAAAAAAAAAGGCGATTTTGTCAATGGTATCCCCGTAAATGTTCTGCTACTAACAATTTTGGAAATAACATTATATGGTCTGATGAAGCACTTGCTGGTCGAATGAAAATACCTATCAAACATACGAGGCGTCAACAAAGCCGTTATGGTTTGAATATTTGTTGCTACATTGTTGGTGGCAAACTTCAATACCATATTTTTGAAAACAATCATTCAGCTTGTCGCTATATTGAAATTTTGTATACCAACTTGCACGAATTACTGGAGGACATGTCTCTCAAAAAAAACAAAAAGTGTGGTTCCAACAAGATGGTGCACCCCCGCACAACGCTATAATTACTCGTGATTATTTAAATAGAGAATATCTCAATAAATGGATGGGTACGTTTGGACCTGTTCAGTGGCCGCCTAGATCTCCTGACTTGTCGATATTGGACTATTTCTTGTGGAATTTTTTGAAAGAGGAAATCTATAAAACCCAGAACCATAGTATTGAAGAGTTGCGGAATTCAATTGAAGCAGCATTTCGTAAAGTTAAGGCGGTTTATTTATTAAATTCTATTAAGTCTTTAATAAAAAGATGCGAACTTTGTTTAAGAGAGAATGGAAGCCAGTTTGAACAATATCTCTGAATTATCAGTAAATGAAGTTATTGTAGTATTCCCATCCGTGTTCTAGTGTTTTATATATATTATGTGTGAGGGTGTGTGTAGGTGAGGGTGTGTGTGGTTGTGTGCGCATGCGTGCGTGCATGCGTGGGCGCGTGCTTGTGTGTGTGTGTTTGTGAGGGCATGAGGTGTGTGAGTATGTGTGTATTTGTGTTTCCATATATGGATTATAGACTGTTTAAATGTGGATAGGAAAGTATAATTTTCAATTTAAGTTGTAGTTATATTAATTTTTGTAATATATGTAGTTATGATATTGTATTCTTCTAGCTTTCAAACTTTGTTGTTTAGATTGGTGTGGTACAATAATAAACTCTTGTTTTGTGTTTACCTTTTGTTTCGCGGCCAACTATAAATTACCAATACAATAAATTATTTTATTATACCAAAAACATGGAATACATCGGCCATTTGAAAAAATAATTATACTAGACTATATATTTTTGAAAAGCTGTCAAAAAAAGCTTTTAAATAAAGTGACAACCAATTGTGGTTTCCATTTAAAAAAATGCAAGTTTATATTATAACCTCAAAAGTATTATAAATATTAAATATTTGCGTACGCCACTGTATTCTACGTAAAAAACCATATAAAAGACTTCTACAGTATTTTTGGATATTTTTGCAAACAAACGAGTTATGAGTATTAATAGAATTGTAAAAAATATCAATTTTTGGCAATAACTCGAAAACAAAAGAAGATCGCTCATTTGTGATTTCACCATTGAATTGATCTCAAAAAGTTGGCACATGACTGCGTACACAGTTTTATTGTATCTTTAATAACAACTAAGTTACCCATTTAATACATCCAATTTGGGACACACTGTACATTACTGTTTGAAAATGGTTTCAAATATTAAACACTTATGACTTATAAAGAACTCATTTCTAAAGTCCCCGCAGTTTTAGATTTCTCGGGAAATGGTTGTTTAAAGCATGCAAAAATTTTGAGGTTTGAGACTTTTAAAAGTGCAACTTTGTAAGGAATGGTTGGATTTTAAATCTGTTTGCAGATTCGAATTCTGCGTAAAATTTTAGGTTAGTTTGATGTGTCGCATGGTTAAAATTTTTATAAGAACGGTCAGAAATCGCTACCTGCAGAAAATCTTAAAATTAGGGTAGCTCTCTGGGGGATGATGTAATTTAAAAAATTCCTAGAAATTCGGGTAGCTGAGAAAATTCTAATTTTAATTGATACCAAACAAGATAAGTTTATCTCGAAAGATGCAATGGATAGTCGAAGAAAGCTATTTGTTAGCTTATAGAGCAAAAAAAATTTAGAGGTTTTGGACTTTAAAAGTGTAACTTTGTAAGGGGTGGTCTGATTTTAAATTTGTTTGCGGATTCGGATTCTGCATAAAATTCTAGACTAATTTGATGTGTCACATGGTTAAAAAATTTATAAGGACGACCATAAAATCGCTACAAGCAAAAAATCTTAAAAAGAAAGATAGCTCGCTGGGGGATCATGCAATCTAAGAAATTTCTAGAGATTCGGGTAGCTGAGAAAAATCTAATATTAATTGATACCAAACAAGATAGGTTTATCTCGAAAGATGAAAAATGGATAGTCGAAGAAAACTATTTGGTTCGGATGTGGGAGCAAATGAGGATGCTAAGATGAAAATGCAAGATAAATTTATTTCGAAAGATGCAATGGCTAGTCGATTAAAACGGAGATTCATCTCCGCATTTCCTCCTATGAGATTCATCTCCACACTTCCTCCTAGGAGATTCATCTCCACATTTCCTTCATTATGAGATTCATCTCCACATTTCCTTCCTTATGAGAATTTATATGTAAATGAGGGAGCAAATGAGGGGGCAAATGAGGGAGCAAAATGAGGGAGCAAATGAGGAAGGAGAGAGTCACTCCTTCCTCATTTCCTCCTTATAGGAATTTACATGTAAATGAGGGAGCAAATGAGGGATTCGAGAGCATATGAGGGATTCTGGAGCAAATGAGGGAGCAAATGAGGATGCTGGAGCAAATGAGGCGCCAGGACCGGTACCAACACCCTATTGATGTCAATATCAATATAGAGTACCATTTGAACTTCAAAAATCACCCCCACCCCTTAACAAAGGGTGCAATAAAATTGTTTTTCCTATGACATTATTATAAGGATAGTAAGCTGAGGACATTTTATTTATAGCATTTTGTGCTTATTGCTAATACCTTCGAAGATATTTGCGGTGGCCACGTTATCTGGCTCACCCGCTATATTTATTTACTTAATTAGTTCTGATACAAATATGCGCATTGGACTTTTTTTCAAGCTACTAGTAGTGCTTTTTCACCACGTGAGCTGCAATGATTGGTGACTATAAAAAGGTATAATAGGCAATGTAACTTTCCCTTAGCAAAAATTGCCGTTCTGTATATAACTATAATTAATAGTATTAATTATCATTAAGTCCCTCAAAAGGTAGCTTATCTAAATTCACATTTCAGCAACAATAACAAGCCCATAACGGTCATAAAACTATATGGAATATCAATGCAAGCTGCAGTCATTTTACAGGCGGCTCCGTGGCGTAGTGGTATGTGTGTGACTACTACGCCCAAGGTCCCGGGTTCGAATCCCGACACGGTCCGCTTGAAAAATGTTAGGCGAGCATTTTTCACAAAAATACACCCTCGTTCGGATGAGAGGTAAAATGGAGGTCCCGTGTGTGAGTGTTGTTACGCACGTTAAAGATCCCTACCTTGCTTGGAACAGCAAGGGTTCGGCAAAATTCCAAATTTTCCAGGTAAAAAAAACTCGCTTCCTGGCCAATGTAGTACCTTCGGGTGGAGCATTGGAAAAAAAAATCACATGCAGTCATTTTACACATAAAACATTCTAATTAAACAGACGCATTCAATTTTGCATGCTAAACTCTGGTATGCTCATCACAGCAAAGTTGCAAAAAATGCTTTATCCGTTTTAAACCCCCATTTCCACAACTTAAAAGGTTCCAATTAGAATGCAAGTGGTTAAAAACCCTTCCCTAAAATCCAGAGAGATAAAATTTTACACACAACCAGACTATAGTATGTTCGTTACCGAAAAATTGAAAAATTTTGTTTTTTTCAGTTTGACGCGCGGCCCTCACGGCCTAAGCTAATTGGGGTGTGGTTGGTTAATGAAGACCAAAAATGATGAAATACGCTATACAACCTGGCTTTGCTATGCTCAATACAGGAATATTTTTAAAACTGAATTGTTAACATGGCCCTTTGCACAGTTTAAAAGAACTTAATTGGGCGGCGTGTGTCAAAGGCAGTTCCTGGGTACCTAGGTAGATGAAATTTAGCATAAGTCATGGTCTGATATTTGTAACGCAACTGTAACACTATCCTAGATCGCAGCTTTATCATTTTGTAACGATACTTTCTACCCTACCTCTTATTTTTAATTTTTTTCTTTAAAAACACCAAAAGAAGAACAGCCCGCCATACTTCTTTCTGTGTAATATTTCAAGTATTATTAATCGAGATCTTTTAAAGATTCGTTGATTATAAAGATTATTAATACCATTTTAATATTTCAGACAAGTACAATACTTTTTCGTCGATTGTTCTCTATTTATTCGAGTTAGTTACAAAATTCTTTAGTCGACCGTACTTTAATAAAATGAAGAACACAATATGTTCTTTAGTTGTTATTTAAGAACTAAACAAAAGACAAATTGAACTATGCACTTATTATAACTATTATTAGTTTAGCTTTCTTCGTTTTCTTTCTTAGAGGTCATTATGCATCATTTTGTTAATACATTAATGAACCATCACCTGGTCGAGCATTAAAAAAATATATGTAGTTCAAACTAAATAGATAATTCCTTTGCGTTTATTAAACATTACTTAAAATACATACATTGATAAACACAATTGAGCAATTATTTATTTCCATATGTGTTATATACCAGTGTTTTTATTCGTACCCAATCACTGTTCTCAAATAAGTTGAATGTTTGTTTAAAAATTCCATACATTCTTGCTTTTTTGATGCTGTTTTGTATGGGATGTGGCTTTTAAAGAATTCTATAACAATTTTCTTTTCTTTAGTCGACCACCAATTTCTTACGGAACCCTTGGTACTATCAGAATTTCTGACACGATGAATTTATTGTACAGAATTTCACATCCATTGTAGATTTCACTCTCAAAGCTATGGTTGTTACAATGGATTTGATGCCGTTTGACACTAGACGCCCGCCGCTAGCGTAACGTACTCTGGTTCAGTACCATTAGTAGAATCAATACAGTCCTCTTCCTCGTATTCAACAAGATCGTCAGTAATTTGAATATCTGGAAGATTTTTTCTTTACACTCCATTCCTCTTCCAGCATTTAATAATAGTAAAACTTTTGCAACCTTCGCTGTTGATGAATGTCTTCTGAAAACCTAGAAAAATAAAATTCTGTAAATACTTTTTTAATATACCTGCACAATCGTATCAATTTTTTACAATCACTAATTACACAAGGCTTTTTGCTTGACCCCGACAAAGAACGTTGACGTTTATTAAAGCGAGCGATAAAACTTAAAAAGTCGCATCGTCTATAGCAACCAGTAAATAAACGTCTCAATTTAGTAATTGTCAAATCTGACACATTGCAAGATTTTTTCACTGTATTAAATTTATAATAAAGTTAGTGAATAAAAATAGTTCTACCTTAGTAAGTAGCTATAGGAAAATTTCTATATTATAACGTGATAAGGAGATTACGAAAGGTGATTGAAACCCAACTTCCATAAATAAAACCCCACGCAATTAAAAAGAAACTGGAAAGAATAGAACATTTTTGAATATTCATTGTTCCACTCTGTATAAAGTTTACAAGCGTATTGTAAATTCAAAGTCATTAAAATGCAAAGCGAAATACAATTCTGTGTGTGTAAACAATCATTTTAAAGCACACTGTAAGTACAAAAATCTATTTAATCCATGTTAGAATAATATGAATTTATTGCCCCTCATTCATTAAAATACTAGCTATATTAGTAAACAAATCAATCTGGACAAAGAAAGCAATTAAACACTTTAGTTATTTATTTAATAAATAATTACCCCGTGTGTAAAATATCCGCGTAAAAACAATGCAAATCTTAATGCATTTTGACAAACAAACCCTTATTAAATATGTGCCTAAAATATGCATTAGAACACATTTTATTTGTAAATAGTAAAATGTAAATCGTTTTGCATTTACAAAGAATAAATAAAGCAATTAAAGCTTTAGTTACTTAGCTAAATTGACTATCGTATAACATTTAACAAAAACATGTTCTAGAAGCTTGGGAAGAAATAGAAAAAATGCGTCATATGTACTGAGAAATCATTAATAGTTAAATTAATAAACACCCTACTTAAGAAACTCGGGCTATCATTAAAAAGGCATAAAATCAATTTTATTGCCTTCGCATTACTACTACATAGGATGCAACGCCATGATCAACTCCTTACGTTGGACAAAGATTAACATTACCTTTTACTACATATATAAATCACAGTTTGACACTAGTTATGTCATTAAACCGGGGGAGTTCCAGGAAATATTACATCACGTAGACGACAAAGATTCGAACAAAATCGCGTAAAATATAGAATCATCACGTACTTCGATAATTTTAATATAAAAGCCGGAACTTTATTAGTGATTTATTCATTAATTCGCGTCAACAAACAATATGTAGGAGTTTCAGTTTACGAGATCGAGGATGAAAAATATCATTAGTTCGCGATTTATCATGTAAGATTTTAAACATAATTAGATGCAGTAATTTGATTTGCAAAAATACAATGAAAATTCAACGTTCTTCGATACCAAAGCTACTCTATAGTTAAATAAAACAGAAGATGCACTTTTGGTAACTGATGTCGTAAATGGAGATTTCAAATAATATGGAAAATCTCGTAAGCTAGTTTTTGACATCAATTTAAGAAAGAAAGCAGAAGGTATTTAATAACGTCAATTACAAATTGGATAAGTACTATTGAATTTCGCAAGTATTAATTTCAGATTTTTTTGTTTGTGATTGCTATTTGAGTATTTTGTCATTTGAATTTAAGGTAGAATAAGACTTAATCATATAATTTTTTGTAAGGATGTTTACCAGAAAGTTTTGGGGTCAGAATTTGAAACATTTTGACCTTTAAATAAATTATCTGTCAAGGCTTTTTGACCAAACACAAGCGTGGGAGTAAGAGACCGATAAATTATCCACAAGAGAAAAGATTTGCTTTTTGTAAATTTTAACCAAGACTAGGTGAGGAACATATTAATAATTAAGTAAATAGGTACTTGTTAGGAATAATTTTGTTTGAAGAGTTGTGCTGTAAACTGTTCTGTATTCTTTTCTATGAAAGCAAATTGTTTTTTAATGTATAGATGCCTTTTCAGATTGTTGTATTTGATTTCATTCTGTAAATTCCGTTACTTCCGTTGAGCTAGCCAGACAAAGAAAGGTTAGAAAGAAAAGTAAGTCAGTAATTTCAAATTTACAATTTGCTGTACCGTCACAGCACTAACATAGCAATATAATACGAACGAAAATTTATATTAGTGCCCTCAAATGATTACTGCACTCCTCTTCGCGTAACGCCATAACCGTCATTTTAGAGCAATAATGTAGTACTTTTCAATTACAATATGTAAATGACTATTATAGAACTTAAAAGCTATCTTTATCGCACTAATGTTTTAAAGATCGCTAAGCAACAACATAAAAAGCTTTTCATTTATTGGTCAAATTATAGACACATGTTAATTGTAAATATTTTAAAATCAATGAACTATTGATTATTTCAAATAAATGATGTGTATTCGAGTTCCAAATTAAACATTCATTTTTCAAGTTACACAGCAGGTACGAAGATAAGGTGAAAAGTTCTCGGCCCAACACAGAGATGGCGTTCCAATCCGCAAAAATTTGTGATTTCCGCCTGCGTGCACATGTCATTAGTTCGTATGACAATTTTCAACTTGCTATCTCAAGTAGTTTGTTTACACGAATTTTTTCAAGCAGACGTCTTATGCGTGTTTCCTTAAGATGGATAAACTTGAATATCGTACGGTCATAAAATTCTTCGTTTTGAACGGATTAACCCTTCAGGAAATTCATCCGACGTTGACAAAAGTTTACTGAGACTCTACCCCTTCCCTGTCAACCGTTAAAAAGTGGGCAGCTGAATTTAAACGTGGTCGCACGTCTATCGAAGATGACCCACGTGAAGGACCACCAAAAACCGCAACCGCACCGGAAACGATCGAAAAAGTGCATGATATCGTGTTAGACGATACGCGAGTGAAAGTGAAGGAGATAGCTGAGGCTGTAGGGATATCGGACGAAAGGGTGCGAAACATCTTCAACAAAGAGTTAGGTATGCAAAAGCTCTGCGCAAGATGGGTGCCGCGTTTGCTGAATGCCGATCAAAAGTAAATGCGAAAACGAGTTCCACAGCAATGTTTGGCCCGGTTCAATAAGGATCCGAGCGATTTTGTGCGGCGATTTGTCACTATGGATGAGACATGGGTCCACCATTATACGCCAGAAACGAAACAGCTGTCGAGGCAGTGGGTGGAATCCGGTTGTTCAGCACCACAGAAAGAGAAGTCGATTGCCTTCTGCCGGAAAGGTGATGGCCATCGTGTTCTGGGATGTGAAAGGGATCCTGTTAATAGATTACCTTGAAAAAGGCAAAACAATTACAGGCCAATATTACTCCACTCTTCTTGACCAGCTGGATGCCAAAATTCGCGAGAAGAGGCCTGGCTTGAAGAAGAAAAAATTATCTTTCACCAAGACGACGCACCTGCACACAAGGGTGCGTTCGCGATGGGAAAATTGACGGATTTAGGGTACGACTTGCTCGGCCATGCCCCCTGTTCCTCTGATTTGGCGCCCTCAGACTTCTATTTGTTCCCAAACTTGCAGAAATTTGTCTCTGGGAAGCGCTTCAGAGCTTCCAGATCCTCACTTCTGGGAAGGAATACTGATATTGGAGAAACGCTGGACCAAGTGTGTTGAAGTTAAGGGGGATTATGTCAAAAAATAAAATCATTTTTTCACTAAAATTTGCAATCTTTTATTGTAGGCCGAGAACTTTTCACCTTACTCTCTTAGAATATAATGAAAAAAATCCTTACCACAAAAAATATTTAAAATACCAGATACGTATTTCGACCACTATGTGGTCATCATCAGTAGGAAATCTGTAATTAAATAATAATTAGCTGTTGTTCTGGAACACTTCAAAGGATATTCTCCTCACCACTTAGGCTGAAGTGAACTTTCCCAACATACAATTTACTATATTGTTGCTTTAAACACTATCGAGGATATTCTCCTCACCCGCAGGCTGGTGTTCTCAACAACAAACAAGTGAATTGTAACATTATAACTTAAATCTACTTAATCTATACTAATTCTAAATCTACTGAAGCGGAACCAATTTAATCTTGCTTTCTCATTGGTTGTTGACCAATAGGGAAAGCAAAGCAGATGGCTCTATTGGCCCTTTATCGGTGTTTAAGAGGGATCCTTTATGTTTAACAATTTTAATTGATTCATAGGCATTTAAGGAGGAAAACGTTGGTACCGCTTTTAACAATTTAACATTTTCTAGTTTAACGGGGTGGCTGGTTTCAAATATATGTTTGGCGACCTGAGACCTTTCATATTTACCATATTTGAAGTGAGCAATGTGTTCTTTAAATCTTGTTGTTATATTCCTCTTGGTCTGACCAATATATTTTTGAAAACACCCTGGCCCTGCACAACTAATTTCATAAATCCCCGACTTTTGCAATTTTTCCACCTTGTCTTTTGGATTAACTAGCAAATCTTTAATTTTATTAGTATTAGTGAAAGCAATTTTGAAATTACACTGTTTGAATATTTTATCAAGACCCTTTGTGGTTTTGTGAAACGGAAGTTTAACATATTTAACATTATCGTTAGAGGTGGTTGATTGCAAAGTCGTTGATTTACGGATGTTGATCCTATTTTTACACTTTCTAAAAATATTATCTATAATATCAGAAGAGAAACTATTGTAATTCGCTATTTGTTTAATAAGAGCAATTTCCTTATTAAATCTGTTTTTATTTAAAGGGAAATTCAATAATCTATTGATTAAAATGTTAAATGAAGCCAACTTATGTTGTATGCTATGATTAGAGAAAGACAAAATAAAGCGATTTACATTGGTTTCTTTTCTATAAATGTCAAATTCTAATTTATTACCATTTCTAATTACTAATGTATTTAAAAAGAATAATTGTCCATTATTCTCTAGTTCATACGTAAATTTTATGCTTTGAAATTTTGAATTCATTTCTTTAAGAAAATCATCAACATTTGATTTAGAACTGTCAAAAACTGCAAAAATATCATCCACGTACCTTAACCATATTTTTCGGAAGTATTTGGAGTTTTCTTTTAACTCGGTCTCAAAGCGAGACAAATAAATTTGCTATGAAAGGTAATAGGCTATTTCCCATTGCTGTGCCTTCATGTTGTTCGTACAACTTGTTGTTGAATTGAAAACAGTTCTGGGACATGCAATGCGAAACAAGCTTGATATAGTCCTCAACTTTATCATCATCAATATCACTATCTATAAGAACATCTTTTAAATATGTTAAAGTACGTGGTATTGGAACACTAGGGAATAATGAACTGACATCAAATGAAATTAACATTTCGTTCTCTTCTAATGTGATATTTTTTATTTTATTAATGAATTCTAAAGAGTTTTGTACAGACGAACTGTTAAACTTTAAATTCTTAAATTCATTTGACAGCCATCGTGATAAATAGTAAGTCGGTGAGTTGATACCTGAAACTATTGGTCTCATCGATTTATTATTTTTGTGAATTTATATATATTTTACGACCCCTGTGACTTAACCTACCCTTCAACTACCTTATAATTATAGCAATATGTATATATATTTATATATATTTATATATATATATATATATATTATATATATATATATTTATATATATATATATATATATATTATATATATTGCTGTAATTATAAGGTAGTTGAGGGGTAGGTTAAGTCACAGGGGTTGTAAAATAAATAAAAGAAACCTCCAGTTAACAAAAGCACATAATTACAGATATTATAACAGTAAATAGGTCACTATACATATTGTTAGTTGAGAGCACACTGTATATAAAAATACATGAGATTAAACGCACAAGAAATAGAAATATCCAAGAGTAGTTACAAGTTAAAATAAAATTTGAAAACGTAACAAAATGCATCAAAATTAAATCAACAGGAAACTTATATGAATTGTCTTGATAAATATTTAACAAGTGCGTTAAATATATCATCGTACACGCAGTCTAAATTATGCATTATTTGAAAATCGTACGTAACATAAAGAATTACATTTGTTCAAAAATCCAATGTTAACTAGGAAATAAACAAGCATCAAATTGTTTCGGTTTAGATTAGAATAAGAATAAACAATGAATACGTGACTTAATAAACGGAAATTCGTGGGTTTCTCAATTAAATACCATGGTAGGTCAAAGTAATACAAGTCAAGCATTCATCCGAATATTTAAACTAAACAATTGGTAAAATTCCCGGAATACACAAAGATAAAGGCAAGAGGTGTCGTCCCAACACGTGAATGGACGAATGGAAAACAAAAGAGATACGGCCTTAAATACGATAAGAATTTAGCGACGAGTTTAGTATACATTTTAAACTGGGCTACGACGATACTGTGAAGTGCTAAATTATTTACGTAACCAGTAAGACGAAAGCAAATTAAAATCATTTTTGTGTACGAATTGTGCAAGTGTGAGCCGATCTATTATAGATGTAGGTAAACAACGACTTAATAAAAATACAATTTCTAACATAAATAAAACAGGGCTCTGGTTAATTACTTCTGGTTAATTACTTCTTGTTAATTACTTCTTGTAAAATACTGACATACAAAATGTTCTATTACTGTCTTGTTAATTACTGACATGGAAAATCTTTTTATTACTGATATTTAAATTGAATCTTAAATTGGATTAACTTATTACTGGCATCTTAATACTGTATTTTTATATACAGTGTGCTCTCAACTAACAATCTGTATAGTGACCTATTTACTCTTATAATATCTGTAATTATGTGCTTTTGTTAACTGGAGGTTTCTTTTATTTATTCTACGACCCCTGTGACTTAACCTACCCCTCAACTACCTTATAATTATAGCAATATATATATATATAATATATATATATATATATATAAATATATATATATATATATATATATATATTGCTGTGAAATAAGTGAAAACAGTCCCACTTCCAACATATCCCAGACTAAGCTTCAGGTAGGGCACGAGTTCAGAAATTACTCTTAGGGTCGCAATGTATTGTTACAAATTATAGGCTGTCACTTTTCTTTTATTTCTCTTCAAATTAATAAGTTTATAACAACAACAATAATATCACAACAATAAATCAAATTAACGAAATTAATTACACACACACTTTTGGAGAATTAACCCCTTTACTTAAAAGCACGATACTAAGTGAATGCATTCCTCCGGTACCTTACAAATAACAATTACTATCTATAGAATTCTACTAATCTGAAACCAGTTAAATTTTACTATAAACATTTATCAATACTTGTTGAATATTCTAGTAGCACATACCTTTTTGATAGCAACATACACTTAATACCTATGCCTTCAGTTCCGCCTCTACATGCAATGAATGTTTGGATGGTAATCCCATCAGCGAGCCTACAACAAAAGAATGTGTGTCCATTCAGGACGCCTTCATAGAGTTAGCTCCTAGAATTCCGTGCTAATTTCATCTACTTCTATACACCTGATGTTATGATGTGGTATTTCAAATTTCAATAAACAGCTGTACAATACTGCAGCGTGCACATGTGGATGACCTTCTAATAATTAATGCTATACACTACAATCTGTATCCCGCATTACTCATATCTTCATACATCAAAATTCCAATATTAGATTAACCAATTTTCTACTAATAAAATTTTCACAAGCCATTTTTATTTTCCAGGTCCCCGAAACTGAAGCCTTATTGAATTAATTTTAACTATTTGCACAAAAGCACATTATTACTACTCACCACATGGGCAATTGATAATCCCGATCCACTTGTGTACTTTAACAACGTATATTGTATCAAATATCTTTTAATTATTTATTCTTTGTATCAATACTTCAATTTAATATATTCATCAAATGTGGATGACTTTTTATTATCACAAAAATTTCGAATAATATTTTAAAATTATTGTAATATGTCTTCGCGTAACCATCTTCCAGTAACCGTCCCCAGAAAATGCAAAATTACCAGAAATCGTCATCCAACTGTCGCGATTGCGCAGTCCATGACATTTTCTAATTCTACTACCAATGAAACTAATCGTGAGCAGGATATCTGCCAGTTCCTAGATCACGAATAAACGCCATTTCATTAGCAATATATATATATATATATATTTATATATTATATATATATATATATATATATATATATATTGCTATGTTTAAACAAGAATTGGAATTATCGATTTCCGACGTTGGGCCGCCTTATTAATATTGCTATAAACTCCCTCCAGGAACTTAACTGGATTTTATCTTGAACCTACCTTGTCGACCAATAACAAAATTTGATATGTTACCGCCTTACTCGTTATCAATTTCGTATTCAACTTATAGCTCCTCCTTGATTGTTTAAATTATCAAATCACTCCCATTAACTTTATCTTATGACCTCGACTAGCATTTATTTGGAATTATAAAATTCAGTTAATTCGATTCTATATAATGAAACAAATATTATGTACAGTTTTTGTAAATTATTTGAAATACACTTTTCAATTAATTAATGTTGTAAATCTCATTTATCAAAAATCATATACTTTTTAATCAAACCCAGTCACCAAAAAAAAACCTATTATTTTTATAAAAGAAGTGTGGAACGTTCAAAGCCTCTTATCATATCACGCACTTTATACGTATGCAAGTCCTCTGTTTTGTTGACTTTTTCACATTCATTTATATTAAGCAAATTCAATATTCAAATAAAAAAATGGAAAAATAATGTCTTATAACTAAAAATCTAACCTGGTCTATTTTCTTCGCTATTTTCTTCTCGCAATTGACGCATCAGCTAATATTTCCCATGCATTAAGCCATCCATTTGAATAAAAATTATTTTCTCCAATTCAGGATTATTACATGCCCATTCGAAATATTGTTTATCCACACGCTTGAACCATTGCATTTAAATTATTGCCATCACCCTCTGGACTACCATTATTAACTTATACTTATGCACCCCAATTTATTGTCATCTCATTCAGACTTATTGCTTTTTATCAATTTCCCCAAACTTAGAATACCATTTATTCTCCCCGAATTTGAAATTTGGACTTGGATTATTCTCCCCAGACTCGAAATTGTATTATTCTCCCCGGCTTCAGAGCCCTATTATTATTATGTTTTAGCTTAAATAAATTCCCCAAAATCTACTTACGTTTAATCGGCAATCATAATTTTCATCTTCGCACTTATACAATTTTTCACTTTAAATTATTATTACGTATCACACTTTATTTCAGAGTGGCGCACTCGGCCTTTTTTGAGTTAAAAACTGAATTCGTTATCACTGTACCTGTTAATATATCATTGATCTCTTACTCCGTCAGTGGATGTGGTCTACAAACTCGTCGCTCATTTTAACCAATCAAATCTTTGCATTTAAAGTAGTTTCTGATGTAATTTTTTATGCTTTCAAATAATTGTGGCCTGCTCGCAGGTGCTTCGTTATCAAACATGCGGTGTTTTGACGAATCTAATCGCTTTTCCATAAACAACTGATGCAATTCGACTTTTAATTTTCATATATGCATGTTATTTACGCAATTTTTAATCTCCTTTCTTATTAAAAATGGTTAACTATTTTGTACGCATTTACACTATGCTTCTTGAAACTCTATTTCTTATCTCCGTATTAACCTAATTGTTTGGAACTCTTTTGAATGCGTGTTTAATTACACTTTATTATGTTTACTTACAAAATACGCGTGCTTCCACTGAAAAATATCATTACTCGCCTTACCTAAATTAACTAAAACTCTGTCTACAGGGTGTTAAATATTTACTATTTACCTAATGCATGTCTTCCTTATTCCTACGCTAACTATGCGTCTTCCTATGTCTATTTGCGTCGCTTAAAACTACTTATACTTTATATACAGAGTGTTGACTGCTTACTATTTACAAACTATCTCCATTTCTCAATTTCCAATTAAATAAATGCAGTTCTCTGCTTCCTATTATAATTTCCAATTCCTAAACGACCTTTACTATAAAGTACACCCTTAAACAACCCCTTATCACAGCATAATATATATATAATAATATATATATATATATATATATATATATATATATATATGATGAAATAATAACTTAAACTTTTATGAAAAACCCAAATGATCATTTCAAATCGAGCTAGTAATTGAAAGATGGAAAATATAAGATCTTGGACAGGATTTGGACCTGCATCTTAGTTTTGCCGGAACTGTGGGTTTACCAATTACGCCACCGAGACCGATGACTGTAATTGAAAAATTTACAAATCTAAATCGTGTACAGAACTATACATAAACCTAACTTTCAATTACGTTTAGCAATTTTGTCAACCATATCCGACAATGTCGGTTATGATTGACAAAATTAGGTAGTTTTTTTACACAAGGTAAGTTGATAAATACTAACGTATTACAATTAATAAGAAGAAATAATAACTTAGACTTAGACCAAATGATTATGTCAAATCGAGCTAGTAATTGAAAGAAGAAAAATATTAGGTCTTGGACAGGATTTGAACCTGTATCTTAGTCTTTCCGGGACTATGCGTTTTACAGTTACGCCACCGATACCAATGACTATAATTGGAAAATTTACAAATCTAAATCGTGTACACAACTATACATAAACCTAACTTTCAATTACGTTTAGCATTTTTGTCAATCAAATCTGATATTGTCAAGTTTTCGACTTATGTCAGTTACAGACAGATATATTTAATATTTGGCTTATTGCCGTAATTTTGAGCGTTACTTCCTATCTGTAACTGACATAAGTCAAAAACTTGACATTGTCAGATATGATTGACAAAAATGCTAAACGTAATTGAAAGATAGGTTTATGTATAGTTCTGTACACGATTTAGATTTGTAAATTTTCCAATTATAGTCATTGCTCTCGGTGGCGTAATTGGTAAAAGTATAGTCCCGGAAAGACTAAGATACAGGTTCTTTCTTCTTTCAATTACTAGTTCAATTTGAAATGATCATTTGGTCTTTGCATAAAAATCTAAGTTATTATTTCATCTTATTAATTGTATATATATATATATATATATATATATATATAGGGTATTTTAGAACATCGTTTAAAGATTTTAAGGGCATGTAGTACGATCGAAAATAATGTTGAAGGTCATGATAAACACATGTCCACAAATTAACTGTTTACGAGATAATAAATAAGTAAACGATAACATATCTCAGTAAACAGGTGCTTATCAGCTTTTATCTTATGACAGTTTAATTTGATGTTTTGTGCAATTTGTAGCAATTACAGTGGTTTCGTATTCTAATGCTGAAATGAGCGAAATGGTGTTCATGTACAGTCGTGCTAATGGGAATTCTTTACAAGCACGTCGCTTCTATGCTGAAACGTTTTCTGATGGACAACTGCCTTCGCATGTGATGTGTAAGACGGTGTTTTAACGTCTAAGATAAACTAGTTCATTTGAGAAGCGGTCTTATGAAACTGGACGGCAGAGAATAGCATGTACTCCACATATAGAAGATCAAATGTTGAATATTATTAATGAAAATCCCGAAACTAGTATTAGAAAAAATTCGACTCAAGTGGGTGTAAGCAGCTATCTTGTTTGGAAAACTCTTCATGAGCAACTCCTATACTCCTACCATATTTTAACGAGTACAAGTGTTTGCTGCTCCGGATTATTAAGCAAGAATGACTTTCTGTGAGCGGTTTTTGCGAACAGCTGCTGATCGGCAAGATTTCACTGATAAGATACTTTTCACTGATGAAGCTGGTTTTACTAAAAATGGAATATTTAATTTCCACAACAATCACGTTTGGTGTGACGAGAATACTCATGCTATCGTTGAATCCAGACACTAGCAACGTTTTTCTCTAAACCTCTGGTTAGGCATGATAGGGGAACGATAGTTAGGACCGATTGTTTTGTTACAACGCTTAACAGGTCTTGCATACCTCGAGTTCTTGGAAAATACTTTACTTGAACTTTTGAAAGATTTACCTTTAAATCTGAAACTGAACCTCTGGTTTATGTAAGATGGAGTTCCATCGCGCTTTACGCTTGCTGTAAGGGAACATCTTAACAATGAATTTCCTGGGAGATGGATAGGGCGAGCAGGTTCCATTGCTTGGCCTCCAAGATAACCCGATCTAAACGCGTTGAACTTTATTATCTGGGGTTATTTGAGAAGTTTAGAGTACGCAACTCCGGTAAACGATCTTCCTGGGTTGCGCCTACGAATAGAACACTGTTGCCAGATAATTCGAAAAAAAGCCTTGTTTTTGAAAGAGTGCGCGCATCCTTTGAAAAAAGATATAGATCATATGTCAAAATAGAAAGACGTCATTTTAAACAATTTCATTAATTATAATTTATTTTATGTTAAAATGCAACAACATTTTAATAAAGCAAATGTATTCTGCAATTGCGATAGAAGCGCTGTTATCTCGTAAACAGTAAATTTATGGACATATGTTTAATATATATATATATATATATATTGCTGTGATAAGGGGTTATTTAGATGTGTATTGAGTAGTAAGGGTCGTGCAGTAACTATAAATAGCAATGGGAAGCAGAAAAATGTATTTATTTAGCAGAAAAATAAGTAATTCGTACATTATGTAAATAGCAAGCATTTAACACCCTGTATATAGACCGTAATTGACATTAATCAATGCAAGTAAGCATATTTTTCAACAATAGAACGCGAATTCAGCAAAGAAGTAATCGTACATGTATTTAAACTATATTGTGTAGTGTTTTACAAGTTTATAAAATAAAATACGCAGAAAATAAGATGATACATAACAAATCTTCATGCAATTACGCTGGAACCATAAGCGCTTTGATAAGAAAACGCACTTTCAAATAAATAAATACAAAACGAAAACAGATCTAGAGTTACACCATTTATTTTTGTACAATTATCCAAACGAATTATCTATACAAAACAACAGACGTAAGTTGAAAGTCTGGCCACGATAACAAATAATAAAGTATCAAACAATAGCAAATAACAAGCATAATTGCATCAGAAACAGCTTAAAAATAAAGGGAATATTAAAGGCAAAAGCTGGTTGGTTGAAACAATCTGTAAAACTGCTTGGAAACCTAACCCAGATGTAGTGGGAAAAGGCTATTTAACACCCACCGGTGGTAAGACAGCTCAGTCTACACTTGATGCACGTTGAATCCACGTCATTTTTAACCAGAAATCTACGCGTCAAATAAAGAAAGTTTATAAAATAGTGCTACATAAAAATTACTTTAAGAATATATGAAGAGTTTTGCCGTTTTTTTAGAAAACGTGAGTAGAAATTGGGTATTTAATTTAAATTAAATATTTATAATCATATAGGGCTTTGAATCAAATTTTAATTGGTTCTAATTGACTTCTACTTAAATTCTAATTGGATTCTGATTGACTTCTGGTACAATTCTAATCGGATTCTGGAACAATTCCAATTTCAACTCTGGTATAATACTGAGATAATTCATAATACTAAGTAACCCACGAATTCAAGTGGTATTTAAGGGGAGAGATTCAAAGCATACGCAGAGACATATAGAACAAAGCACGAAGTATTTTTGGAAAGCAAGGGGTAACTATACTTAAATATTGGTTCGACAAAGCAAAGCATTGGTATTCGATTGAAGACAACAAGGGGGTGTTGATCCACAACACAAAACAACTAATCAGGAGATCACAGGTCAGATCTACTTAATTTTAAGATATTTTTCAATTTAAATTTTAATACTGAATTTATTTAATTTATCTAAAACTTGTAAAGAGTCAACAAGAAACATTGCATACGTTTAAACTTACGTAATAAATCATAAAGAGGTCTCGAACGTTCCAGATTTTTTTGTAAAGGTATAGTTTTTGGTGACTTTAGATTGAATTAAAAGAATATAAATTTTGAGATAAATAATAAATATGATATTAATTGATTGAAGGGTGTATTTAAAGAATTTCTAAGATTGTAAATATTTTATCGTTTCGTTATATGAATGTTGATTGACTTCGTTTTATCAATTCACACAGATAATCATAAAGGGGGTGAAAGAAAGTTGATTATCGTAACGTTGTGCACTCTGTGTAGATTAAAAGGGGCTAGCAGTGGCATAATAATAAAAGTAAAAGATTATATTGAGAGAACCCAGAGCGGTGGCGTTAAGTAGAACGTTTATTACATCCGACTACAACAAGTAAGGGGGGTACTACAGCAAATTTATGGCGACCCGAACGTAGGAGCGAGAATATTTTACCACGATAAAATACAGCGACCTGAACGAAGAGAATCGAATTAAATTAAAGAAATTTGATAATACCACCGTGGGATTTAGAATAAAATAATTAAATTAAACTAGGGCTATAATTAAAGAGTTTTTAATTTGAGAAAAACCACTGAAAGAAAAATTCAGAGACATTTGTACATTAATTAAATTTAGGCAGATTGATTTTAGTATTTAAGAGTTAGTGTAAATATAATAATTTCAAAAATGGACAAAAGAATAAAGGAAACAAGGGAGGCACTAAGAAATCAAGGAGTGGAAATAGGATCCCAAGAGAGTGTAATCATTCATGAAAGGACGTTTGAAAGGAGTTCCAGCAAAGAACAGAAGACCTCACAAGGAACAAAAATGATGGGATTTTGATAGCACTGAATAGTAAAATGGACAAAAACGAGAAGGCCATAAAAAATATGACAACAAAAATTGACGAAAACAGTGAAAAATTAGGAAAAAAGATCAAAATTCTGAGCGATGGATTAAGGAAACCAACCAAACAATTGCGGAGATGAGAGCACAAATGCAGAGAAAATTTTGAAGATTACGGATGAAATCGACTGTGTATGGGATCATGTTGGAGTGGTGAAATTCAAACAAGAGAAATATAAAAGTGAGACGAACAAAGAACTCACGAATTTAGATATTGAAGTACGGAACGTAGAAGAAAATTGGGAAACAGAACTTAGGACGATAAACCGGGAAATAAGTAATTTAAAAACTAATTCAGGAAATTTTAATAGTAGGGAACCAATTATGATAATTCAACCAAATCATTTAATTGATCAATTTCAAAATTTTACGGGGACGGAAAATTAAATCCAAAACCTTTTTGAAAAATATTAAAACGTTGGTACATGGCTCAACAGACGATGCTAAAAGGGGAAGACGAAATGTGGTATTACTTAGTTGAAAGCGAGGTCGAAACATTTCAACAGTTCGAACAAAAATTCTACGAGACTTTTGGGGTGATAATCAACAAGATAAAGTTAATAATGACCTGAGCATGGGAAAATATGATTCAGATAAAGGAATGACGCGGGAATTATATGCCATAGGAAAGTTTACCGTAGCAAAACAATTAGATCCTCCTTTACTCGATAAACAAATTATAAAATATTTGGTAGGGCATTTCAATGCGAAAGTAAAACGATACATCACAATACAGAACATAGTGGACCGGTACACATTTATAGAATATCTACAAAGATATGATGAGTTGGAATCAATTTATAGAACGGAAAATAATACTAGGGATTGACGCACAAATTTTATAAGGACGCGAGTTAAAGTTCGGGCCTTTGGAGCTGGTTTTTTAAAAAAACGTCGACACTTTAACAATTTTTTATTTAATAAGTTAAACAGAAATTACAAGAAATTTGGAATAGTAACCTTTGTTGGAAAAGCAAATAAATGATAATATTGATAATTGTTACTTTCTACTATCGGGATTTCTATCAAAAATATTATTTCGTTATTCTTAATGTTGCTAAAATTTGTTGCATTAAAGTAAGGGTGGATATTATTTGAGTAAATGTTGTATTTTGTACACTGCCTAGTTTATTGGTAGTATACCGGGGTTGTTCTTTATTTATTGTTATTGGGTTGTCCGTTCTACCTGGGCGGAGGTTGACGGTAAGGGTGATGATTGTCCATCTGAAATTACAGGGTGTCTTAGGTTTTCAAATGAATATACTTTGTTATTTTACCGTTGTCTACTACTGCTATGTTTTATCTGATATTTTCTTAATTTTAAATGGTCCTAAATTTCTGGGTGCTGTTTTATGTCGCTTGCTTTGAAAGTTTTTCTCATACACGGTTTGTCCTATTGAAAATTTATTAGAGTCGGTATTTTTGTTTCGGGTTGTGGTGATACGTTCTTTATCGTTCTCTAATTTATCTTTTACCTTGTCGTAAGTTATTTTTAATTTTTCTTTGTGGTCTTTTGCATATTGTTGATATACTTCTTTATTGTAGTGTATGTCATAGGGATTTCGTGAATCTGAATGTCCTAAGGTTAATTCTAAGGGTGTAAAATTTGTTGATGAGTGAATTGTGTTATTATAGGCGATTAGTGCGTATGACATTAAATTGGTTATATGTTCCTTTTATAATTTATTTTAATAATCGAATTTGTTCTAACAGGGTTAAATGTAATCGTTCAATTAGTCCGTTTGATTCAGGGTGGTTTTCCGTTATGAAATGAATTTTTATTTTGTGAAGTTCTAAAGTGTTTTGTATTGTCTCATTTTTAAATTTGCTACCATTGTCTAAAGTGATTGATTCGGTGTTCCGTAAAATGTGAAATATTGTAAAATCCTTGGGTCACGTCGATGCTATTTTTGGATGTGATTGGTATTGCTTGGCCTATTTTGTAAATGCGTCTACAATCGTTAGATAGTTTTGCGTTTCTACTACTAGAGTATCGGCATGTAGTTTTGAAATGGTTTGTCGGGTGTTTTGGTTAACATTAAGGGTATCTTTGGGGTTTCCTATCGTATTTCGCTTTGTCACATAATTCGCATTGGTTAATGAAATCTGTGGTCAAGTCCTTCATGTCTTTAAAATAATAACGTCTTACAAGTTGTTTTATAGTTTCGTTAATTCCACGATGGTTGGTTTTTCCTTCGTGTTGATTTCTAATTACATCGTTTATTTCGTCAGGGTCGTCTAGTGTTATTAAATTTCTAGTACATCTGATGAGTTCAGGTCCAGAGTTATTAAATAGTTTAATGTATAATTCTGAAAATCTTTGGTATAAATGTTCGGTGTTGAAATAAAAATAAAATCGTTTTTCTCGGGGGTGTATTCTTTTAGATTTTTAATAATTTTTTCCTCATTGTCATCTTTAGTTATTTGTATGTGATATATTTTTTTATTGTCTACTTTTGTATATTTTACTGGGTTGGGGTTATTTAAAACTTCGGTTATTATAAATTGGTTGGGTTTCATATCGATTGCCTCGTTTAAAATTTTAATCGCGTTTTTTGGTTCTTCGTTTTGTGTCGAATGTATTGTGTCGATCTCGTCTGGATCTTCCCTTATTTCTGCTTCGTCTACGTTTCCTATAATGGATTCCGTTTCTAATGCATTGAGTTGGATTCTGCTTAGAGCGTCTGCGTTGTTGTTATAAATTCCTTTTTTATATATAATTTCGTAATCATACTCTTCGAGTCTGATTCTCCATCTCTGTAATTTTGAATTCGGTTCTTTCAGTTTGCATAGCCATACTAGTGGTCTATGATCGGTGTATATGTAAAATTTTCTTCCGTATAAATAAGGTCTAAAATATTTTGTTGCCCAAATTATGGCTAATAACTCTTTTCTATAGTGCTATATTTTTGTTCGGTTTCATTTAGGGTTCTGGATGCGTAGCTGATAGGTTTATCGCTACCTACTTTTCCTTGGCTCAATACTGCGCCTAATGCTACATTCGATGCGTCTGTCGTCAGTATAAATGGTTTTGTAAAGTCTGGGTATTCTAATACAAGGTGATTCGTTAATATGTTTTTAATTTTGTCTACAGCTTTAATAAATTCCGGGTGTGTTCAATTTTGTTTCCCTTTTTTAAACAATTTGTCAGGGGTTTGGTTATCTGAGCGTAACCTTTAATGAATTTGCGGTAGTAACCACTAAGTCCTAGAAATCCTTTAATTTCTTTGTTTGTTTTTGGTAATGGGTAATTTAGAACTGCATTTGTTTTGTCTGGATTTGGCATTACTCCTTGGGGTGTTATTACATGTCCTAAAAATGATACTTCTTTTTGTAAGAATTCACTTTTGTCTAATTGTACTTTAAAATGTGCTTGTCTAAGTCTTTCCAATACTTCTTTCAATCTTTCTATGTGTTCTACTAATGAGGTGGAATAAACTATGATGTCGTCAAGGTATACAAGGCATTTCTCATTGTGTATTCCTCGTAGTATATTGTCCATGACTCTCTGGAAAGTAGCGGGTGCGTTCTTTAATCCAAATGGCATTCGTTTGTACTCGTAATGTCCTCTAGGTGTGCTGAAGGCTGTTTTGATATATCCTTTTCTTCCATCTCTACCTGATGGTATCCTGATGCTAGGTCTAATGTTGAAAAATATTGGCATTTGCCTAATTTGTCTAAAATTTCGGTTATATTTGGTAGTGGATATTTGTCATCTACCGTTTTTTCATTTAACTTTCTATAATCTATTACCATTCTGTACTTTCTTTTCCGGTTGCGTCTAATTTCTTAGGTACTATTAACACGGGGCTGCTCCATGGTGAGTTGGAGTGCTGGATTATGTCTTGGTCTAATAGGTCTGCTACTTGTCTGTCAGCGTTTCGTATTCTAATGCTGAAATGAGCGAAATGGTGTTCATGTACAGTCGTGCTAATGGGAATTCTTTACAAGCACGTCGCTTCTATGCTGAAACGTTTTCTGATGGACAACTGCCTTCGCATGTGATGTGTAAGACGGTGTTTTAACGTCTAAGATAAACTAGTTCATTTGAGAAGCGGTCTTATGAAACTGGACGGCAGAGAATAGCATGTACTCCACATATAGAAGATCAAATGTTGAATATTATTAATGAAAATCCGAAACTAGTATTAGAAAAATTCGACTCAAGTGGGTGTAAGCAGCTATCTTGTTTGGAAAACTCTTCATGAGCAACTCCTATACTCCTACCATATTTTAACGAGTACAAGTGTTTGCTGCTCCGGATTATTAAGCAAGAATGACTTTCTGTGAGCGGTTTTGCGAACAGCTGCTGATCAAGATTTCACTGATAAGATACTTTTCACTGATGAAGCTGGTTTTACTAAAATGGAATATTTAATTTCCACAACAATCACGTTTGGTGTGACGAGAATACTCATGCTATCGTTGAATCCAGACACTAGCAACGTTTTTCTCTAAACCTCTGGTTAGGCATGATAGGGGAACGATAGTTAGGACCGATTGTTTTGTTACAACGCTTAACAGGTCTTGCATACCTCGAGTTCTTGGAAAATACTTTACTTGAACTTTTGAAAGATTTACCTTTAAATCTGAAACTGAACCTCTGGTTTATGTAAGATGGAGTTCCATCGCGCTTTACGCTTGCTGTAAGGGAACATCTTAACAATGAATTTCCTGGGAGATGGATAGGGCGAGCAGGTTCCATTGCTTGGCCTCCAAGATAACCCGATCTAAACGCGTTGAACTTTATTATCTGGGGTTATTTGAGAAGTTTAGAGTACGCAACTCCGGTAAACGATCTTCCTGGGTTGCGCCTACGAATAGAACACTGTTGCCAGATAATTCGAAAAAAAGCCTTGTTTTTGAAAGAGTGCGCGCATCCTTTGAAAAAAGATATAGATCATATGTCAAAATAGAAAGACGTCATTTTAAACAATTTCATTAATTATAATTTATTTTATGTTAAAATGCAACAACATTTTAATAAAGCAAATGTATTCTGCAATTGCGATAGAAGCGCTGTTATCTCGTAAACAGTAAATTTATGGACATATGTTTAATATATATATATATATATATATTGCTGTGATAAGGGGTTATTTAGATGTGTATTGAGTAGTAAGGGTCGTGCAGTAACTATAAATAGCAATGGGAAGCAGAAAAATGTATTTATTTAGCAGAAAAATAAGTAATTCGTACATTATGTAAATAGCAAGCATTTAACACCCTGTATATAGACCGTAATTGACATTAATCAATGCAAGTAAGCATATTTTTCAACAATAGAACGCGAATTCAGCAAAGAAGTAATCGTACATGTATTTAAACTATATTGTGTAGTGTTTTACAAGTTTATAAAATAAAATACGCAGAAAATAAGATGATACATAACAAATCTTCATGCAATTACGCTGGAACCATAAGCGCTTTGATAAGAAAACGCACTTTCAAATAAATAAATACAAAACGAAAACAGATCTAGAGTTACACCATTTATTTTTGTACAATTATCCAAACGAATTATCTATACAAAACAACAGACGTAAGTTGAAAGTCTGGCCACGATAACAAATAATAAAGTATCAAACAATAGCAAATAACAAGCATAATTGCATCAGAAACAGCTTAAAAATAAAGGGAATATTAAAGGCAAAAGCTGGTTGGTTGAAACAATCTGTAAAACTGCTTGGAAACCTAACCCAGATGTAGTGGGAAAAGGCTATTTAACACCCACCGGTGGTAAGACAGCTCAGTCTACACTTGATGCACGTTGAATCCACGTCATTTTTAACCAGAAATCTACGCGTCAAATAAAGAAAGTTTATAAAATAGTGCTACATAAAAATTACTTTAAGAATATATGAAGAGTTTTTGCCGTTTTTTTTTTAGAAAACGTGAGTAGAAATTGGGTATTTAATTTAAATTAAATATTTATAATCATATAGGGCTTTGAATCAAATTTTAATTGGTTCTAATTGACTTCTACTTAAATTCTAATTGGATTCTGATTGACTTCTGGTACAATTCTAATCGGATTCTGGAACAATTCCAATTTCAACTCTGGTATAATACTGAGATAATTCATAATACTAAGTAACCCACGAATTCAAGTGGTATTTAAGGGGAGAGATTCAAAGCATACGCAGAGACATATAGAACAAAGCACGAAGTATTTTTGGAAAGCAAGGGGTAACTATACTTAAATATTGGTTCGACAAAGCAAAGCATTGGTATTCGATTGAAGACAACAAGGGGGTGTTGATCCACAACACAAAACAACTAATCAGGAGATCACAGGTCAGATCTACTTAATTTTAAGATATTTTTCAATTTAAATTTTAATACTGAATTTATTTAATTTATCTAAAACTTGTAAAGAGTCAACAAGAAACATTGCATACGTTTAAACTTACGTAATAAATCATAAAGAGGTCTCGAACGTTCCAGATTTTTTTGTAAAGGTATAGTTTTTGGTGACTTTAGATTGAATTAAAAGAATATAAATTTTGAGATAAATAATAAATATGATATTAATTGATTGAAGGGTGTATTTAAAGAATTTCTAAGATTGTAAATATTTTATCGTTTCGTTATATGAATGTTGATTGACTTCGTTTTATCAATTCACACAGATAATCATAAAGGGGGTGAAAGAAAGTTGATTATCGTAACGTTGTGCACTCTGTGTAGATTAAAAGGGGCTAGCAGTGGCATAATAATAAAAGTAAAAGATTATATTGAGAGAACCCAGAGCGGTGGCGTTAAGTAGAACGTTTATTACATCCGACTACAACAAGTAAGGGGGGTACTACAGCAAATTTATGGCGACCCGAACGTAGGAGCGAGAATATTTTACCACGATAAAATACAGCGACCTGAACGAAGAGAATCGAATTAAATTAAAGAAATTTGATAATACCACCGTGGGATTTAGAATAAAATAATTAAATTAAACTAGGGCTATAATTAAAGAGTTTTTAATTTGAGAAAAACCACTGAAAGAAAAATTCAGAGACATTTGTACATTAATTAAATTTAGGCAGATTGATTTTAGTATTTAAGAGTTAGTGTAAATATAATAATTTCAAAAATGGACAAAAGAATAAAGGAAACAAGGGAGGCACTAAGAAATCAAGGAGTGGAAATAGGATCCCAAGAGAGTGTAATCATTCAGGAAAGGACGTTTGAAAGGAGTTCCAGCAAAGAACAGAAGACCTCACAAGGAACAAAAATGATGGGATTTTGATAGCACTGAATAGTAAAATGGACAAAAACGAGAAGGCCATAAAAAATATGACAACAAAAATTGACGAAAACAGTGAAAAATTAGGAAAAAAGATCAAAATTCTGAGCGATGGATTAAGGGAAACCAACCAAACAATTGCGGAGATGAGAGCACAAATGCAAGAGAAAATTTTGAAGATTACGGATGAAATCGACTGTGTATGGGATCATGTTGGAGTGGTGAAATTCAAACAAGAGAAATATAAAAGTGAGACGAACAAAGAACTCACGAATTTAGATATTGAAGTACGGAACGTAGAAGAAAATTGGGAAACAGAACTTAGGACGATAAACCGGGAAATAAGTAATTTAAAAACTAATTCAGGAAATTTTAATAGTAGGGAACCAATTATGATAATTCAACCAAATCATTTAATTGATCAATTTCAAAATTTTACGGGGACGGAAAATTAAATCCAAAACCTTTTTGAAAAATATTAAAACGTTGGTACATGGCTCAACAGACGATGCTAAAAGGGGAAGACGAAATGTGGTATTACTTAGTTGAAAGCGAGGTCGAAACATTTCAACAGTTCGAACAAAAATTCTACGAGACTTTTGGGGTGATAATCAACAAGATAAAGTTAATAATGACCTGAGCATGGGAAAATATGATTCAGATAAAGGAATGACGCGGGAATTATATGCCATAGGAAAGTTTACCGTAGCAAAACAATTAGATCCTCCTTTACTCGATAAACAAATTATAAAATATTTGGTAGGGCATTTCAATGCGAAAGTAAAACGATACATCACAATACAGAACATAGTGGACCGGTACACATTTATAGAATATCTACAAAGATATGATGAGTTGGAATCAATTTATAGAACGGAAAATAATACTAGGGATTGACGCACAAATTTTATAAGGACGCGAGTTAAAGTTCGGGCCTTTGGAGCTGGTTTTTTAAAAAAACGTCGACACTTTAACAATTTTTTATTTAATAAGTTAAACAGAAATTACAAGAAATTTGGAATAGTAACCTTTGTTGGAAAAGCAAATAAATGATAATATTGATAATTGTTACTTTCTACTATCGGGATTTCTATCAAAAATATTATTTCGTTATTCTTAATGTTGCTAAAATTTGTTGCATTAAAGTAAGGGTGGATATTATTTGAGTAAATGTTGTATTTTGTACACTGCCTAGTTTATTGGTAGTATACCGGGGTTGTTCTTTATTTATTGTTATTGGGTTGTCCGTTCTACCTGGGCGGAGGTTGACGGTAAGGGTGATGATTGTCCATCTGAAATTACAGGGTGTCTTAGGTTTTCAAATGAATATACTTTGTTATTTTACCGTTGTCTACTACTGCTATGTTTTATCTGATATTTTCTTAATTTTAAATGGTCCTAAATTTCTGGGTGCTGTTTTATGTCGCTTGCTTTGAAAGTTTTTCTCATACACGGTTTGTCCTATTGAAAATTTATTAGAGTCGGTATTTTTGTTTCGGGTTGTGGTGATACGTTCTTTATCGTTCTCTAATTTATCTTTTACCTTGTCGTAAGTTATTTTTAATTTTTCTTTGTGGTCTTTTGCATATTGTTGATATACTTCTTTATTGTAGTGTATGTCATAGGGATTTCGTGAATCTGAATGTCCTAAGGTTAATTCTAAGGGTGTAAAATTTGTTGATGAGTGAATTGTGTTATTATAGGCGATTAGTGCGTATGACATTAAATTGGTTATATGTTCCTTTTTATAATTTATTTTTAATAATCGAATTTGTTCTAACAGGGTTAAATGTAATCGTTCAATTAGTCCGTTTGATTCAGGGTGGTTTTCCGTTATGAAATGAATTTTTATTTTGTGAAGTTCTAAAGTGTTTTGTATTGTCTCATTTTTAAATTTGCTACCATTGTCTAAAGTGATTGATTCGGGTGTTCCGTAAAATGTGAAATATTGTAAAAATCCTTGGGTCACGTCGATGCTATTTTTGGATGTGATTGGTATTGCTTGGCCTATTTTTGTAAATGCGTCTACAATCGTTAGATAGTTTTGCGTTTCTACTACTAGAGTATCGGCATGTAGTTTTTGAAATGGTTTGTCGGGTGTTTTGGTTAACATTAAGGGTATCTTTGGGGGTTTCCTATCGTATTTCGCTTTGTCACATAATTCGCATTGGTTAATGAAATCTGTGGTCAAGTCCTTCATGTCTTTAAAATAATAACGTCTTACAAGTTGTTTTATAGTTTCGTTAATTCCACGATGGTTGGTTTTTCCTTCGTGTTGATTTCTAATTACATCGTTTATTTCGTCAGGGTCGTCTAGTGTTATTAAATTTCTAGTACATCTGATGAGTTCAGGTCCAGAGTTATTAAATAGTTTAATGTATAATTCTGAAAATCTTTGGTATAAATGTTCGGTGTTGAAATAAAAATAAAATCGTTTTTCTCGGGGGTGTATTCTTTTAGATTTTTAATAATTTTTTCCTCATTGTCATCTTTAGTTATTTGTATGTGATATATTTTTTTATTGTCTACTTTTGTATATTTTACTGGGTTGGGGTTATTTAAAACTTCGGTTATTATAAATTGGTTGGGTTTCATATCGATTGCCTCGTTTAAAATTTTAATCGCGTTTTTTGGTTCTTCGTTTTGTGTCGAATGTATTGTGTCGATCTCGTCTGGATCTTCCCTTATTTCTGCTTCGTCTACGTTTCCTATAATGGATTCCGTTTCTAATGCATTGAGTTGGATTCTGCTTAGAGCGTCTGCGTTGTTGTTATAAATTCCTTTTTATATATAATTTCGTAATCATACTCTTCGAGTCTGATTCTCCATCTCTGTAATTTTGAATTCGGTTCTTTCAGTTTGCATAGCCATACTAGTGGTCTATGATCGGTGTATATGTAAAATTTTCTTCCGTATAAATAAGGTCTAAAATATTTTGTTGCCCAAATTATGGCTAATAACTCTTTTTCTATAGTGCTATATTTTTGTTCGGTTTCATTTAGGGTTCTGGATGCGTAGCTGATAGGTTTATCGCTACCTACTTTTCCTTGGCTCAATACTGCGCCTAATGCTACATTCGATGCGTCTGTCGTCAGTATAAATGGTTTTGTAAAGTCTGGGTATTCTAATACAAGGTGATTCGTTAATATGTTTTTAATTTTGTCTACAGCTTTAATAAATTCCGGGGTGTGTTCAATTTTGTTTCCCTTTTTTAAACAATTTGTCAGGGGTTTGGTTATCTGAGCGTAACCTTTAATGAATTTGCGGTAGTAACCACTAAGTCCTAGAAATCCTTTAATTTCTTTGTTTGTTTTTGGTAATGGGTAATTTAGAACTGCATTTGTTTTGTCTGGATTTGGCATTACTCCTTGGGGTGTTATTACATGTCCTAAAAATGATACTTCTTTTTGTAAGAATTCACTTTTGTCTAATTGTACTTTAAAATGTGCTTGTCTAAGTCTTTCCAATACTTCTTTCAATCTTTCTATGTGTTCTACTATTGAGGTGGAATAAACTATGATGTCGTCAAGGTATACAAGGCATTTCTCATTGTGTATTCCTCGTAGTATATTGTCCATGACTCTCTGGAAAGTAGCGGGTGCGTTCTTTAATCCAAATGGCATTCGTTTGTACTCGTAATGTCCTCTAGGTGTGCTGAAGGCTGTTTTTGATATATCCTTTTCTTCCATCTCTACCTGATGGTATCCTGATGCTAGGTCTAATGTTGAAAAATATTGGCATTTGCCTAATTTGTCTAAAATTTCGGTTATATTTGGTAGTGGATATTTGTCATCTACCGTTTTTTCATTTAACTTTCTATAATCTATTACCATTCTGTACTTTCTTTTTCCGGTTGCGTCTAATTTCTTAGGTACTATTAACACGGGGCTGCTCCATGGTGAGTTGGAGTGCTGGATTATGTCTTGGTCTAATAGGTCTGCTACTTGTCTGTCAGCTTCTTCTTGGCTTGCATGAGGTAGTCTATATGCATTTGTAAAGATTGGTTTATTGTCTGTTAACTCGATATTACTGTGTTGGTGAATGTTAATGGTATTCCTTCGCAATGGAATATGTCGCGGTATTCGAAACATAAGTTTTGAATTGCTCTTTCTTCTTCTTGATTGATATCGGTGTTAAAGCGGATGTTAGTTAAATTTTCTCTTAACATTTCGTCATGTTCTATTGGGTTGTAATTATTTTCTAAATTCTCGTCTATTTCCATTTCGTTAAAATTTAGTTCTTCTACGTTAATTGGGTCTGTCAATGATAATTCTACGGGATAGTCGTTTGAATTTAATATTGTTGTGGTTGCATAATTATCTTTTATTTGCACTAAGGCGGTTGGGGTTTCTACTCCTTGCTGAAATGTCATATGATTTATTATTCCTAAATTTTTGTTAGATTTTACTGGGATTTTATTTATCTTTCCGTTCGGGGTTCTATAGTGTATTTTGTTCAATTTGTGTGTTTTGAAATTTAATTGGGATTTTTCCGTATTTTGTCCTTAATAAGCGATTTTTAATGTCAATGTTGGCTCCTAATTTTTTTAGAAGGTCCATTCCGATTAATCCGTCATATTTGTCGTTAAATTCGAATACACAAAATTTATGTTTCATTTTAACATTAAATGTTCTCGGTAAGGGTATATTTGCTACGAATTGGTGTAGTGTCTTTTGATGAGCTTTTTTAATTTTAAATGGTTCTCTTTCTACATAATCTAAATAATGTTTTTGTACGGTTCTGGGGCTAATTAATGTTTTAGAGGATCCAGTGTCGATTAATAGTTTGAATTTGGCGTGGGGTATTTCTATGTATGGTAATACTAAGTGATTTATATTATTTAAGTTTATTAAGTTTGGTCGGTTATGAATTGGTCTATTTGAAAATTTGAGTTCGAGTTTTCTTCGTCGTACTCCTCGTAAGTTTCGTATTGTTCGTCACGTTCATAAGTTTCTGCATTGATTCATTGTTCGTAGGTGTCTCAATGTAATTATTCTGGTCAGTGTCAAATTTTTCTATTTCTTGATGGAATAATTCCTCTGATGTAAAATTACGTTTCTGATGAGGGTTTGGTCGGATATGTGTTATTTTTGTATTTTGTCTGGTGTTACCAGATGAGGTATCCATTGGTGTTGGTTTGTAATAATTGTTAGGGTTGTTATTGTTATTAGTCATTGGTGTATTTCTATTAGGGTTTGCGTTGAATGCTGGTCTTTGTTGGTTTAAGTTTTGATTAAATCTTGGTTGGAATGCGGGTTTCGTAAAAGTTGGGTTGAATGTTGGTCTTGAAAAATTTTTATATTGATTATTAAAATTTGTATTGTTAAAACTTGGGTTATTACTTCGCGGTTAATTTGTTTGAGCGTTAAAGGGTGTGAATTTTTGTTGAGGGATTGTTTGTCTTGTGGCTTGTAAGGTTTTTATTGGTGAATATCTTTTATTTGCGTTGGGATTGTATAGTCTGTTACGGTAATACATTACATTTTCTTCTTCTATTACTAGGCTCATAGCTTCTTCTAGATTTTGGGGTCGTTGGAATCTGATTTTATCCAATAGTCGTTCTGGTAAAGCGTTTATGTATGTGTCTAGTGCCATTTCGTCATACATTTTTGTTTTTAAATGTCTAACGTTTTGATCGATTTCTTCGATTTTTAATTTTGTTAAAATTAAACTTCTCACGTCTTGGCATTTCATTCCGAATTGGTAGGGGGATTGATTGTGTTCCATTCTAAGGTTTATTAGGTCTCGTACCAGGCATTTTATATTACGTTGGTCCCCAAAATATGCAATTAGTAGCTGTTTAAACTCCTGCCATTCCTGTAAATTGTCCCTACTGGCGATTAAGGTTAGTGCCCTTCCGGTTAGTTTACTTATTACCAGGCGTATAAGCAATGAATTTCTTGCGTCATCTCCGGGTTTGTAGAAGGTTTTTAGGAACATTTCGGCTGCTCCAATGAAGTTTAAGAGATGGGCTTCCGTGCCATCAAATATCTGGATTGTCTCCAAATAGAGTCGCAAGTCTGTGTTACTCATGTTGGTTAAGGGTTGTTTTCGATTTTTAGGAAATTTAAAAAAAATTTTTTTTTTTTTGAACTGAGGTTTATTTCGCTATTTGTATTGTTACTTTTGCTTCGGATTTATTAATTTTCCGTATGGGTTGTAAAATTTCAAATTTTGTAGAAATTGGGGTTGGTTTTGTTATTTGTAGCGTTAATTATGCTTGGGATGTATTAGCTTTTCAATTAAATTAGGTAATTTCAAATTCTGTAGAGATTGAGGTTCATTTTGCTATTTTCGGCGTTATTTTTAGTTTGGAATTGTTAATTTTCAGTTTAGATTGAGTAAAATAAAAATTTGGTAAAAATTTGAGATTAATTTCGTACTTGTAGTATTAATTTTGGTTTTGATTTATTAATTTTAAGTTTAGACTGCGTTTGATTATTTTTAGAATCGTAGTCGTTGTTACTTGTGCTTATTTACACAGTGTGGTGATGTACTTGTGAGGTTTATTTCAATAATGTTAGATTAATTACCGTAGTCTTGGGTTTGCTTGTTTCTATGCAGCTTTTAATTTGTCTTATATTCTAAATATAACTTGAGGTTAAGTGCTCCTGTACTCTATTGTCGCAATTTAAATACTTAAGTTGTAGTTTTTGTTTTTTAATCACGTACGTTGAGGTAATTGCACTTACAGGTGTTATTTTCAGTTTATAGGAATTACTAAGTTACTTGCTAATGCTTTTGCATAAAGTGTTACGTCTAGTTTTATTCTTAGATATCTCGGTGTTCACGACTTGAAATTGAACTCTTCGTTACGTGCGTTTTCAGGTTTACAATTATGAGCGTTTAGCGTTATTCGATTTTCGTATTGAAATAATGCACTTTATAATGCTGGTTAATTAGTTGAAAAACGTTTAGATTTTATACCGTGATTGTTGTAATTGTACACGCTTTTATGGATTAATTACTTGTAGGTATTAAATGCAAAACTGCATTGCTTTATTATTCCGTGATGGATTTAATTACTTATGATGCAAATTGAAATTATATTTTAGTACTGTGCAAAAGATCCTGAAAGCTATTTCTTTAAGGTAATAATGATATTGCGTTCGCAGACTTCGCTTATCTTAGGTGAGGTTTTGGGTTACGGTAGTTTTAAATTACCGTAGTTTCAATTATTGCAGAGTGTTTTTTGCTGTGATTTATTCAGTATTGTAGAGGTCAATGGTTTAATCAATCGTTTTCGTGATTGCTTTAAAGGATTAGCTTTAGCTTTGAAATTAATTTCGCGTTCTGTGTTTTTATTTTATCGGATTGAAAACGTGGGTTTGAATCGCGCTGGTTAATGTTTCTTATTTTGGTTTTAGTGAATGTGCGCCTGTTTATTTTTGGATTATTTTTGAGTTCGTTCTATTTAATTGTGGTAAGAATCTCTTAATATCAATTCTCATTTACTTTTAAAGAAAATCTCTTTTAAAATTCAAGTCTCATTTGCTTTTAAAGAAAAATATCTCTTTAACATTCAAGTTTCATAAAATGTTATACAGTCTCGTTTTTTGGAAATAATTTACTTTGTAATTATTTTCAAAACAATATTCATAAAAATAAATTCATAAACAATGATAAATAAATGATAATCAATAATTATAATACTAGCATATATCAATTATAGTTTTTGGTTTAAAAAAAAGGTATGGAAATGAACTTACATTAATTTCATCTGTTTCTTTGGTGGGTTCGATCGATTCTGTATCGTGTCTACCTTGGTTTGTTTGTTGGCCTTAGACGATTCTTGTTCTGCGTCCAACTTGGTTTGTTGCTGGATCTAGACGATTTGTGTTCTTCCTCCAACTTGGTTTGGGTTCTGCCAAAATTTCGAATTAAAATTCTTGGTTACCAATCTTCCGATTTTTGGATTTTCAGTGCCCTTTTGACATCCGTTACGACTGCGCCAGTTAAAGTTCGGGCCTTTGGAGCTGGTTTTTTAAAAAAACGTCGACACTTTAACAATTTTTTATTTAATAAGTTAAACAGAAATTACAAGAAATTTGGAATAGCTGGTTCATAATAACTTTAATAAAAAAATAATTAATTGTACTGGAGAGTAGCTCAAACAACGAAGTATGGAGTTTGAAGACTGACTGCCGGGCATTGAGCTCCCGGGCCTTTTATAATAACCTGCCCCTCACACGGCTGTGAGAACTTGCAGATCTCATGTCTGCGTTTCTCTTTAATTGTACACTTTATTACAATGTAACAACTTAATTCTAAGTAATTGCGGTCTGTTGACCGCCTGTGACCTGCCACCTGCAGTATCACTGCCCTCACAGATGCAAAGTTGCATGTCCGTTCACATGAACTGTCGATAACCTCTCTGGGTTATCCTTGTGTTACAATGTTGCATTGAACTTATACTTTTACTTAATAATTTCTAATAATTCCTATTAGATTCAATATATCAATATATATATAGGTAATTGAGGGATACATAACTCGCGCAGAAACACTGAGACTCGGAGAACCAATTATCCACGAAATAATTATCATCATGGGAGAAATTTTGATAAGGGGAATTATGACAATTTTAATAATGATTTCAGCCGAAGTAGAAATACGGGTCAGATACCAAGGCAACAAATAGAACGGACAAATCACGAGGGAAATAATAATAATCAACAAATAAATAGGCAGGAACATGAGGATCGACGAACACAAGCGAGGAATATTGATCGTAACGCAAACAAGGAAAATTAATTGCACACAAGCTGAGATAACGAGTCAGGCAGGACCTTCCACGCGAAACCAAAATTTTTAGATACGGACGAACCAAGTAAACTTCTACGGATAAACGGAAACGAACATCAGCGCGAATTTATTAAACATGAGACGGAAAATGAATTAGGAAGATTTGAAAGACACTTATTACCGATAGTTAATTTAAAGGTGGAAAATAAAATAGTTAGGGTATTGATTGATACTGGGGCAGAAGCATTACTTGTTGCGGAAGAATTTGTTAAACGAGGGAAATTGAGGGATAAGGCGATACCTATAACGAGGTGTAATTTGGTGGCACCAAATAATAATAAATTTGCGAAAACAAGTGAAATGGTAATTCTGAGATGTGAAATGGGAGATGTAAAATGGGAAAATGATTTTATGGTTGTACCTGGAGTAAAGATAGATATTATATTTGAGATGGATATTATAGACAAGTTGGGGTTGAAGATAAATGCAGAATGCAAAGAAATGGAGTGCAATGGGAAATATATTAAATGGTATGAAGAGGGAAATATAGAAATAGAGGGTGACTGCGTGAATATTAATCAGTTTAAGGATGAAATAGATAATGAGGGGAATACAAGTGAAGAGATTAAATGTCCCGAAGATTTAAGAAGCGGGGTAAATTTGTTATTAAGAAAGCATTCAGAATTAATAGGGTCGAAATCTAGAATTGCCACAGGTTATGAGCACAAGTTGGAAGTAGTAAACACCGAACCGTTTAACACTAAAGTATATCCTATTCCAGTAGCATACAGGGATAGAGTAAAAGAAGAAATAGAAGAAATGTTACGTGAAGGTATCATCGAAAGCTCCAGTACACACTTTGTGAATCCATTAGTCGTCGTAAAGAAAAGTGATGATAGCAACAGATTATGTTTAGATGCGAGGAAGATTAATAAGCAAACGAAACCGCAATACAATTGTCCACCAACAATGGATAGCATATTAGCAAGAATAGGTAGTAAGAAAGTCTTTACTAAGATAGACCTAAAGAAATCATTTTGGTTGATTGCATTAGCGCGAAAATCAAGGGAATATACGGATTTTTCGGTAGAAGGAAGAATATACCAATTTAAAGTGGTACCGTTTGGTTTGTCCTCGAGTACTGCTGCATTAGTGAAAGCTATGCAGAATATTTTGGGACCGTATGAGGAATTTTGTATCCACTACGTGGACGATGTTTTGATATTTAGCGATAGTGTGGAACAACACTTTGTACATTTGGAAAGAATTTTATTAGAGTTAAATATAGCAGGTTTAAGGTTAAATTTAAAGAAGTGCGAATTTCTTCAAGATAAAGTTAAATTTTTAGGATATCAAGTAAGCACGGAGGGCATATTTATAGATAAAAATCGATTATCTGAGATATTAGAATATCCTAGACCAAAGAACGTACGAACATTAAGAGCTTTTCTGGGAGTCACGAATTTCTATAAAAAGTTTGTTCCGTCGTTTTTACAGAAAGCGATACCACTTTTTGCTTTGTTGAAGAAAGGGGCTAGATGGTCCTGGAGTGAGGCTCATGAAGAGGCGTACTAAGCCTAATTAAACAGTTTCATGAGCAGGTTATTTTGAGGCACCCGGACTTCACAAAGAAATTTATAGTACGCACGGATGCGTCAGATAATGCGTTAGCTGCGGAGCTATACCAAATTCAGGATGGGGTAGAAGTACCCATCTCATTCATCTCCAGAACGCTGAAAGCTCACGAACTCAATTACACAATCAGTGAGAAGGAGAGGGCAGCAGTGGTCTTTGCAATCACAAAATTAAAGTTCTATCTAGTGGGAAGACATTTCATTGTAGAAACGGATCATTCAGCCTTGTGCTCACTTTTTAAGACTAGATTTACCAATAATAGAATATACAGGTGGGATCTTTTGTTACAAGACTTTGATTTTGAAATCAGATATATACAGGATAAAAGTAATATAGTGGCTGATGCCCTCAGTCGGAATAAAACAAATAACAATTTAAAATTGAACGTAATTTTTGTAGCGATGCACAACTTAGTGAGGAATGGTACGATATTTTCATATGAAAGGATTTTAATAATGCAGGAGGATAGCGAATACATTCAAATTATAAAGGATAAGTTGGAAGAAATACCTGATTATGAACAATTTGAAATTATAGACGGCTTTCTCATAAAACACCTTAACGGTGAAGACCTATATGTATTAGACAAAAACTTTGCGAAATTAATTATTAAGGAATTACATCTTAAGTATGGTCATTTACGGATCAGGAAGCTATGGCTAATATTTAGAGAAAACTTTTATGCCCAGAGGGACTTGGGACTCATTAAAGAAGTGGTAAGCACGTGTCACCTCTGCACCCTGGGGATATACAAAAATCATATAAATCAGAATATCATTAAAAGTATTCAAGTAAACAATCCTTTAGATTTGGTCGTAATAGATTATTTAAGCAATTTAATACCTAGTAGGAAGAGAAACAAACATATCGTAGTAGTGATAGACGTCTTCTCGAAGTATACAAGATTATTTTCCACAAGGGACTGTAATACCATAGGAACTATTGACAAACTGGAACAATTTATTAACGAAGGGGGAAGATTTAAAAGAATTCTAGCGGACAATGCCACCTATTTCAATAATACAAGGTTTATATCGCATTGGGAAAATCAGCAAGAAGGGGTTGTCTTCTGTAGTATTCGCCACCCTCAGGAAAATCCAGCAGAGCGATATATCCAGGAGACATGTAAATTCCTGCGAATGACCTTCTACCAAGATCACCGAAGCTGGGAAGCGAACCTTCCCAAGGTGGAAATGTTCATTAACCATACTCCTCACACAGTTACCGAGAAATCTCCAATCAGTCTGATGAAAAAGGTTTATCCTTATCGACCATGGGAAATCGTGGCGAGAGAAGACGAATTGGAAATGGAAATGCAGAGGGCTCGTAGAAGATTACAAGAGAGGGCAAGAAAATATGTAAACAAAATTAATGAAGGAATTAAAAAACGAACGATTCCAAATAGGGGACAAGGTGGTCATTAAAAATTTGAGGGTTGAAAAAGGGCACCTGCAAACGTGTGCCAAGCTGCACCTGCCATATGTGGGTCCATTTTTAATAAATGACATAATAGGGGGGAACACATATGAGCTAAAGGACATAGACTTAGGAACAATAAGGAGGAAGTTCCACATAAACTTAATCTACATGAATAACTAAATAAAATGTAAAATAAATTTAGGTATAGGTATAAATAGACTAGTGGAAGAGGATATGGGTATAAGACTAAGAATAGCTATAAATAGAGTAGTAAAATAGGACATAAGTATAAGATTAAGTAGATCTAAATAGGGGATTAACAAAGGGAAAGTTAGATTTGCAAAACAAAATAAAAATATAAGAATTTATAGACCAATGTGAGTTTAACTCACGTTGAGCGCCAAAAATGTCATTGATCTAAAATTTTATATTTTAATTTGGGGGAATAATGCTGTGATAAGGGGTTGTTTAGGTGTGTATTGAGTAGTAAGGGTCGTGTAGTAACTATAAATAGCAATGGGAAGCAGAAAACTGCATTTATTTAGCAAAAAAATAAGTAATTCATACATTATGTAAATAGCAAGCATTTAACACCCTGTATATAGACCGTAATTGACATTAATCAATGCAAGTAAGCATATCTTTCAACAATAGAACGCGAATTCAGCAAAGAAATAATCGTACATGTGTTTAAACTACGTTGTGGAGTGTTTTACAAGTTTATAAAATAAAATACGCAAAAGATAAGATGAAACCTAACAAATCTTCATGAAATTACGCTGGAATCATAAGCGCTTTGATAAGAAAACGCACTTTTAAATAAATAAATACATAAACAAAAACAGCACTAGAGCTACATCATTTATTTTTGTACAATTATCTAAAAGCATTATCTATACAAAACAACAAACGTAAGTTGAAAGTCTGGCCACGATAACAAATAATAAAGTATCAAATAATAGCAAATAACAAGCATAATCTCATCAGAAACAACTTAAAAATACAGAGAATATTAAAGACAAACGCTGGTTGGTTGAAACAATCTGTAAAACTGCTTGGAAACCCAACCCAGATGTAGTTGGAAAAGGCTATTTAACACATACCGGTGATAAGACAGCTCAGTCTACACTTGATGCACGTTGAATCTACGTCACTTTTAACCAGAAATCTACGCGTCAAATAAAGAAAGTTTATAATATAGTGAAAATATTGCTACATAAAAATTACTTTAAGAATACATAAAGAGTTTTTGACGTTTTTTTTAGAAAACGTGAGCAGAAATAGGGTAATTAATTTAAATTAAATATTTATAATTATATAGGGTTTCTAATCAAATTTTAATTGGCTTTTAATTAACTTCTAATCAAATTTTAATTGGATTTTGATTGACTTCTGGTACAATTCTAATCGGATTCTGGAACAATTCCAATTTCAATTCTGGTATAATTCTGGGATAATTCATAATACTAACTAACCCACGAATTTAGGTGTTATTTAAGGGAAGAGATTCAAAGCATACGCAGAGAAATATAGAACAAAACACGAGGTGATTTTTGGAAAACAAGTGGTAACTGTACTTAAATATTGGTTGGACAAAGCAGAGCATTGGTATTCGATTGAAGACAACAAGGGGTTGTTGATCAATAACACGAAACAACATATCAGGAGATCACACATCAGATCTACTTAATTTTAAGATATTTTTCAATTTAAATTTTAATACTGAATTTATTTAATTTATCCTAAACTTGTAAAGAGTCAATAAGAAACATTGCATACGTTTAAACTTACGTAATAAATTATAAAGAGGTCTCAAACGTTCCAGATTTTTTTGTAAAGGTATAGTTTTTGGTGACTATATATTGAATTAAAGGAATATAAATTTTAGGATAAATAATAAATATGATATTAATTGATTGAAGGGTGTATTTAAAGAATTTACAATTTTTGAAATTCTTTAAATACACCCTTCAATCAATTAATATCATATGTATTATTTATCCCAAAATTTATATACTTTGAATTCAATCTAAAGTCACCAAAAACTACCTCCTTACAAAAAAATTTGAAACGTTCTAGACCTCTTTATGATTTAATACGTACGTTTAAGGTATGCAACGTTTCTTGTTGACTTCATTACAAGTTTTGTATAAATTGAATAAATTCAGTATTAAAATTTAAATTGAAAAATATTTTAAAATTAAGTAGATCTGACCTGTGATATGTTGTTCGTGTTGTGGATCAACACCCCTTTGTTGTCTTCAACCGTCTACCAATTCTCTGCTTAGTTGAACCAGTATTTGAGTACAGTTACCCCTTGTTTTCCAGAAATTACCTCGTGCTCCTTTATTTTATATGTGTCTGCAAATGCTTTGAATTTCTTCTCTTAAATGCTTTCGACGCAGCTTAGAATTGTACCAGAATTGTACCAAAATTCAATTGGAATTGTCCCTTTGGAATCCAGAAGTATTATAGTCAACGCAGACTTGAAATATTATTGTCGACACAGACTTGAAGTGTCTAGTATTATTGTCGACCCAAATTTGAAATATCCAGTATTGTTGTAGACCTAGATCTCCCGGGTTCGAATCCCGACACGGTCCGCTTGAAAAATGTTAGGCGAGCATTTTTCGCAAAAATACACCCTCGTTCGGATGAGAGGTAAAATGGAGGTCCCGTGTGTGTGTTGTCACGCACGTTAAAGATCCCTACCCTGCTTGGAACAGCAAGAATTCGGCAAAATTTAAAATTTTTCAGGAAAAAGAAAAACTCGTTTCCTGGCCAATGTAGTACCTTCGGGTTGAGCATTGGAAAATCACATGTAATGTAGACCTAGATTTCAAATATTCAGAGATGTAACAGAAGTATTATTGTCGACGCTAATTTGAAGCCCTATCATTATAAATATTTAATTTAAATCAATTACCTAAATTCTACTCACGTTTTCTATAAAAAATGGCAAAAACTCTTCATAATTGTTGCACTATTATCACTGTAACATAAACTTGTTGTTCTATTATACTTTATTTAAATTACGCGTGGATTTTTGGTTAACAGTGTCGCAGCTTTGATGTGCATCAGTTGTCAACTGACTTGTCTTATCACTGCTATGTGTTAAATAGCCTCTTTCTACTATATGTGGGCTGGGTTTACAAGCAGTTCTGCAGATTATCTCGACCAACCAGGCCCTGTTTTCAACATTCCCTGCATTTTAAAGTGGTTTCTGATGTAATTAATTCAGATTTCCATGTAATGGTGTTTATGTGCTATTGATACTTTGATATCTTTGCCGTACGTTGTTTTGTGTAGATATTGCCCTTTTGTACAAAATAAAAGATGTAACTTTAATGCTGTTTTCGTTTATGTATTTTTGCATTTTTGAAACTGCGTTTTCTTATTAAAATGCTCATCTTTTCAGCGTAATTGCATAAAGCTTTGTTAGTTTTTATCTACTCTACTGCGTATTTGTTTTATAACTAATTAGAACATTTCTCAACGCGTGTTTACATGTACGATTATTTCTCTTCTGACTACGCGTTCTATTGTTGAAAGATATGCTTACTGGCATTACTTAAAATTAATAACGGTCTATATACAGAGTGTTAAATGCTTGCTATTTACATAGTGTATGAATTACCAATTTTTCTGCTAAATACGCGTTCTATTGTTGTAAAATATGCTTACTTGCATCGTTTAAAGTTAATTGCGGTCTATATACAGAGTGTTAAATGCTTGCTGTTTACATAATGTACGAATTACTAAATTTTCTGCTAAATAAATGCAGTTTTCTCATTCCTATTGCTATTTATTGTTACTACATGACCCTTAGTACTCAATACACCCCTAAACAACCCCTTATCACAGCATTATATATATGTATATATTGCCGTGGACTTCACAAAAATCTCGTGCCCTGGGCTTGGGCCAACATAAATTTTCTGAGAAAGAAAAAAAATACAGAAAAAAATTATGTACACTACCTTTTTGAACGCCTCCTTATTCTGCTCACTCTGGCTAGCTCAGCAATTGGCTTCTTCTTGAATACCTACCATTTTAAGTACATACCTTTCTCTCACACACACACAGTCAAATGAAATTACCACTCAAATAATGGAACAAACATACAACATTTTTATTTACACATATTAACAAGTTTCCATTATTAATAAAATATTTACACCTTGGTACAGACAGTTTATTACAACTGTTACCAGCTCAATCATTAAATACTTTATAGTCCTTGGTTTTAATATATTTCAACAAATTCTATATAATACGAGTAGATGGGCCCCACATGCAACCCTAGTTTGACTTTATTCTGGTCTATTTTGAGTTCATTATAACCCAGTTTCTGAAAATGCTTTTAAACCTTGCATTTTATTGAAAACAAATTTAGAGACCCGTTTACTCCTTACAACAACAATTTATAGCATGAATACACCTTTATATATCATCAATAAACCCTTTTTTAATAGTGAAAATTAATTGTCCTGCACATATACCTCTTTAAACAAGTTTTGTGGTAATACATCCACCCCCAATAAGTCAAAACACACAAACACAAAAAATATTAACACAAATGTTTATACAAAAAAAACAGGAAATTAAGTTTCTTTACCTGAAGTCGCCTTTGTTCCTCGTTACCGCTGAAGATGGTTACTAGAAACCCTCGTCGTTGTGTCCATCTACTTCGATTATGCCTGGATCCAACTGATCCCCACCTATCCAAATCTCGGCCACCACTACAATTCTTCTATCCAGATATTAGCCTTGTCTTAAACGTACCATTCCATACCAAATATACTTCATGCATACAAATTACGCTTTAGGTTTCGCTTACCCAAATATCATCCTTTCATTTAATCGAGTCGTTGTAGTAACGGCTCCTTTTATCTAAACAACAGCACCAACTCGTGCAATATCACTTTTACAACTTTTGCGGTACGTTACTACAGTTTTCATAATTTTAAAACAGGACGTTATATGCAGCTTTACCGACTAAACACAATAATTAATAACCGTAAGAGCATTTACTATCATTACGTTGCAGATCTAAGCACGATCTCAGATCAAAAGGGAAAGAGAGCCTTAATATCTTTGTTCGTGTATTTATATGATTTCCAAAACCCCTTATGGAACCTATTTCCATTAAAAAGCTTATTTTTCAAACTGATTCTTAAAATTTTAAACGTAGCGAATTCTAACTCCTGAAAAATCCCCGTTTGTCGTGCTGTTACATAGAATTTTGTTCGATACCCTCTACGGACGCAGGCTTCTTGAAAACTGCTAGCCATCGACCAATGATATAATTTTTCCTTGTCACAACGCTCTACCTATCAGCTATTTATCTCTGTTCCACGCATATTTGTTGTCTCCTTTAGAACCCCTCTTAAGCTACAGAAAATCGATAATGCGTTGGCCTTCACATTTTCCCGTATATTTTAAACATGACTTGTAACCAACGCTTTATTATACATTTCTTTGTGTCTTACTTTATCGAGCGTTTATTCCACACAGTCTTCAAAGCACTTGTTATTTAAAGCAGTTGGTCAAGCCGACCGTTGCAAACAATTTTATAGAAATTCTGTCTTAACGTTTATTTAAGTTCCTTGAACGTGACATTTAACCAACAGGTGTTTCTTCACAGCCCCTTGTTGTTTAGAATAACAATTCCAAGTTTCTCTCCTTCTTAAGATTTGTATAAACTAACGTTGGCTTTTAAAATGAAAATATTTGCGTTTAAAATTATTGATTTTCTATACATGCAAGCTTCTTTTTTGCTTTCATGCGTTTGCAAAATAACCCCAATAATTATTTTTATTATGTAGTCATACATAATCCCTAATATATGCAACACACTTTACAATATCTATTACGCAGTTGGTATATTTAAACAGCTATAATTAATACATTAGGACATAATAATTATATCCCAACAATTGATTCAGTTGTTGTTTACAACATTCAATTTATATTCTTAAGTGATTTAATAAAAAATCATTATTACATTTATAATGTAGATAAATAAATACATTCCTAATTTACATCTTTATGAAATATTTGGTAATATGTGAAGCCATCTGCCGTAAATATACGAAGTTACGAAGGTGTCGTAGTATTTGACAACTTGTTCTTAATCGGAAAAGCAGTCTAAGGTCGCTTCTGATCTAACTAACATGGCTCGTTTAGCATCCTCTGATCTTAGGTTCGGGATAGTGAAGAGAAGTGAGTGAAGCGTCAAGAATGATCTACGTGACGATTCCTTAGGGAATTAACAATGCGCTTTTCGGTACGTTAGTTCGGAATCCAATATTACAATTCATTTAAGATGCACACACATGATTGTAAGTCTGGTTTTAAAGAATCGCCGTGATATTTATTTACATCTATCTTGAATGCTCGTAATTTCAATGCAGCATAATTGCTTGGTACAAGATTGCAAAATTTCACCTTGTTTGAATTAAATAAATGGATTAATTATCTGTGAAGATGCATGGTCAAGGTCCGATCAGCTATACTTCGTTTCATAAACAGCACGTAATCGATACATAAATCTGGTTGATATAACAGGTGTTGAACTAGATTTTCAAGGTGCGCATTCTTTATAATTTTATTCGAAAGATGTTACTTGTCAACTTCGTTTTGTTTACATTCCAATAATGGTATTACAAAATCTAATACGGCTATAAATAGTTCATGAAATTTAAGTGAATTTAAAAATTAGAAACAGGGTGTATTTCGCATTGATTATGTAATTTGATAATATTGATCAATACATTTAAACATAACCTTAGTTCTAGTTTAATTAATTATAACTTGCTATAACAGCTATCAAGTAAATTGTTATATTGTTCACCTCTTATTATGATTAAAGAGAGACATTATAATACTCTAGTGAGTTTATATTGAAGCTTATTTGTTTATCAACATTTCATACTTCAAATTATATTAATAAATAACTAGTATAAATCATACAGCTGATTTAATTTTTGACTAAATATATTTTTGCTTCTTTGTCATCTGATTAGGAAACGTTGCTCAATTTATTTACTATATTAATGTACATAAAATCTATACATTCTAATTGTGAGTAGTTAACGGATCCGATTTCTACATAAAATAATAATTGTTGCATTTTATTGGAATCAAACGTTAAGGTTTAGTATTAACGTGAAACTTAAAATCAAGAGAGTTATACTTACATTTTCTATATATTTAAACAAAGTTAAGTTACTATTGCACAAACATTTTGAAATACTTGAATTATAAATGTGTTCCATTTTTACTATAACATATAAATTTGTTAAAGGATATTATACTACATTATACTTTTCAAAGAAACCTAGAACACTTTTATTTAAACAAAAAAGTATACAATTTTTGAGTATATAAAATACTTCCATAAAGGTTAATGCTACAAGATATAAAGGTACTTACAATATCATGTTATTTTGAAATATATTGGAGGAGCAAACTGCTGCCTCATATGTTATATTTTTAATCTTGTAATTTATTTCAGGTATCTCATCGTTGTAGTCAACTTTTGGGTTCTGCATTCCCCCTTTCTGAATGTACTGGGGCTCAATATCTTGTTAATTTTTTTTTAATATCAATTCCCACCTCTGAACCATTGCTTTCTACCGCTTAGAGTAAAGTCTAGAGCATAGCACCGGCAATATCCAATTCCCCTGAAAAAGGTTTAGTTGTAGTATCTTTGAGTTTTTATGTACTCAAAAGCTTCTTCCCTTATGCAATTTTAACATTCCAATATACAAATAGAAATATATTTTAATAACCGTCCGTTTTCACTATATAAATTAATTAATTTGGCGCATAAATAATTTGCTCCTATTTCCTATATACACAGTGTTTAAAATTTTATTATCTACACCTATTTAACCTATAATTCCACGTCTATATATATATATATATATATATATATATATATATATATATATATAAAGTAAGATGTATCTGTAAACAAACTCTTATGAAAATAATAAGAGCCATTGACAAATACAAATCGGGCTGGTAGTTATATAGCCATTAACAAAACATTAGCTTTATTAATTCATAGGGGAGGAAACATCTTACTTTATATACAATTTTCTTATTGCGGACTGCAAATAACTTGTCTTTATATATATATATATATATATATATATATATATATATTTTATGAAAACTCCAAAAAAACGTAATTTTTTTTTTTTGCGGTTTTATTGCTTATAGTTTTATCTTTGTAGATTCATTCTCTAAGGTCGGATGAAATCAATCCTTGATATCTTAAATAGCAATAGGAATCAAGTGACATATCATTAGAAAGCCTATTTCATCCTCTTTTCAAAAATGTCTTACTTTTTAATCTCCGTCAAGTACTTTCCGAGACATTGATTTTTCTAAGAATTAAGTTAACTAATATAAAAACCGGCCTGGCGTTCCGTTTGCAATATTGCAATATTAATACTTACCTTTTATTTAAAAAATATCTAGTTACATATTGCATTCAACTGTTAAACTAGTTGCTTCAATAAACGATAAATGATCAACAAAACTGTTAAAATTCGTGTAATTTGCATTATTTCATTCTAGTTTGATGTTTTGAAATTATAGTTAATTTAACCGAAACTCAAATCGTCAATAAAACGTTCAACGGTTGGAAAAATAGCCACAAAATTTTTGGAAACTGGTAGTGTAAAAGATGTGCCTAAAACTGGTCGTCCAAAAGTCGATAACGATATTAAGTTAGAAGTTCTTTTGAAAGTAGAAGAGAATCCACATTTGTCGACACGATCACTTGCTGTGGAAAACAAAAGTAGTCAGAGTTCAGTGCATAAGATTCTAAAAAAGAAAAGGGTTCATTCCTACAAAATTCAAACAGTTCAAGAACTGGACGAAGACGATTGTGATAAACGACTGCAATTTTGTGAAGTGCTTATGCACATGCAAGCAAACAATCCGAATTTTTATCGTCTCATTGTATTTTCCGACAAAGCAACTTTCACTGTAAATGGAGACGTTAATCGACAAAATTGTCGTTCCTGGAGTCGAGAGAATCCTCACTGGATGCGAGAAACTCACACTCAATACCCTCGAAAAGTAAATGTGTGGGTAGAAATAACAGGCGACAGTATATTAGAACCATACTTTTTCGATGGTACTCTCACTGGAGAAATATACCTAAATTTCCTTCAAAATGATTTACTATCTGCTGTTGCACTTGAACCTGATGAAGAGAATCCAGATCTCTTTAATAGAGTTTGGTTTCAACAAGATGGTGCACCGCCTCATTTCGCGCATCATGTTTGTGAATTTCTAGATGCTAGCCTTCCAGGTAGATGGATTGGCAAGCGAGGGTCAATAGAGTGGCCAGCTGGATCGCCTGATCTTACCCCACTTGATTTTTTTCTTGTGGGGTTATTTAAAATCTAATTTATATTACGAGACCGGAAAATCTTGACCATTTAAAACGGCAAATAACTCAAGAAAATCGTTTTATAGAGGCAGACACAATAAACAATGTTCTTCGGAAATTTCTAAATAAAATTTCTTACTATCAAGAAGTGAATGGGTGAAAATTTGAACATTTAATATAATTTTAGTTTAATTTTAGTAGAGGGTATACCTGTCTTCTAGCGCACTTCGATCCTCACTTGATCGATCTCCCACCCTGCCTACTTACGTTTCCGGTTGTTGAGGGAGGCGTGCCTTATAACGATCTTCATGACTCATTTGAATTCTTCATTACGTTTATTAGCTTTGCGGGTGCCCCATTCGGCATTTTGCGGTTACATTTACAATAATATTATCATTTCAATGAGGTGTGTGTGTGTGTGTGTGCGTGCATGCGTGCGTGCGTGCGTGCGTGCGTGTGCGTGCGTGCGTACGTGCGTGTGTGTGTGTGCGTGTGTGTGTATGTGGTGTTCAACAGTGTACACCAAATAAATTACACCTTAAACATTAATAGAGCAATACAGTAAAAATGGCGCCTCCCCATAGTTATAACAATGAAAAGGGTGGTAAACATAGACCCAAAATGAATACGTGTCTACTAAAAGCTACTACAAGTATAAGTTAAAGTACAGGCTACTAAATATAAAATTAAGTGGACTTTGGGAAAAAACGATTAAAAGCAGATTTATTATAGTACTGTGCAAGCGCTTAGGTTAAACATGTATATACATTGTGGCCCCTAAAACCGGCAAGTAATATATACACAACTTAAATCTAAGCAATATATACAACTTGTAAACTAGGTAAAATAAAATCTATCATCTATTTCCCTATGCCCCCATGCATACGTTAAGATCGTGTTAGGGATGACAAAAAGCTTGTCATCTGCGCCCAATAAACTAACCTTCCTAAGTAACAGCGTAAACAAATCAAATTTTTTGCTCCTAATAGTCTGCATCGAATGCACGAGGGCTCGGAAGTTACTGTTATGTGCTACCTCCTTAAAACTATTAACACTTATACCCTGCACAACACTACGCTTAACCCCTTTAATCTTTTTTATTACATCTCTTTCGCTAACTATACAGTAACTCTTAGCGCGAGTACCCACAAACTCTAAAACTAACTCACCACCAAACTTATCCTTGAAATTTCCGAGCATTTTCTTGTTTACAAATGTGATCTTATATTTATCGTCTGAGTGGTAGTCACTAGTGTCGAATAGGTCCAGGCGGGCACGAATATCACTGTACAAGTCTTCCGTCTCTACACTATACACGAGCGAATCGGTATCTGCATACAAAAGTGAAAGCTTAGGCCCATACAGAGGCACCAGCTCCTCATAGTGAAAGTCGTAAGTCAAGGTTTTTGATAGATCTAAAATCGATAAGCCTGCATATATAGGTTTGTTATAGGTGACTCTAACGCGGTCCTCGCACATAAGGTCTTCCGGTCACACTCCCACCGAGTCACGAGCTTGACGTCGACGCGATTGTCCACGTTCTCCATGGTTTTACCAAAGATGGCATTGTTCATGAGTTTGAAAAATTCCTTCGCAAAAGCGTTGGTGGCACGAGTGCGAAGGTCTGTGTTCAACTCGATATAAGACTTCAACCATGGAGAATGGTCGAACTCGAGAACCCGATGGATGGAGGTCAACACTAATCCGTTTCGCGTACACTGCTGTAAATTCCTGTAGTGGATAATGTAGCGGCGTTTGTCTTCAAAGGTGGCGAGGAACTTTGGAGCCTTAGATGAGATATAAGGCGGCGTCTTCATTTCGGGGCAGAACGACAGGTCGTTGTGGAGATCGTGTAAATGTGAAGGGGACTCCAAGTCGACCTCCAGAATGAATCCTTTCGCAGAGTCGTTGGGAATATTTAAGATAGTGGCCTGGAGTCCGGCTACATCAGTAGGGGGCAGTCATCTAAATCCTCCAAGAGAGAGCTTGGTTCATGGCACAGCATATAAGTTATTAGCATCGTAGTAGGCCAAATACTTGGACGGGGCCGTAGGATCGTACTCTTCCATGTACTTGTTATTGGCAGCAGCGTAGCGTCCACCACACTGGGTCAGACCCCCTCTGATCCCAGACTTTATAAAATGGTACATGTCAATATCGGTGAGGAGCTCCAGTTTCACGCCTGTGTATTTTAACATGACGTCCCAGGTTAATGAGGGCGCTGTCACACACTGGAACGGATCAAGGTCATTAATCGACATGCACACTTGGCGAAAGTTCTCGAAAACGTCTGCCAACAACAGTACATCTGTCTTCAAATAGAGGTCGCTATATTCCCCGTGCGTGTCGAGACCAAAATCGCGCCATACCTTCTGAGCCCTCTCGTATTCATCGGTGGTAATGGATGTAGAGGCGAGGTCATTGTAGAAGGCAGCCTGTGGTGGTAGGGCTGTTTCCTCCAATACTTCCATACTTTGTATGTAAGTGTATGGAAACACGCCGTTCTTAGTATCCAGTTGGAACTTGGAGTCCTCGGAGAAGTGACGTCTGACCTCTACTAACTGGTCTGGGCTAAATTTTTTGCCAGTGTATCCAACCCGGACGCCATAATTCGGCGAGAGTCGATAAACCGAAGTTGGGCACAGGACTTCTCGGCAGTCTTTCTTGCTCGCCCAAGACCACTTCTGTATCGTAGTCGTACAGTTTTCGAAAACGAGATGAACCGTTCTTTATTGCTCGGTATGATGCTAATGTTCTGGTTATCATACCCCAGTTTTTTTTATGATGAAATGAGCATCGTATCTACGTAGGTTGTGGAACACCACTGGGATAAACTGCGGAACCCGATAGAGGATGTTACACTTGGAGTGTATAGGGAAACGGTACGCCCCATTCACGTGGTTGTAATCCCGCACACGGTCTGTTCCAAGCGGTTTCTTGCATATCCCACAGTCTTTTGTAGTGTGGAACAAAAGTTCATTTTAGACATCCAAAGCAATCATGGACACATTCGTCGTCAATATCTTACCCAGACGTCTAGCTTCCTTTCTAAGTTTGGTGACAAATTTACGAGCTGCGTCTGGGTCCCGTTAGATCTCAAATTTATTGAGGGAGTCGTCATAGCTGCATTTGATGTAATATGTCCAGCTATAAGGGGTATGCAGTTGGAGCGGTGTTGTAGATGACATGGAAGGGTCGGGCGTTACAAAACTGTACGGCTGTAGGAGCGACTCAAAGTCGGCATAAATTACGAATGGAACCTGCATTTGTTTTTGGATGCTCGAAAATTCCAAAACGTTGTTGAAGACGGTGGGCATTTGGGTTACGACATGGTTATAGTCCCGCTCAGAATGACTGGTTCAGGCAGTTTCAGTCGGAGACAAGATTACACATCCATCGCAGATCTATTTATGTAAGCAATCTTTTGATAACTGTTCACCTACCAGACGACCCAAATCCTTGATCCTACAAAAGCGGCTTTTTCTTCATCCTGGATGTAGAGCAAGTTAACGTGCCGGGCTCTCCTGCGTTTAGTAAAATGTAAAGGACCAACAATAGACCTTTTTTCCACTCCCAATACGTTGATACTCAAATCGTTCGAAGCCTCGAACTTGGCAATCTTGTAAAATGCCATAGGGAACTCTATATCACCCATATTTAAGCAGGTCGAGTAATGAGGGTACTTGCTAAGACGTTGAGGGTCACACTCGGGAGGATACAGCGCCGCTGCAATGGAGTAGACAAAACAGTCGGCGTCTCGATTTTTCACATTCAACACCGATTTTTTAGCCTTTATCCAGCGTGGAAGGGCAATGTAAGAGGATCTCCTAAGTGGCTGGTATTTGTTGATGTTTAGTTCCAAATGCAGCACACGTTGTAAGGCCCAACCGGACTGGTGATGCTTAAATTCTTGGAAGTTATAGAGAATCTCCCGAGAAAACGTCGTATACACTTTGTCCAAGTCGCTCGATCCGGTTATAATTAGATTCCTGGTGTTGAAAGATTTAGTTGCTTTGGTATCTCACCCAGGTCCATCTTTGTGTACATACCAAACACTTCCACATTAATTTTAAGAGTTGCGTGGGTCTCTAAGGCGTCCCGGATCAAGTAAAAAGTCTCCAATGTCTCTACAACCCGACAGATTATTGATGCGGTAGGTTGCGATCCGAGACCGGAAGGCAGACGATAACAGTTGTATCGCTTCTTGTTTAGGGCTTTCGGATTCGGCTTTATGCTCGGCACTGCGTAAATGTCCCGGAAACTGAAGTGAAGGAACGTCCATGTTGCAATGGTCACAATACCGTAGGTCCTGTCGCTGGTGTTTTGGGGCGGGTGCAACACGCGGTGGTGATGCTCCACGTTTGACTGACATCGATGTAGAAGATATAGTATATCCGTGGAGGACATGCTGATGCCGGGTTGAATTAGCTCGACGCCCGAACCCCATACCACAAATGTCGCACACAAATGATGTTGGCGCTGGTAATTCAGTCGGTGGAACTGGGGCGGTAACCTGACGTGGCAATCTAACGATATTATGCACCTTCTTTTTGTATCGGTTAAGGTTGTTCTGGATCGAGAAGTTTTTCTGGCACAAATCGCAGGCGAATACTCTGATGGATTCCATTGTAATCTGCACAATAAAACTATGTTTATTACTCAGGTTAAAACACGTAAACCGCAATGTTTTACAGTTGTACAAAAACACAACTGAGGAAAATGAGTTGAGAGTTCTTATAAATAGCAAGATGGTCGTAAACAGGTAAATTAGAGCGCATGCTCACAGGCAGTCAACATAACTTCGGCCCAGGATTCCAATGTAATTTGCACAATAAAACGTTGTTTATTTACAGTTTAAAACACGTAAACCACAAAGTTTTGCAGTCGTAGACGAAACACATCTGAGGAAAATTGGTTGAGACTCCTTATAAATAGCCAGATGATCTTAAACAGGTAAATTAAAGCGCATGCTCACAGGCATCCAATATAACATCGCCCCAGGATTCCATTGTAATCTGCACAATAAAACTATGTTTATTATTTAGTTTAAAACACGAAAACCACGATGTTTTGTAGTCGTAGAAGAAACACAACTGAGAAAAATGGGATGACACCCCTTATATTTATAACCAGATGATTGTAAACAGGTAAATTAGAGCGCATGCTCACAGACAACTAATATAACATCGCCCCAGGATTCCAATGTAATCTGCACAATAAGACGATCTTTATTACTCAGTTTAAAATATGCAGACAAATGTTTTCGCAATCGCAGAAGAGGAAAATGGTCTGAGACTCCTTATATTTATAACCAGATGATCGGAAATAGGCGAATTAGAGCGCATACTCACAGGCAGACCATATGACATGGTCCCAGGTTTCCAATGTGATCTGCACAATAAAACGATGTTTATTACTCAGTTTAATACATGCAGGCAAATGTTTTCGCAATCGCGAAACAGGCAAATGGGCTGAGGCCTCTTATAAATAGCCAGATGATCGGAAATAGGTAAATTAGAGAGCGTGCGCACAGGTCGCTAATAAAACGTCGCCCCAGTGGAGATACTCCTAGAGGAATATAGCACAGTTACGTCTGGGAAACTTGTGGTACAACCAAAAACAAAAAAATTAGTATTATATGGATAATAAATAGGCATTGCCATGCTTTCTGATCTTATACAAAATAGGCCTATGATCAAACTGCCCCATATATACCCAAATTGTTACATTACTTAGTAACTTACTGCAGTTAATCACTATAGCATATTGCAATGTAAAGCTTAGGGGTGGGGTACGAGAGTTCTTTATAGCCACCAGGCAGAGCTTTCTTTGTACTATATATACCTGACATTTTAGCAGATGACAACCTAGTTTGTAAGCAGCCAATGCCAAAACACTCCCACATCGTGGTGCCTGTCGTATCAAGATGGCCAACCACCAGTTTAAACCCCAATTCATTTTTCCAGTAGCTTTATATCCATGATGCTATTGTTAAAAACTGGGTTTACTTATTGTCATGATATTTAGGCGCAAGGTAGTACGGTACAATAACACTTACCTCATAGCCTATTCGCTGAACTTTTGACGTTGAATTGGAACTATGCTACAAGCGCCGTGGACCCAGCTTTAGTCAGAGGCGCATGCAAAGGTCTACCGTGCGCACAAAGATCCAAACAACATAGTAAATATTTTTTGATGTCTTTATATATGAATTATAGCTATTAAGTTGATATTAGCATAACATACAGTTTAAAGTAGCTTTGCGGACGATTTTTATATAATATTAACCTATTCCCAATTTGTAGACGACTTAGAGGGTATCTGTAGCGTTAGAGGAACTTTACCATTAGAGCATGCGCTCTAATTTACCTGTTTACGATCATTTTACTATTTATAAGAAGTCTCAGCCCATTTTCCTCAGTTGTGTTTCTTCTACAACTACAAAACATCGTGGTTTATGTGTTTTAAACTGAGTAATAAACATCGTTTTATTGTGCAGATTACAATGGAATCCTAGGGCGATGTTATATTGGATGACTATGAGCATGCGCAAAACCTCGTGGTTTACGTGTTTTAAACTGTAAATAAACATCGTTTTATTGTGCAAATTGCATTGGAATTCTGGGACGATGTTATATTGGCTGCCTGTGAGCATGCGCTCTAATTTACCTGTTTATGATCATCTTGCTATTTATAAGAAGTCTCAGCTCACTTTAAACTGTCCTAAACTGTTTTGGGAGACTATTTTGGGAAAGGGGCCCGGGTTAAGTGGTTCAACCTACATGTTTTTCTAATACCATAGTTGTTTCCGCATACCACACATATTTTATACAGAAAAAGATTACGTTCTATTTTAAACCCGGTAGTGTTCTAATTCCCTATAGATAACATTCGTATTGGCTGCCACAATCACAATTATTTATAACAATAAACACGGAAATAACACCAAGCGCATTCCACTGAACGTTATGATGTTATGAATAATATGTAAACTTTCTTGAACTTAAACTAGGGGAAGTGACACCGTTTTATTTTATCGTAATTGGGTAGAGATTAAGGATCGTCAAATTGAACATTCTGCTTTATTATTTATTGATTATTATTTACCTATTTAATTATAGTTTTTTTTAATAATTACGTATAAAATTAAGAACTAGAAAAGGTTAAAGGTGCATACACCTCGCCCCCCCCATCGGGGGGAAGTACAACAAATACGCAAAACACCAATCCCATCCTCAGCCAGACCTTTCAAGCCAAGTTAATGTTAATTTGGCACCCACTACTTTCACACCAGAAACCAAAAATAGCCCGAATATTAACAGAGAATCTGATTTAGTAAACATTTTAGACAAAATTGGGTTCAACTATCAAGACTTATTAAAATACATTGACGAGGAATTAAACACATCAGTAGATAATATACCTATGTTCTGGCACACTTCGATCCTCACTCGATCGATCCCCCCACCCTGCCTTTTATTTCGCAGTTGTTGAGGTGGTGTGCCTTGTAAATTCAAACGATCCTCAAGACACTTCTGGCGCACATCGTTTTTCACTGGATCGCCGACCCCCTCCTACCCCTTTCTGCTTGCCTACTAGTCGTAGGGTGTTGAAGGGGGAAGGGGGTCCTAAGACATTTCTCATGACTCATTCGAATTCTTCATTATGTTTATCGGCTTTGCGGGCGTCCTAATCAGTATTTTGCAAACTAGAAAATTTTTAACGATTAGTGATATATAGGCAGATATAATTAACATTATGAAATTACATGGGATTATTTAGCACTATTATTTTAATATTTCAATTTTACTTTTTAACATATATCATTTTTAATATTAGACTAGTATAAGTGTGTTCTTAAATTTTAGAATTAAGTTGACTCCATAATTGGACTTATATACATATGTCTGTGGAGACTTTATTAATAAATGAAATAAATGAAATTATGTTTATCGGCTTTGCGGGTGCCCCATTTGGCATTATGCGGTCTAGAAAAATTTTTAACGATCCTCATGACTCGTATGAATTCTTCATTATGTTTATCGGCTTTGCGGGTGCCCCATTCGGAATTCTGAGGTTTAGAAAAAAATTTTAAAAATTTTTAAATCGAGTGAACATATGTCCTGGGGTTTAAAAATCAACTCAAAATTATATGACATAGGTACGGGTAATCAAAATTGTAAAGGGTAATTGTTTCCGTTCTCAGGGATCGGTGATTGAGCACAGAAATAAAAATAAACTGCAATATATATGGAAATAAAAATTTATTAGACAATCTATATACAGTAGTAATAAATTCTTTGTATATATCCACATTTACAATAATATTATCATTGTACACGTTTTTAGGCTAAACATGTATATACATTGTGAGCCCAAAACAGTCACGTAATGTGTACATCTTAAATCCGAGCAATATATACAACTTATAAACTAAGTAAAATAAAATCTATTATCTATTTCCCTATGCCCCCATGCATACGTTAAGGTCGTGTTAGGGATGACGAAACGCTTGTCATCAGCGCCCGATAAACTAACCTTGCTAAGTAACAGCGTAAACAAATCATGTTTTTTGCTCCTAATAGACCGCATCGAATTCACGAAGGCTCGGAAGTTACTGTTATGTGCTACGTCCTTAAAACTATCAACACTTATACCCTGCACAACACTACGCTTAACCCCTTTAATCTTTTTTATAACATCTCTTTCGCTAACTATACAGTAACTCTTAGCGCGAGTACTCACAAACTCTAAAACTATCTCACCACCAAACTCATCCTTGAACTTTCCGGGTACTTTCTTGTTTACAAGTGGGATCTTATATTTATTGTTTGGGTGGTAGTCACTAGTGTCGAATAGGTCCAGGCGGGCATGAATATCACTGTACAAGTCTTCTGTTTCGACACTATACACGAGCGAATCTGTATCTGTATACAAAAGCGAAAGCTTAGACCCATACAGAGGCAACAGTTTCTCATAGTGATAGTCATAAATCAAGGTTTTTGATAGGTCTAAAATCGAAAAGCCTGCATATATAGGTTTATTATAGGTGACTTTAACGCGGTCCATCTGTATGAGTGCTAAATTTTCGCCTAGTACCAGATTACAATTAAAGTTCGGGCGGGCAATCAGGGTACTCGCACACAAGGTCTTCCGGTTACACTCCCACCGAGTCACAAGCTTCACGTCGACGCGCTTGTCTATATTTTCCATGGTTTTACCAAAGATGGCATTGTTCATGAGTTTGAAAAAGTCCTTCTCAAAAGCGTTAGTGGCACGAGTGCGAAGGTCCGTGTTCAACTCGATATAAGGTTTCAACCATGGAGCCTGGTCGAACTCGAGAACCCGATAGATGGAGGTCAACACTAATTCCTGTAGTGGATAATGTAGCGGTGTTTGTCTTCTAAGGTGGCGAGGAGCTTCGGAGCCTTAGATGTGATATAAGGCGACGTTTTCATTTCCGGGCAGAACGGCAGGTCGTTGTGGAGATCATGTAAATGTGAAGGGTACTCCAAGTCGACCTCCAGAATAAATCCTTTCGCAGAGTCCTTGGGAACATTTAAGATGGTGGCATGTAGTTCGGCTATATCGGTAGAGGGCAACCATCGAAATCCTCCAAGAGGGAGAGCCTGGCTCATGGCCCAGCCATACAAGTTATTGGCATCGTAGCATGCCAAATACTTAGACGGAGCCGCAGGATCGTACTCCTCCATATACTTGTTGTTGGCAGCAGCGTAGCGTCCACTACACTGGGTCGGACCCCCTCTGATCCCAGACTTTATAAAATGGTACATGTCAATATCCGTGAGGAGCTCCAGGTTCACGCCGGTGTATTTTAACATGGCGTCCCAGGTTAATGAGGGCTCTGTCACATACTGGCACGGATCAAGGTCATAAGTCGACATGCACACCCGGCGAAAGTTCTTGAAGACGTCTGCCAACAACAGTACATCTGTCTTCAAATAGAGGTCGCTATATTCTCCGAGCGTATTAAAACCAAAGTCGCGCCATACCTTCTGAGCCCTCTCGTATTTATCGGTGGTAATGGATGTAGAGGCGAGATCATTGTAGAAGACAGCCTGTGGTGGGAGAGCTGTTTCCTCCAATACTTCCATACTTTGTATGTAAGTGTATGGAAACACGCCTTTCTTGGTAACCAGTTGGAACCTGGAGTCCTCGGGGAAGTGACATCTGACCTCTACAAACTGGTCCTGAGGCAAATTCTTCGCCAGTGTATCCAACCCGGCCGCCATAAATCGGAGAGAGTCGATAAACCGAAGTTGGACACAGGGTTTGTCGACAGTCTTTTTTTGTCCGTCTAAGACCACATCAGTATCGTATAGTCGTACAGTTTTTGAAAACGAGATGAACCGCTCTTTATTGTTCGGTATAACGTTAATCTTCTCGTTATCATACCCCAGTTCTTTTATGATGAAACGAGCATCATATCCACTAAGGTTGTGAAACACCACTGGGATAAACTGCGGAACCCGATAGAGGATGTTACATTTGGAGTGTACAGGGGAGCGGTACGCACCATTCATGTGGTTGTGATCCCGCACACGGTCTGTTCCAAGCGGTTTCTTGCATATCCCACAGTCTTCGGTAGTGTGGAACAAAAGTTCATTCTGGGCATCCAAAGGAATCATGGGCACATTCGTCGTCAATATCTTACCCAGACGTCTAGCTTCCTCTCTAAGTTTGGTAACAAATTTACGTGCTGCGTATGGACCCCGGTAGATCTCAAATTTATTGAGGGAGTCATCGTAGCAGCATTTAATGTAATATGCCCAGCTATAAAGGGTATGCAGCTGAAGCGGTGTTGTAGATGATGTGGAGGGGTCGGGCGTTGCAAAACTGTACGGCTGTAGGAGCGACTCAAAGTCTGCATAAATAACGAATGGGCCCTTCATTTGTTTTTGGATGCTCGAAAATTCTAAAACGTTGTTGAAGACGGTGGGCATTTGGGTTACGACATGGTTACAGTCCTGCTTAGTATGCCTGATCAAGGCAGTCTCAGTCGGAAAAAAGATTAAACATCCATCGCAGATCCATTTATGTACGCAATCTTTTGATAACTGTTTATCGACCAGACGTCCCAAATCCTTGATCCAACAGAAGTGACCTTTTTCTTCATTCTGGATGTAGAGCAAGTTAACGTGCCGGGCTCTCCTGCGTTTAGTAAAATGTAGAGGACCAACAATAGACCTTCTTTCCACTCCGAATACATTGATACTCAGATCGTTCAAAGCCTCGAACTTGGCAATCTTGTCAAATGCTATAGGGAACTCTATACTACCCATATTTAAGCAGCTCGAGTAATGGGGTACTTGCTAAGACGTTGGGGGTTATACTTGGCAGGATACAGCGCTGCTACAATGGAGTATGCAAACCAGGCTGCGTCTCGGTTTTTAACATTCACTACCGCTTTTTTAGCTTTTATCCAGCGTGGAAGGTCAATGTAAGAAGATCCTCTAAGTGGCTGGTGATTGTTGATGTTTAGTTCTAAATGCAGGACACGTTGTAAGGCCCAACCGGACTGGTGATGTTCAAATTCTTGGGATTTATCGAGCATCTCCCGAGAAAACGCTGTATACACTTTGTTCAAGTCGCTCGATCGGGTTATAATTTGATTCTTGGTATTGAAAGATTTAGTTGCTTCGATATCACTCAAGTCCATCTTTGTGTACATACCAAACACTTCCACATTAATTTTAAGGGTCGTGTGGGCCTCCAAGGTGTCCTGGATCAACTTTACAAAATGCTGCTTTTGTTCAAGTAAAAAGTCCTCAATGTCTCTACAACCAGACATATTATGGATGCGGTAAGTTGCGATCCGGGAGCGGAAGGCAGACGATAACAGCTGTATCGCTTCTTGTTCGGGGTCTCTGGATTTGGTCTTATGCGCAGCACTACGTAAATGTCCAGGAAACTGGCGTGAAGGAACGTCCATATTGCAATCCTTGCAATATCGTATGTCCTGTCGCTGGCGTTTTGGGGCAGGTGCAGCACGTGGTGGTGATGCTCCACGTTTGGCTGACATCGATGAAGAAGTATCTCCGTGGAGGGCGTGCTGATGTCGGGTTAAATTAGCTCGACGCCCAAACCCCATATCACAAATGTCGCACACAAATGATGCAGGTGCTGATAATCCAGTCGGTGGAGCTGAGGCTGTAACTTGACGTGGTGGTCTAATGATATTATGGACCTCCTTTTTGTGTCGGTTAAGGTTGCTCTGGATCGAGAAGTTTTTCTGGCACACATCGCAGACGAATACTTTGACGGATTCCATTGTAATCTGCACAATAAAACTATGTTTATTACTCAGTTTAAAATACGTAAAGCGCAATGTTTTACAGTTGTAAAAAAAACACTACTGAGGAAAATGGTCTGAGACTTCTTATAAATAGCAAGATGATAGTAAACAAGCAAATTAAAGTGCGTGCTCACAGGCAGTCAATATAACTTCGGCCCAGGATTCCAATGTAATTTACACAATAAAACGATGTTTGTTACTCAGTTTAAAACATGTAAACCACGAGGTTTTGCAATTGTAGAAGAAACACAACTGAGGAAAATGGGATGAGACCCTTATATTTATAGCCAGATGATCGTAAACAGGCAAATTAGAGCGCATGCTCACAGGCATCCAATATAACATCGCCTCAGGATTCCTATGTAATTTGCACAATAGAACGATGTTTAGTTACAGTTTAAAACACGTAAACCATGAGGTTTTGTAGTCGTAGAAGAAACACTATTGAGGAAAATTGGTTGAGACTCCTTATAAATAGCCAGATGATTGTAAGAAGGTAAATTAAAGCGCATGCTCACAGGCAACCGATATAACATTGTCCCAGGATTCCAATGTGATCTGCATAATAAAACAATGTTTGTTACTCTGTTTAAAACATGCAGACAAATGTTTTCGCAATCGCGGAAAAAGAAAATTTGGCGAGACTTCTTATATTTATAGAGAGATGATCGTAAACAGGTAAATTAAAGCGCATTCTCACAGGCAACCGATATAACATTGTCCCAGGATTCCAATGTGATCTGCACAATAAAACGATGTTTATTACTCAGCTTAATAAACACAGACAAATGTTTTCGCATTCGCGGAAAAGGAAAATGGGCTGAGGCCTCTTATAAATAGCCAGATGATCGGAAATAGGTAAATTAGAAAGAATGCGCACAGCTCGCTAATAAAACGTCGCCCCAGTGGAGATACTCCTAAAGGAATGGAGCACAGTTACGTCTGGGGAACTTGCGATACTACCAAAAACAGAAAAATTAGCATTATATGGATAATAAATAGCCATTGCTATGTTTTCGGACCTTATTCGATATAGGACCATGGCGCCAACCGCAAACGACAGCATTGTTGCATTCTATAATTTATAATGATTACGACCGTGGGCTACTTCAGTTTTATTCTAGTATTTTTAATAGTTTGTAAATTTCGATATTGATATTGGAATTGATGTGTAAATATAATATAATATAAAAATTGAATATTAAAAACAGTAGTTTACATGGAAATTGGGCATGTCACCAACCAATTCAAAAACTATATTTTATAGGTATTTCAGTTATTAATGACATTGCACCAAATTCAATCCTATAATATATCATGATGCTAACCATCATGATCCTATTACATAATACTAAAAACTAGTGGTAGCGGCAACTTAAGTTGCTGCTCCAATTTAGAAAGCTGTAAAACTTAATTCATATACAAATTTTCAAGCCACTGAATAAATAATATGTAAATAAAATAGCCGAGCGCCTGCCCATTTGCAACATTTATTAAAACGTGTATGCAACGGTCATATTAATATACACGTCTGGGGAATACTAAACACATAATTAAGCTAGAATGAATCTTTTAAAACAAGCATCGTCATCATCTGAAACTATGTTCTGTTAAAATCCGAGTACTTTACGTTAATGTATCAGCATATGTCATAAGGAAATGCTCCGAGTGTAAACACCGGGCATTCATCTATAAGCAAAATACTTAACCATTACTATTATTGTGCTATTCATTAGCAGAAATCTGCACAAATCTGCATAAATATTACGTCCAATGCTCGATTTAATTGCATAAAATTAACCTTGTACCTGTTTTTGTTTGAGGTCTGAAAGCAGATAATTAAAATATTGTATCATCCGTTTTAAATAATTCACGTATGTAAAATTTGTAAAAATACAATATTTGGGTAATTTAAAGAAGGAAATAATGCTTTACATAATCAAATGAGGTATTTTCATTATGCAATACAATAATAATTATTACAATAGGTAACCCTATTTTGACTATTAAAAACAATGTCGATGTATTAGCTCAAACGATTAGTTACTTGATAAAAACTTCTCGGGGGGGGGCATGATTCGAATGGTCAACGACCTACTTAAACGTGTTGATGCCTGCATGAATGTGCGTGACGTCATAAATATCATAGCTCATAAATATTTCTAGGATTCGTTTTCTGTAAATTACAGAAATGACTGCATTCCATACGATACGATGACACATCTGTCTATAATTGACTACAAAATACTAATTATAGCATGAGCTATATATTAAACCAGAGAAAAATTACTTTTACCTGACGTTGAGATATTCAAAGCGGTTGATAATTAATCAATTTATAAAACTGAATACCCTTCAAATCGATCGATTTACATATATTATAAATTCAGGCAATTAATTGTTTTATGATGTAACTATGGTGTCTTGACTCATCTAAATTCTTCGGTACGTTTATATAATATATCTGCAGAGCGAAGGTAAATTTAAGGTCATCATAGCTGTTAATAGAACTCGAATATTTTCAGTGGATCCTAAAATATTAACAAAAAAGTATTAAAAATCTATTAGAAACCATAAATTATCCCGAAACTAAGCCGAATTTACGCTAGATTAAAATTAAATATGTAATTCATATATGCAACATTAAAAGCTCGTCAAAACGTGTCAACGATCATATATAATATACACGTCTATCTAAAAAGCGAATATTATACATATAATTAAGCTAAAATGTGTCTTTTAACACCGTAAAACTTGCAGAATAATCTGAAAAATATTCTGTTAAATATGTATACAAAGGTTTAATACTCACCTTCAACCACTTCTCAAAACTGCATTGATAGTAAACAGGAACCAAGGAAAAAAAACTGGTCCGAGCGCACTTTACGTTATTATATCAAAATATATCGTAACAAAATGCCCCGGGAGTAAACGCCTGAGGTCCATCTATATTTATACTACACCAACTATATCTATGTGCTATTCTTTAGCAGAAATCTGCGTTAACAGATCGAGACAAACGAAAAGAATAGCACATAGGTATAGTTTGTGTAGTATGAATATAGATGGACCTCAGGTGTTTACTCCTGGTGCATATTGTTACGAGATATGCTAATATAATAGTGTGAAGTGCTGCAGGCTCAGTTTGTTTTCCGGTTTTTACTGTCCGTTAATCATAGCAGTTAGGTGAGTGACATATTTAATTTAATTATACGGAAATTCTGCATAATTTTCGATATATAATTTATGGTTTCTAATAGATTTTTAATAATTTTTTGTTAATATTTTAGGATCCACTGAAAATATTCGAGTTCTATTAAAAGCTATGATGACCTTAAACTTACCTTCGCTCTGCAGATATATTATATAAACGTGCCGAAGAATTTAGATGAGTCAGGACACCATAGTTACATCATAAAACAATTAATTGTCAGAATTTAAAATATATGTAAATCGATCGATTTGAAGGGTATTCAGTTTTATAAATTGATTAATTATCAACCGCTTTGAATATCTCAACGTCAGGTAAAAGTAATTTTTCTCTGGTTTAATATATAGCTCATGTTATAATTAGTATTTTGTAGTCAATTATAGACAGATGTGTCATCGTATCGTATGAAATGCAGTTATTTCTGTGATTTGCATAAAGCAAAACGACACTATATTACAAAACCTGTATATCAGCCTACCTATTCGAAACCGCGTTATTAGAGAAACAACATATTTCCTAAATTAATTACATTTGTTTGTTCAAGAACTGTATTACTCGGTTTATAAGCCCGGAATTTAACAGTAATGTGATATAAAACGTTAATAATAAATTTTGGATTCAAACTAAACATTCTTATTGCCATCGAACCAGTAATTATTTTATAAAATTAGCACTGATATTTTCGAGTTATATATAGACAATTGTATTCATCTTCCAATAAATCGTGAGTAATTCCCATTTCTACAATTACCAGAGAGATAAACCTAGAAATATTTATGAACTATGATATTTATGACGTCACGCATATTCATGCAAGCATAAACACGTTTAAGTAGGTCATTGATCGCTCGAATCGTGCCCCCGAGAATTTTTTATCTCTAATGGGTGGATAATTATTTTTGAAAATTCATAAATCGATTCAATGTATAGATTTTTACGCTCTTATAATTGTTATACAAATTTCTTGTTTGGACTTAAATTTACAGCTTAATGTTTAAAGAACATCACACAAAAACCCGTTTTTAATATAATAAAATTTAAGGAAGCGCTATAAAGTTTACATATTGTTGAAATACAAATATTCTGCTATGATAACTAACAATCCTACTTGTTTAACTTTATTAGTGTTTAGGCTTAAAAATAGAGCAAAATTCGAGTAACCATACGGTATATAGTATATTGTGTCACAAGGACAAAAAGTGATCATTAGCAGCCCGCAGCTATTAGATGCCTGAGCGAGCGAAGCGAGCGAGGGCAGCTGATAGCTAAGGACTACTAATGCATTTTTGCCTGTGTGATACACAACTGTTTTTCGTCTAACATTAAAGAAAAAATAGAAAAAAACCATAAAATAAAGAAGGTTAATAACATTTGACGTATTTATTTATTATAGTAATTGATATTAATTATCCCTTGAGCATTATTATGGATAGTGATACCAGAATTTGTAGGCACTTGGTAAGTATTTGAGATGCTGGTAGCATGATGACATTTTTTACGATAACGTTGACTGTATATCTACATTAACTGGTATTTCATTTATTTGGTTTAAGAGCAATTAACATGTGAATTGTATTATTTGTGCTGGTACTAGACAGTTGATGTTCTTGGTTTGTTAGAATTTTTGAGAAATTTTAATCTTATTTGATAACCAATCACCTATATATCCTTAAGCAATTGCAGAAGAACACCATCCTCCATGTATCTTAAGTGTTATTAAATTACTTCCAGCATTAGCTAATAGAGTTGCAGAACTACGGCGGAAGCAATGGCCTGTGTATGTACTAGGTTCAACCAATTTCAAAAAGGTGGCTATTTTGCTTGGAATTTTGCTAAATACATTTTCCCGATCGGCTGTATTGTACATTTATTATTTTTGTAATAAATGAATAGGCAATTATGAGTAATGTGGGGAGGTCTAATAGAAACATATTTGTTGTATATTGTAAGTAGATTCAGTACATCAACTGTAGTGTTTGTGACTGTAAATGTTCTTGTAATATTATTTTTGGTTTGTGGAACTGTAACAATCAATACGTCTCCTCTATTATCTATGTGGTCAAGTTTCATATTCGTCAACTCATTTCGGCGGCAAGCTCCGTATACTCCCATAATAAGAGAAACTTGCAATGTAAAGTTAATCTAAAAATTTACAATAATTTTATTTGTATACCTTTATCATTAGATATTCCGAATCATCTGCCGCCTTAAAAATTGAATACATTCATTGTACTTGAGTCAAAATTTTAGATTTTTTGGGAAGGTAGTTTACAGAATGCTTTATGATGATTATCAAAATTAATATTTTCTTTGACTTTAAAAGTGCTTTTTAGCAATGAAAATTTAGCCCATCGAGTAGCAGCATTTACACGTTTCGATCTTTCTGATAAATACGCAATTAAAACATTCTCTGTTACATTTTTTACCTTTTTTATTTTTTCTATTTATTAAATAATTCATAGTATTTTTTGTACCGTTCTCTAGACATTTTAGGTAAAAGATTTAAAGAAGCATTGCTCACTTCTTCTTGCAAGACCGGTGGAGTACTTGTAAATTCTTCATCATCATCACAGTCTAAATGATCATTCATCTTCACTAATAGTTATTCAGTTAGAATTACAATTATTCACTACTCATCTATGATTATTTTATATTTTTATTTGACACTCTCATAAACAGTACACCGACGCCGAGGTTAAATGATAAATTATTTGAAACGTCAAAGCCGCAATATATGAATCTCAATGATAGTCATAGGTGTCTAGATCGTGAAAAACCTATAAAACCATGCTATTATGAGTTTTGCGGCCCTAGGAACGCAAAGGTTTACTTTCAGTCAGATTTTTAGGGTAGATATGATTTATTTTCATATATGCTAGGCGAAAAAACAAATTTTTTATAAAACCAACTTAAATCGGCGCGCTGAAGAAAATATATGTATCGTTGTGATACTAACGATTTAATTTTCTAGTACGGTTTAGTGTGGTTCCAGATATTGACAAAGACGAACGCGATTTTGTATATGAATTATATATTTAATGCGACTTTTAGTAAAATTCTACATAGTTTTTTGAGATAGTTTTTGGTTTCTAATTAATTTTAATAATTTTTGTTAATATCTTAGGATCCACTGAAAATATTCAAACTCTATATAAAAGCAGCGCTGACCTCAATTTTACCGAGCTTCGCACAGACGTGATGTAGGATTTTGGATGAGTCATGATGTAATCATTTTATAACTTTGGTGGAGGTTCGAGACTAATCATAGTCGTCGGGTGATCGTGAGAGGTTAACACTCCTTCGACTGATATTTTTACTGTAAATAAACATCGTTCTAGGTAAGTCGAACATTTTTGGGTGTGTGTATGCTTGATTGGATATTTATATATTTTTTCAGATATGTATAATGATTTCACTTTCTGTAAATTGCAGAAAATAGCCGCAATCTATACGATGGTACATCAGCAGTTTAATTGTCATACAGAAACACCTTACTTATTTAAATTTACTAGTGTTTGGGCTTAAACAACAGTGTCAAATTCGATGAACCAGATGGCATGAACAAATTTTTTATAAAATCTGCATTAATCGGTGCTCTGAAAAAATATGTGCCGTTGTTATTCAATTTTCTGGTGCGGTTTCATGATACATAATTGCATCGTGGTACCAAAGACGCTCGCGAATGCAGCTCTCCATAAGGCAAATCAGTACGTATTATAAAAATCTTTTCTATTAGTGACCCATTTTTAAAATATCTGCAAATTATATTGGTTATTATGTGTTTGCATCTTTAAATTAAAGACCGACATTCTGTGAATACAAAGCAATTTTTATTTTAAAAATAGAACTTAGTGAAGCGCGAGAAGCCTCAAACGTGCATCCGGTTAATATATTTTACAGCTAGAAAAATTTATAAGCTATGATATTTATAACGTCACGCACATTTATACAAGCATAGACATGTTTAAGTAGGCCGTTGACCACTCGAATCGCGCCCCCAAGAAGTTTTTATCAAATAACTAATCGTTTGAGCTCACACATCGACATTGTTTTTAATAGTCGAAATAGGGTTACCTATTGTAATAATTATTATTGTATTGCATAATGAAAATACCTCATTTGATTATGTAAAGCATTATTTCCTTCTTTAAATTGCCCAAATATTGAATTTTTACAAATTTTACATACGTGAATTATTTAAAACGGATGATACAATATTTTAATTATCTGCTTTCATACCTCAAACAAAAACAAGTACAAGGTTAATTTTATGCAATCAAATCGAGCTTTGGACGTAATATTTATGCAGATTTGTGCAGATTTCTGCTAATGAATAGCACAATAATAGTAATGGTTAAGCATTTTGCTCATAAATGGATGCCTGGTGTTTTCACTCGGAGCATTTCCTTATGACATATGCTGATACATTAACGTAAAGTGCTCGGCCTTTCAGTTTACGAATCGAGTTTTGTGAAGTCGCTCTAGGTAAGTAAAATAATTATTGTAGCCAGATTTTAACAGCACATTGTTTCAGATGATGACGATGCTTATTTTAAAAGACTTATTTTAGCATAATTATGTGTTTAGTATTCCCCAGACGTGTATATTAATATGACCGTTGCATACACGTTTTAATAAATGTTGCAAATGGGCAGGCGCTCGGCTATTTTATTTACATCTTATTTATTCAGTAGCATGAAAATTTGTATATGAATTAAGTTTTACAGGTTTATAAATTGGAGCAGCAACTTAAGTCGCCGCTACCACTAGTTTTTAGTATTATGTAATAGGATCATGATGGTTAGCATCATGATATATTATAGGATTGAATTTGGTGCAATGTCATTAATAACTCAAATACCTATAAAATATATTTTTTTTGAACTGGTTGGTGACATACCCAATTTCTATGTAAACTACTGGTTTTAATTTTTAATTCTTATATTATATTTACACATCAATTCCAATATCAATATCGAAATTTACACACTATTAAAAATACTAGAATAAAACTGAAGTAGCCCGCGGTCGTATTTATTATAAATTATAGAATGCAGTCGTTTATTATCCCTTCCCTCCCTTCTGCTTACAATATTACTAATTCATTGTACCTAATGATTTGCAACATAACAAAACAAACGCATTTATTTTTTCTGTTATTGGCTGCGCATAATTGATTTGAGAGTCCATAATTCTTTACAGGCTAGAACAACAGGCTTCTATTTATCGTGTATATGTAACTGCATGTTTTGTTAATATCAACTTAATAGCTATAATTCATTTATAAAGGTGTCAAAAAATATTTACTATGTTGCTTTGATCTTTGTGCGCATGGTAGACCATTGCATACGCCTCTGACTAAAGCTGGGTCCATGGTGCTTGCGGCATGGTTCCAATTCAACATCAAAAGCTCAGCAAACAGTCTATGAGGTAAGAGTTATTGCACCGTGTTACCTTACGCCCAAATATCATGACAATAAGTAAACTCAGTTGTTTACAACAGCATCATGGATATAAAGCTACTGGAAAATGATTTGGGGTTTAAACTGGTGTTGACCATATTTATACGATAGATATCACAATGTGGGAGTGAATCGGCATTGGATGATCCTAATCCCTGCTTACAAACCAGAATGTCATCCATTAAAATGTCAGGTATATATAGTATAAAGAAAGCGCTGCCTAGTGGCTATAAAGAACCTTCGTACCCCACCCCTTGGCTTTATATTGCAATATGCTATTGTGATTAACTGCAGTAAGTTACTTAGTAATGTGACAATTTGGGCATATATGTAGTAGTTTGATCATAGGTTAGAGTAACATCGGGTACGATTAGAATATCACAATGTATTGGCGACTTAGGTTGCAATCGATTGAGCAACTATTGATCGAGCGTAGCCCAATAGTAGCCGTTACGACGACCTTAGCGCTGTATTCGCAAAAGTGATGTAAAAGGACATTTCATTATGAGCGTATTATCAAAACATTATTCAACTTTATACAACTTTATTTTTACAAAATACAATGCAGATACAAATTATATAGATATCCAGCTATTGGCTATCCTTTGGAATCTTTTCGGTAGTCTAGCGTTCCACCCTATTGGATGTATAAGGAAGCATTTTTCTTATCTAATTAATATTTTGCTTCCTCGTATGACTGGCACATAAGACATTTTTGTCCTTCTATCGAAAACCGTTGCCCGCATTCCGCCTTTTTTTACTCGTAGAGCATTGCAAAATCTTCGAATAACCTTCCCAAAGTTTTTATACATAGTGGTTTAATTGCCTCTTTAAAACTGTATAATCGATAAATTATAACTTCTATGCCAACAGTCTTTTTATATGAGCTACTCTTGTTCGGATATGCCCCGATTGTGCCCGATTTGTGTTATGCTTATTCTATTATACAACCCTCTTCTCTTAATTCTTCTATTATAGATGCCTTTCTTGTGCCAGGATAAATTCTATTATTTAAGGTTATGTCACTGTTTTCTGTATCAATTTCCTATATACTTTTTCCCGAACTATGCGTATCAGATTGGGGATTATACTATATATATATATATATATATATATATATATATATATATAGTGTATATATATATATATATATATATATATATATATTTTCGTCATCAGTTTTAACCAGCACGTTCGTATACGAACGATGTACAGGCTCGTCGTTAACTGGTAACTTAATCTTTTTTTAAAAGTTCGTCTCTGTTTTCAACTTTAATCTCCTTCATAGGTTTTAGTATTTTTCCGCTATTCTTTATGACTGGGAAGCGGTGATTTGCAAAGGCTCATGCTGTTTATGAGCTTCTTTGAATTCTGGTTGTGAAGTAGTATATCCTTTTTGCGTTCCACAAACTTCCTTCGTACGGCATCCTGCATAAAATGATGCTTATGTTTACTTACAATAAAATCTTTAGCGGCCGTCATCATGAAACTTGAGATTGGGGCTAACCATTAACGGCTTCTTCTATATTTATATACTCATCGAAATTTTTTCTATATCGCCCCTTACCCAAATCAAAATCTTTTACAATAGTAATAAAACTATATTTCGAGTCACCACCATTCCAGCATCGCTGACAAATTTCTTTAAACTTTATAAAGGGCATATCACTGCCAACATGATTTAGAAAGATATGCCAAAGATTTGCATCATCCTGTTTCCATATTGAAATAACATTAGCGTTATCTCTAAGTCCGTGCTTTACTGTGCTGGCATACGTTTGACATAAGTAAAAGGAATCGATACTCTTATGTCTACCACAGGAGAAAAACCGTGCGATCTTGTTTTGTTCGTTTGCATGAATATCATCAAAGACAATAATTGAATCTTCTTTTGCATCCTCTGGCCTAATCAAATCTTTATAATTCCCAAATTCGTAGTAACCAATATCCGTCTTTAAGGGTTCAAATAACTTTCTTAACAGTTCATACTTTGGCTGATATAAAATTTTAGAAAACACATAGACGTTTTGGAATGTAAGTCCATTCTCATGTAAAATGAGAGATATTAGAGCGTTGGTTTTTCCACAACTCGATGGTCCAGCAAATATCGCCCTTATATTGGATGGGAACAAAGGTCCATGTTTACCAACTGCCTTTGCACTAGAAGTGGTATATGAATCGAAGTTTTGTATGGGTATTTTAACTTTTTGTCGTGCAGCTTCCACCGGGATATTTGATTCTCTACTTTTATTTCGAGCACCAAGTTTATAGAGGTGATCCCGTAGCGTTGTTCTAGGCACATTATACAACCTACTAGCTTTACGCGTATTTAACATACCTTTCTGAATTTCACTAATTGCTTTCTCTAAAGATTGCTTGGTGTACATCTTTCAAATATGCTGTTAAGACTGATTCAAAAATTTCAAAAAGCAGTCTTTTATACTAAATAGTCCATCCCTGCCCGCCCGTCCGTCTATTTACCCGTCCGCCCACCAGCCCCTCCGCCCGTTCATCCGCATTCGTCCGCCCGCCCGCCCGTGCAACCGGTCCGCCCGCCCATACGGAACGTTGCGCTGCAGCCAACAAGTACATGGAGGAAGAGTACGATCTCATTACACCGTGTAAGTATTTGACCTACTACGATGCCAATAACTTTTCCCCATATCTATGTTATATAATTTCGAGTTGATTTTTAAACCCTAGGACATATGTTCACTTGATTTAAAATTTTTTAAAATTTTTTCTAAACCGCAAAACGCCGAATGGGGCACCCGCAAAGCCGATAAACATAATTTCATTTATTTCATTTATTAATAAAGTCTCCACAGACATATGTATATAAGTCCAATTATGTAGTCAACTTAATTCTAAAATTTAAGAACACACTTATACTAGTCTAATATTAAAAATGATATATGTTAAAAAGTAAAATTATAATATTAAAATAATAGTGCTAAATAATCCTATGTAATTTCACGATGCTAATTATATCTGCCTATATGTCCCTAATCGTTAAAAATTTTCTATCCCGCAAAATGCTGATTAGGACACCCGCAAAGCCGATAAACATAATGAAGAATTCGAATGAGTCATGAGAATTGTCCTAGGATCCCCTTCCCCCTTCAACACCCTACACCTAGTAGGCAAGTAGCAGAAAGGGGTAGGAGGGGGGCGGTGATCCAGTGAAAAACGATGTGCGCCAGAAGTGTCTTGAGGATCGTCAGAATTTACAAGGCACACCACCTCAACAACTGCGAAATAGAAGGCAGGGTGGGGGGATCGATCGAGTGAGGATCGAAGTGTTCTAGAAGGAACCTATTATATCTACTGTTTCAGTAGTTGAAACAGTTTTGTAAGTCGTACAAAGAGGGAAAAAAAACATTTTCTTTTTTCCAATATGGCGTCATATCTGCCAAACGATACGATACATACGCTTCGTTTTTCTAATGAATGTTGCTACATATAAAGACTATCCGTTCCAGTAGTTGAAACAGTTTTGTAAGTCGTACAAAGAGGGAAAAAAAACATTTTTTTTTCCAATATGGCGTCATATCTGCCAAACGATACGATACATACGCTTCGTTTTCTAATGAATGTTGCTACATATAAAGACTATACGTTCCAGTAGTTGAAACAGTTTTGTAAGTCGTACAAAGAGGGAAAAAAAACATTTTTTTTTTCCAATATGGCGTCATATCTGCAAAACGATTCGATGCATACGATTCGTTTTTCTAATGAATGTTGCTACAGATAAAGACTATCCGTTCCAGTAGTTGAAACAGTTTTGTAATTCGTACAAAGAGGGAAAAAAACATTTCTTTTTTTCCAATATGGCGTCATATCTGCAAAACGATTTGATGCATACGATTCGTTTTTCTAATGAATGTTGCTAAATATAAAGACTATCCGTTCCAGTAGTTGAAACAGTTTTGTAAGTCGTACAAAGAGGAAAAAAACATTTTTTTTTTTCCAATATGGCGTCATATCTGCCAAACGATACGATACATACGCTTCATTTTCTAATGAATGTTGCTACATATAAAGACTATCCGTTCCAGTAGTTGAAACAGTTTTGTAAGTCGTACAAAGAGGGAAAAAAACATTTTTTTTTCCAATATGGCGTCATATCTGCCAAACGATACGATACATACGCTTCGTTTTTCCAATGAATGTTGCTACATATAAAGACTATCCGTTCCAGTAGTTGAAACAGTTTTGTAATTTGTACAAAGAGGAAAAAAAAATTCTCTTTTTTTCCTATATGGCGTCATATCTGCCAAACGATTCGATGCATACGATTCGTTTTTCTAATGAATGTTGCTAAATATAAAGACTATCCGTTCCAGTAGTTGAAACAGTTTTGTAAGTCGTACAAAGAGGGAAAAAAAACATTTTTTTTTTCCAATATGGCGTCATATCTGCCAAACGATACGATACATACGCTTCGTTTTCTAATGAATGTTGCTACATATAAAGACTATCCGTTCCAGTAGTTGAAACAGTTTTGTATATGGTACAAAGAGGAAAAAACATTCTCTTTTTTCCAATATGGCGTCATAACTGCAAAACGTTTCTTTACATACGCTTCGTTTTTCTAATGAATGTTGCTACATATAAAGACTATCCGTTCCAGTAGTTGAAACAGTTTTGTAATTCGTACAAAGAGGAAAAAAACATTTCTTTTTTCCAATATGGCGTCATAACTGCAAAACGTTTCTTTACATACGCTTCGTTTTTCTAATGAATGTTGCTAAATATAAAGACTATCCGTTCCAGTAGTTGAAACAGTTTTGTAATTCGTACAAAGAGGAAAAAACATTTTCTTTTTTTCCAATATGGCGTCATATCTGCCAAACAATACAATACATACGCTTCGTTTTTCTAATGAATGTTGCTACATATAAAGACTATCCGTTCCAGTAGTTGAAACAGTTTTGTAATTCGTACAAAGAGGAAAAAACATTCTCTTTTTTTCCAATATGGCGTCATAACTGCAAAACGTTTCTTTACATACGCTTCGTTTTTCTAATGAATGTTGCTACATATAAAGACTATCCGTTCCAGTAGTTGAAACAGTTTTGTAATTCGTACAAAGAGGAAAAAACATTTTCTTTTTTTCCAATATGGCGTCATATCTGCCAAACGATACGATACATACGCTTCGTTTTTCTAATGAATGTTGCTACATATAAAGACTATCCGTTCCAGTAGTTGAAACAGTTTTGTAATTCGTACAAAAGGAAAAAAAAATTTCTTTTTTTCCAATATGGCGTCATATCTGCAAAACGATTCTTTCATACGTTCGTTTTTAATGAATGTTGCTACATATAAAGACTATCCGTTCCAGTAGTTGAAACAGTTTTGTATTTCGTACAAAGAGGAAAAAAAAATTTTCTTTTTTTCCAATATGGCGTCATATCTGCAAAACGATTCGATGCATACGATTCGTTTTTCTAATGAATGTTGCTACATATAAAGACTATCCGTTCCAGTAGTTGAAACAGTTTTGTAATTCGTACAAAAAGGAAAAAAAACATTCTCTTTTTTTCCAATATGGCGTCATAACTGCAAAACGTTTCTTTACATACGCTTCGTTTTTCTAATGAATGTTGCTACATATAAAGACTATCCGTTCCAGTAGTTGAAACAGTTTTGTAATTCGTACAAAAAGAAAAAAAACATTCTCTTTTTTTCCAATATGGCGTCATATCTGCAAAACGATTTCGATCATACGTTCGTTTTCTAATGAATGTTGCTAAATATAAAGACTATCCGTTCCAGTAGTTGAAACAGTTTTGTAATTTGTACAAAGAGGAAAAAAAAATTCTTTTTTTCCAATATGGCGTCATATCTGCCAAACGATTCGATGCATACGATTCGTTTTTCTAATGAATGTTGCTAAATATAAAGACTATCCGTTCCAGTAGTTGAAACAGTTTTGTAAGTCGTACAAAGAGGGAAAAAAAACTTTTTTTTTCCAATATGGCGTCATATCTGCCAAAACGATTTCTACGCTTCGTTTTTCTAATGAATGTTGCTACATATAAAGACTATCCGTTCCAGTAGTTGAAACAGTTTTGTAATTCGTACAAAAGGAAAAAAAAACATTCTCTTTTTTTCCAATATGGCGTCATAACTGCAAAACGTTTCTTTACATACGCTTCGTTTTTCTAATGAATGTTGCTAAATATAAAGACTATCCGTTCCAGTAGTTGAAACAGTTTTGTAAGTCGTACAAAGGGGGAAAAAAAACTTTTTTTTTTCAATATGGCGTCATATCTGCCAAAACCATTCGATCATACGTTCGTTTTTCTAATGAATGTTGCTACTATAAAGACTATCCGTTCCAGTAGTTGAAACAGTTTTGTAATTCGTACAAAAAGGAAAAAACATTTTCTTTTTTCCAATATGGCGTCATATCTGCCAAAACGATTTCGATACATACGCTTCGTTTTTTAATGAATGTTGCTACATATAAAGACTATCCGTTCCAGTAGTTGAAACAGTTTTGTAACCGTACAAAGAGGAAAAAAACATTTTTCTTTTTTCCAATATGGCGTCATATCTGCCAAAACGATTCGATCATACGTTCGTTTTTCTAATGAATGTTGCTAAATATAAAGACTATCCGTTCCAGTAGTTGAAACAGTTTTGTAAGTCGTACAAAGAGGGAAAAAAAAACTCTTTTTTTTCCAATATGGCGTCATATCTGCCAAACGATACCATACATACGCTTCGTTTTTCTAATGAATGTTGCCACATATAAAGACTATCCGTTCCAGTAGTTGAAACAGTTTTGTAATTCGTACAAAAGGGAAAAAAACATTTTTTTTTTCCAATATGGCGTCATAACTGCCAAAACGTTTCTACGCTTCGTTTTCTAATGAATGTTGCTAAATATAAAGACTATCCGTTCCAGTAGTTGAAACAGTTTTGTAATTCGTACAAAGGGGAAAAAAACATTTTTTTTTTCCAATATGGCGTCATATCTGCCAAAACGTTTCGATACATACGCTTCGTTTTCTAATGAATGTTGCTACTATAAAGACTATCCGTTCCAGTAGTTGAAACAGTTTTGTAATTCGTACAAAGAGGGAAAAAAACCTTTCTTTTTTCCAATATGGCGTCATAACTGCAAAACCTTTCTTTCATACGTTCGTTTTCTAATGAATGTTGCTACATATAAAGACTATCCGTTCCAGTAGTTGAAACAGTTTTGTAATTCGTACAAAGAGGGAAAAAAACATTTTCTTTTTTTCCAATATGGCGTCATATCTGCCAAACGATACGATACATATGCTTCGTTTTCCAATGAATGTTGCTACATATAAAGACTATCCGTTCCAGTAGTTGAAACAGTTTTGTAATTCGTACAAAGAGGAAAAAAACCTTTCTTTTTTTCCAATATGGCGTCATATCTGCAAAACCATTCGATGCATACGATTCGTTTTTCTAATGAATGTTGCTAAATATAAAGACTATCCGTTCCAGTAGTTGAAACAGTTTTGTAAGTCGTACAAAGAGGGAAAAAAACATTCTCTTTTTTTCCAATATGGCGTCATATCTGCCAAACGATACGATACATACGCTTCGTTTTTCCAATGAATGTTGCTACATATAAAGACTATCCGTTCCAGTAGTTGAAACAGTTTTGTAATTCGTACAAAGAGGAAAGAAAAACATTCTCTTTTTTTCCAATATGGCGTCATATCTGCCAAACGATTCGATGCCTACGATTCGTTTTTCTAATGAATGTTGCTAAATATAAAGACTATCCGTTCCAGTAGTTGAAACAGTTTTGTAATTCGTACAAAGAGGAAAAAAACATTTTTTTTTTCCAATATGGCGTCATATCTGCCAAAACGTTTCGTTCATACGTTCGTTTTCTAATGAATGTTGCTACAGATAAAGACTATCCGTTCCAGTAGTTGAAACAGTTTTGTAAGTCGTACAAAGAGGGAAAAAAAACTTTTCTTTTTTCCAATATGGCGTCATATCTGCCAAACGATACGATACATACGCTTCGTTTTTTTAATGAATGTTGCTACATATAAAGACTATCCGTTCCAGTAGTTGAAACAGTTTTGTATATCGTACAAAGAGGAAAAAAACATTTTCTTTTTTCCAATATGGCGTCATATCTGCAAAACGTTTCGTTACATACGCTTCGTTTTTCTAATGAATGTTGCTACATATAAAGACTATCCGTTCCAGTAGTTGAAACAGTTTTGTAATTCGTACAAAGAGGAAAAAAAAATTTCTTTTTTTCCAATATGGCGTCATATCTGCAAAACGATTCGATGCATACGATTCGTTTTTCTAATGAATGTTGCTACATATAAAGACTATCCGTTCCAGTAGTTGAAACAGTTTTGTAAGTCGTACAAAGAGGAAAAAAAACATTTTCTTTTTTTTCCAATATGGCGTCATATCTGCCAAACGATACGATACATACGCTTCGTTTTTCCAATGAATGTTGCTACATATAAAGACTATCCGTTCCAGTAGTTGAAACAGTTTTGTAATTCGTACAAAGAGGAAAAAAAACATTCTCTTTTTTTCCAATATGGCGTCATATCTGCCAAACGATTCGATGCATACGATTCGTTTTTCTAATGAATGTTGCTAAATATAAAGACTATCCGTTCCAGTAGTTGAAACAGTTTTGTAAGTCGTACAAAGAGGGAAAAAAACATTTTTTTTTTCCAATATGGCGTCATATCTGCCAAACGATTCGATGCATACGATTCGTTTTTCTAATGAATGTTGCTACATATAAAGACTATCCGTTCCAGTAGTTGAAACAGTTTTGTAAGTCGTACAAAGAGGGAAAAAAAAATTTTTTTTTCCAATATGGCGTCATATCTGCCAAACGATACGATACATACGCTTCGTTTTTCTAATGAATGTTGCTACATATAAAGACTATCCGTTCCAGTAGTTGAAACAGTTTTGTAAGTCGTACAAAGAGGGAAAAAAAACATTTTCTTTTTTCCAATATGGCGTCATATCTGCAAAACGATTCGATACATACGCTTCGTTTTTCTAATGAATGTTGCTACATATAAAGACTATCCGTTCCAGTAGTTGAAACAGTTTTGTAAGTCGTACAAAGAGGGAAAAAAAACATTTTCTTTTTTTCCAATATGGCGTCATATCTGCAAAACGATTTTACATACGCTTCGTTTTTCTAATGAATGTTGCTACATATAAAGACTATCCGTTCCAGTAGTTGAAACAGTTTTGTAAGTCGTACAAAGAAAAAAAAACATTTTCTTTTTTTCCAATATGGCGTCATATCTGCAAAACGTTTCTTTACATACGCTTCGTTTTTCTAATGAATGTTGCTACATATAAAGACTATCCGTTCCAGTAGTTGAAACAGTTTTGTAAGTCGTACAAAGAGGAAAAAACATTTTCTTTTTTTCCAATATGGCGTCATATCTGCCAAACGATACGATACATACGCTTCGTTTTTTTAATGAATGTTGCTACATATAAAGACTATCCGTTCCAGTAGTTGAAACAGTTTTGTATATGGTACAAAGAGGGAAAAAAACATTTTCTTTTTTCCAATATGGCGTCATATCTGCAAAACGTTTCGTTACATACGCTTCGTTTTTCTAATGAATGTTGCTACATATAAAGACTATCCGTTCCAGTAGTTGAAACAGTTTTGTAAGTCGTACAAAGAGGAAAAAAACATTTTCTTTTTTCCAATATGGCGTCATATCTGCAAAACGATACGATACATACGCTTTGTTTTCTAATGAATGTTGCTACATATAAAGACTATCCGTTCCAGTAGTTGAAACAGTTTTGTAAGTCGTACAAAGAGGGATAAAAAATTTTCTTTTTTTCCAATATGGCGTCATATTGCAAAACGATTCTTTAAATACGCTTCGTTTTTCTAATGAATGTTGCTACATATAAAGACTATCCGTTCCAGTAGTTGAAACAGTTTTGTAAGTCGTACAAAGAGGGAAAAAAACATTTTCTTTTTTCCAATATGGCGTCATATCTGCCAAACGATACGATACATACGCTTCGTTTTTTTAATGAATGTTGCTACATATAAAGACTATCCGTTCCAGTAGTTGAAACAGTTTTGTATATGGTACAAAGGAAAAAAAAAGATTTTCTTTTTTCCAATATGGCGTCATATCTGCAAAACGATTCGATGCATACGCTTCGTTTTTTTAATGAATGTTGCTACATATAAAGACTATCCGTTCCAGTAGTTGAAACAGTTTTGTATATCGTACAAAGAGGGAAAAAAACATTTTCTTTTTTTCCAATATGGCGTCATATCTGCAAAACGATTCGATTTCATACGTTCGTTTTTCTAATGAATGTTGATAGATATAAAGACTATCCGTTCCAGTAGTTGAAACAGTTTTGTAAGTTGTACAAAGAGGAAAAAACATTTTTTTTTTTCCAATATGGCGTCATATCTGCCAAAACGATTCGATACCGCTTCGTTTTCTAATGAATGTTGCTACATATAAAGACTATCCGTTCCAGTAGTTGAAACAGTTTTGTAAGTCGTACAAAGAGGAAAAAAACATTTTTTTTTTCCAATATGGCGTCATATCTGCCAAACGATAAGATACATACGCTCCTTTTCTCTAATGAATGTTGCTACATATAAAGACTATCCGTTCCATTATTTGAAACAGTTTTTTAATTCGTACAAAGAAAAAAAACATTTCTTTTTTCCAATATGGCGTCATATCTGCCAAACGATTCGATCATACGTTCGTTTTCTAATGAATGTTGCTAATATAAAGACTATCCGTTCCAGTAGTTGAAACAGTTTTGTAATCCTACAAAGAGGAAAAAAAACATTTTCTTTTTTCCAATATGGCGTCATATCTGCAAAACGATTCGATACATACGCTTCGTTTTCTAATGAATGTTGCAACATATAAAGACTATCCGTTCCAGTAGTTGAAACAGTTTTGTAAGTCGTACAAAGGAAAAAAAACTTTTTTCCAATATGGCGTCATATCTGCCAAACGATCTACATACGCTTCGTTTTCTAATGAATGTTGCTAATATAAAGACTATCCGTTCCAGTAGTTGAAACAGTTTTGTAAGTCGTACAAAAGGAAAAAAAATTTTCTTTTTTCCAATATGGCGTCATATCTGCAAAACGATCTACATACGCTTCGTTTTCTAATGAATGTTGCTACATATAAAGACTATCCGTTCCAGTAGTTGAAACAGTTTTGTAATTCGTACAAAGGAAAAAAATTTTTTTTTCCAATATGGCGTCATATCTGCAAAACGATTCGATACATACGCTTCGTTTTCTAATGAATGTTGCTACTATAAAGACTATCCGTTCCAGTAGTTGAAACAGTTTTGTAATTCGTACAAAAAAAAAACATTTTTTTTTTCCAATATGGCGTCATATCTGCAAAACGTCATACATACGCTTCGTTTTCTAATGAATGTTGCTACATATAAAGACTATCCGTTCCAGTAGTTGAAACAGTTTTGTAATCGTACAAAGAAAAAAAAACATTTTCTTTTTTCCAATATGGCGTCATATCTGCAAAACGATTCGATACATACGTTCGTTTTCTAATGAATGTTGCTACATATAAAGACTATCCGTTCCAGTAGTTGAAACAGTTTTGTAATCGTACAAAGAGGAAAAAAAAATTTTCTTTTTTCCAATATGGCGTCATATCTGCAAAACGATCGATACATACGCTTCGTTTTCTAATGAATGTTGCTAATATAAAGACTATCCGTTCCAGTAGTTGAAACAGTTTTGTAATCGTACAAAAGGGGAAAAAAACTTTTTTTTTTCCAATATGGCGTCATATCTGCAAAACGATTCGATACATACGCTTCGTTTTCTAATGAATGTTGCTACATATAAAGACTATCCGTTCCAGTAGTTGAAACAGTTTTGTAATCGTACAAAGGGGAAAAAACATTTTCTTTTTTCCAATATGGCGTCATATCTGCCAAAACGATCGATACATACGCTTCGTTTTCTAATGAATGTTGCTACATATAAAGACTATCCGTTCCAGTAGTTGAAACAGTTTTGTAATCGTACAAAGAGGAAAAAACATTTTCTTTTTTTCCAATATGGCGTCATATCTGCCAAAACGATTCGATCTACGTTCGTTTTCTAATGAATGTTGCTAATATAAAGACTATCCGTTCCAGTAGTTGAAACAGTTTTGTAATCGTACAAAGAAAAAAACATTTTTTTTTTCCAATATGGCGTCATATCTGCAAAACGATACGATACATACGCTTCGTTTCTCTAATGAATGTTGCTAAATATAAAGACTATCCGTTCCAGTAGTTGAAACAGTTTTGTAAGTCGTACAAAGAGGGAAAAAAAATTTTCTTTTTTTCCAATATGGCGTCATATCTGCCAAACGATACGATACATACGCTTCGTTTCTCTAATGAATGTTGCTACATATAAAGACTATCCGTTCCAGTAGTTGAAACAGTTTTGTAAGTCGTACAAAGAGGGAAAAAAACATTTTCTTTTTTTCCAATATGGCGTCATATCTGCAAAACGATTCGTCTACGTTCGTTTTCTAATGAATGTTGCTAATATAAAGACTATCCGTTCCAGTAGTTGAAACAGTTTTGTAATCGTACAAAGAAAAAAAACTTTTTTTTTTCCAATATGGCGTCATATCTGCAAAACGATACGATACATACGCTTCGTTTTTCTAATGAATGTTGCTACATATAAAGACTATCCGTTCCAGTAGTTGAAACAGTTTTGTATATGGTACAAAGAGGGAAAACACATTTTCTTTTTTCCAATATGGCGTCATATCTGCCAAAACGATCGATACATACGCTTCGTTTCTCTAATGAATGTTGCTACATATAAAGACTATCCGTTCCAGTAGTTGAAACAGTTTTGTAAGTCGTACAAAGAGGGAAAAAAACATTTTCTTTTTTCCAATATGGCGTCATATCTGCCAAACGATACGATACATACGCTTCGTTTTTCTAATGAATGTTGCTACATATAAAGACTATCCGTTCCAGTAGTTGAAACAGTTTTGTAAGTCGTACAAAGAGGGAAAAAACCTTTTTTTTTTCCAATATGGCGTCATATCTGCAAAACGATACGATACATACGCTTCGTTTCTCTAATGAATGTTGCTAAATATAAAGACTATCCGTTCCAGTAGTTGAAACAGTTTTGTAAGTTACAAAAGGAAAAAAACATTTTTTTTTTCCAATATGGCGTCATATCTGCCAAACGATACGATACATACGCTTCGTTTTTCTAATGAATGTTGCTACATATAAAGACTATCCGTTCCAGTAGTTGAAACAGTTTTGTAAGTCGTACAAAGAGGAAAAAAAACATTTTCTTTTTTTCCAATATGGCGTCATATCTGCCAAACGATACGATACATACGCTTCGTTTTTCTAATGAATGTTGCTACATATAAAGACTATCCGTTCCAGTAGTTGAAACAGTTTTGTAAGTCGTACAAAGAAAAAACATTTTTTTTTTCCAATATGGCGTCATATCTGCAAAACGATACGATACATACGCTTCGTTTCTCTAATGAATGTTGCTACATATAAAGACTATCCGTTCCAGTAGTTGAAACAGTTTTGTAAGTCGTACAAAGAGGAAAAAAACATTTTTTTTTCCAATATGGCGTCATATCTGCAAACGATCGATACATACGCTTCGTTTTCTAATGAATGTTGCTACATATAAAGACTATCCGTTCCAGTAGTTGAAACAGTTTTGTAATCGTACAAAGAGGAAAAAACATTTTCTTTTTTCCAATATGGCGTCATATCTGCAAAACGATTCGTACATACGCTTCGTTTTTCTAATGAATGTTGCTACATATAAAGACTATCCGTTCCAGTAGTTGAAACAGTTTTGTAATTCGTACAAAGAGGAAAAAAACATTTTCTTTTTTTCCAATATGGCGTCATATCTGCAAAACGATTCGTTCATACGATTCGTTTTTCTAATGAATGTTGCTACATATAAATACTATCCGTTCCAGTAGTTGAAACAGTTTTGTAAGTCGTAC